>CM017577.2:9038329-9546341 GCA_007844105.2 Rhamnella rubrinervis
GTATTTTACCTCTTGTGATTTCTATGAAATTTTAGTATTTTGCTGAGTAATTATGTACATGTGAATTTTAAAAGGAATGGTACTAACTTGTGGTTAATTTGTTTGAATTGATCAATGGATCACGTATTAAAAAACCTCAATTTTGTATGTTTTTGAATTTGTGAGAATTCATGTATTTTATACAATTTGTTGTTTGAATATGTAATTGCGGTTGAGATCTTACAAAAACCCTATGTTTATTACATTTGTTTGTGTGGAAATTGAATGGCTTTTAAAAGTTTGGAAAGCCGCCATGGAGTGAGTACATTGTTGGTATTTTTTAGATTGTGAGGGTAATATGGTCTTTTCACATTTCTTGTTTGTTAAGTAAATATATATATATTTGTTTTAAATTTCATGTGTGTATAGGCATTGTATGTATATATATATGTGATTGTAAAATATATATATACATATGTATATATTTATATAGGTATGTGAATATGTATATTTATATGTATAATTGTGTATATATATATCATAAATATATATATATATATATATGTGTATGAATATATATATATATAGGTATAAAAGGGTTGTATATATATATATATGTATGTGCTTGTGTATTTGTGTGTATAAATATATTTATATTTGATGAGAAAATTATATATATATATATATATATATATATTTTGTATTAAAATATTATTTTTATAAATCAAATATATCTTGGGATAAAAGAGGGAGTATTAATGATTATTATTACATCAGGGTATTTTCATAATTGTTGTATAAAAGAGTACTTTGGAAATTATGTAAAAAGGTGTTTTGATAATTATCACTACCGAGAGGTAGTTTGGTAATATGTGCATTGTACCTTGTTTAGTTGTGGTTATGTGTTAAAGTATCGTGGACAAGTGCATAAGAACATATCAAGGGTTTTGGTGTTTTTATGTAAGAAGTGAATTTTCTTTAAGTTTTATGTTGTAAAAGTGCACCGAGAGGCCGGTTTTTGAACCCGCTTTTAATAAGCTCCTCAATCACCGATTACAAATAGGCATGTAGTTCTTTCGATGGCGATTCAGCCACCACCATAAATGGACATGTGAGTTCTCATGAGGATGTGAGTTTGCGTAATTGCCGCATTGCACAAACTGACATATATGGGCTTTACGTGAACGCGGGTTTAATCAACAAAATAATTTATTAAAGAAAAGGGAAAATGGAGATTTTGCATTTATTGCACTATATTGCATTACATTGGCACGTGCATATTGAATACCTACTGAAATGTTTATCACTCACCTCAGATACTAGAAAGGTGTTAGGTAAACAAAAGGGATAAAAACTTGGCTCTGGTGCAATCTTGTAGGGACAAACAAAGAACAAGTTATTTTGCATTGTATTTGGATTATGCATATTTTCTTTTACATTGTAGGTGTAAATATTTTTAAATAGTATAGTTTTATTTATATTGGTTTGAAAAGAGAAAATGTCTTAAAGAGTAAAAAAGTTTTATTATTTTGACATTTTCCTCAAGCATTTTAATGATTTTAAAATTATATTTCAAAAATAATACATAGTAGTATTTCTTTACTCTAGATCTCGGCTCAGTAAGTAAGTGTTACACAATGATATTCCTGCCCCTTGCCTTGTTTGTAATTTTTTAATGATAACTATTCATAATCCATTCAATAAAAATGGAAATAAATATATCTAAACTATTTATAGTAAAAATAAATTCTTTTTTATATACAAGATTTTTAAAAATAAAATACACTAACCAAACAAAAATCATATTATATAATCATAATACAAAGCTACTAATATTAAATAACACACATTACAATTTTAAAACACAAATAAAAGTTGTTTTACATATTGTATTCTCTTAATTAAAAAATATAATAAATATTACAACACAAATTTAAAAATATAAAAAATGATAAATATGACAAAATAACACAAATACAAATTGAAAATTATCTCACACATTTTCAAATCAAAATAAAAAAATATAACAAATATGCAACATTAAAATTGCATCATCTTTTATATTTAAGCAAGATTGAGTAGGAGTTGAAACATGCATAAAAACAATAATGCACATTATATTAAATATATAATAACATTTATAAGACTTAAACAATAAAATTAAAATACCTTTCATGATTAATTTTTCTTAAAATAAAATTTTCAATTTACCTCCTCGCCGAGCATATCCATATCCTCAATGAAAATTATATATCTTTATATGGTAAAGTAAAGAAGATGAGTTTAATTAACAGAAAAAAATAGTTAATACATTTAAAGGAATTATAAAAGATAATAAACGAAACATATTAACATAATTAAATAAATCCTCATATACCATCCATATTTGTCCATAGTTAATCTCTTGAGTACACATTAATGCCTTCAAAGCTTTAGATGAAATCTACCTCGTGTGGACTAACAAATCTATCACTAATATTGAATGCGCACTTTGATGCTCAGATATGAGGATTGCTAAAACATCTCTTGTCACTATTTGCAAAATTGGATATTTGGTTGAATTTTTTTCACCAGTCTAATATGTCAAAATTATTCGATCTAGGCAACACCAGTTCTTCCAAATAAAGTTGACTGCGGATCTTGCACCATCATAATTAGTAGTATTACAAAACAATTCCAAAGCTTGCTAAACGATATTTGGCCCTCATAATTTTCCTATCATCATAAGTAGACATCTCAAATTGAAAAGATGAGGAAGAATTTTGACTAACATTAACCAAATCATGTTTCCTCTTATATTCATCTACTTACTTGTAAATAAATTTGGTGAACTTTTTCAATTTCGTATTTGCATCTTCATTATAAAAATTTTAGGAAAATAAAACTTAGCCAACTTCATTTTGAACATTACATCCAAGACAAACCACCAATGAATTATGAAACTCACCCAATATTTGTTAAACTTTCCAATCATATTTATGGTCATCAATCAAATATCAACATAGGAGATCTAATCCAATTAGATATTAACAATTTAATTTCACAAATATTTGGAAAGTACAGATTGGATGTGGATAATTGGTCCCGAAAAATTTTGATCACTTACATAGAAAAACTTAAACCTCCCATAAATTTCTTTGGCAAAATTCCAATCTAAATCATTAGTAATACATTTATATGTGGCTCTCTATGACTTAGATATGGGAAGACATCTTTAACTCTATAATAACGCTTAAGCATCAAGAATGTTGAGCTTCATCTAGTTTTGTAATCAAGCCAACTTTTATCACAACAAATATGTAATTGGAAGAGCTAAATCAATAAACTTTTTCACTCTTATGTGTAGCCATCCAAAAAGCAACACTTTCTCAAATTTTTCAACATTGTCTTTAATTACTTTCAATCCTTTTTCTATTAAATTCAAGATGTGTGCACAACAATGAATGTGAAAAAATTCACCATTCAATATAAGTATACTACTAGAAAGCTTGCCTAAAAATGTTGATCAAAGAATCATTTGTTCTACAATTATCAAGAGTTCATGTAGACAACTTATAATCAAGATTCCAATCAAAGAAGCAATCCATTGAAGCTTTAGAGTGACTGAGGTATGTGAGCAAGGCACATATAAAACATGTATTTGAAGTAAAATAAAATAATTACAAACAAAATTAAAATTAAAGTTTAACAAAAATATGAAAGTAAATCAAATTACTTTATTTAAAATATACCTTATCACTGTTTGAAGTGTCCAAGAATCGCCTATGAAGTGTGATATAATCACCATGAAATCTTTCTTTGATTACAAGTTCACATGTCAATGGTGATCATAATTCTATTCTCATTATTACTCAACAAATTCATTGTTCTTGATTTCATGATCATATAAATTTTATTATGTCACTTTGATAGTATTTCGAGAAACTATTTCAAACAATGGTTGAAGTGCATTAAAGTACTTCCTAAAGCCAACATGGTTGATCATAAAAGTGGCTACTCATATAAAATATACTTGTAAGATCCTTCCTAGCATAATATTGATTAAAAGGAATATGTAATGCTGATAACTTTCCACTAGCTTTTTTATGATTTAAAATTGCTTCGCTTTTAATTTCTTTTGTTTATTAAGAGGAAAGAGGACATCTATTGATATGATCATGCAAATATCTTGTCTCATTCTTGTACCCCTAGTTTTTCCCACAATAATTACAAATTACTTTTTTCTACCCCTTCAACCTTTTTCAAGTGGTTCCACACAATAAGTCAATTTTCTTTTTCCAAATATACAGAACTATTATCTACACATGAAGAATTTGAGGTAAATTTTCATTCCTGTGAGGTCCACCCCTTGATTCTTTATTATCCAACCTCGTCCCTACATTGTCCGACCAATTTCGTGCGAGGTCTATTCTCATTCCTATATGGTCCCACCCCTTTGCCGCATGGTTCCGACTCGCCCCGCAAGGTCCCGACATGGTTCCCCGCATGGTCCAACCACTTTCCTATAAAGTCCTAACTGCCCCCGTGATGGTCCGACCTCTTCTGTATGGTCCACTTTTCTAGTATGGTCCACTTCATTATTTCTATATGGTCGACCTTGTTTTTGTATGGTCATTCCTACCAGTCCGACCTCGCTCCAATATGGTCCACCATGTACCCGCATTATTTGATCCATCCTATAAGCGTCCACCTCGTTGGTCCAATTTATTCTCTGCATTGTCCCACTACTTTCCCCGCGAGGTCCACCTCGCTCCTAGATGGTCCAAATTATTTCCTGCAAGGTCCGACCTCATTCCTGTATTATCTGACCTCCTTCCTGTAAGGTCCGACTTCGTTCCTATACGGTCTAAACTTTTTTACGTGTTCTGACCTTGTCTCAATATGGTCGGACCTCCTTCCTACGAGGTCTAACCTCGTTCCAAAATTGTCCAACTTGGCCCTCGTGATTGTGACATCAATTTCCCTACGGAGGTCCAACCTCATTCCCCGTATACCCCCTCCTTTTTCCCGCAGTAGCCTATCCTCGCTTTTGCAGGTTCAACCTTATTCCAGTATGGGTTGACCTCGTTTCTACATTGTCTGACCACTTTTCTGCTAGGTCCGACCTCATTCCTGCAAGGTCCAACTTCATTCCTATATGGTCCGATCTCATTCCTGCGAGGTTCGATCTCATTCCAGTATGGTCCGACCTTTTTGTATACTCTGCCTAACCTCTTCCTCTAAGGATTCGACCACACGGTATGGTCCAACCTCTTCCTACGAGATCCACCTCGCTCCTATATGGTCCAACCTCGCTCTCGTGGAGATTCACCTGTTTCGCTGGTGTTCAACCTCGCTTCGGTAATGATCCGACCTTTTCTTACGATCCTACCGCTCCTATATGATCCGACCTCAATCTCATGGAGCTCGACCTCATTCTCGAATTGTCCAACTACTTCCCTGGAGGTCCCATTGTTCTTATATACGTCCAACCTCGCTCCTCAGATGGTCCAACTCCCATTCCCTGCAGGTCCACCCCATTCCTATATGGTCCAACCTCTTTTCTCAGATAGGCCTACCTCATTCTGTGTCCAACCAATTTTGTATGGTCCACCTCATTCCTACTTAGAACCCAATAATTCCTCGTATGGTCTGACCTCTATCTTGTGAGGTCCATCCTCGTTCCAGTATGGTCCAACCTCATTCTTGTATTGTCCGACCTCTTTTTTGTATGTTCCAATCTCATTCCTATATGGTCCGACCTCCTTTCTGTAAGGTCCGACCTCATTCCTGAATGGTCTGATATCTATCCTACGAGGTCTGACCTTATTCCTGTAGTATCCAACCTCTTTTCAGTGAGGTCCAAATTTGTTCTAGTATGGTTCCACTCTTCCTACGTAGATCCACCACGCTCTCAAGTACTCGCCCGATCTCCTTCCCCGGTAGATTCAATCTCGCCTGCTATAATGTAATGATCTCAGATCTCACGAGATCGACCTCGCTCCCCGCATGGACCGACCTCTTTCATATGTGGTCCGCCCTCATTCCTGTATGGCCCGACCACTTTTCTGTGTGGTCCAACATCACTCTAGTGTGGTCTGACCTTTTTTTTGTATGTTCTGCCCTCTTTCATGTATGGTCCGAAATCTTTTATGCGTGGTCCGACCTTATTCTTGTATGGTCCAAACTTATTCCTGTATGGTCTGACCTTTTTCCTGTATGGTACGACCTCTTTCCTGCATGGTACGACCTCATTGCTGTATTCTCTAGCCTCGTTCCAGTATGGACCGACCTCTTTCATGCGAGGTCCAACCTCGTTCTTGTATAGTTTGACCTCTTTCTTATGAGGTTCGACCTCATTCCAGTACGGTCTAACCTCTTTCATGCGTGTTCCGATCTCGTTCCTGTATTGTCCGACCCCTTTCATGCATGATCCAACCTCATTCCTATATGATTCGAACTCATTCTTGTGAGGTCCGATTGCATTCCTATATGATCTAACCTCTTTTCTATATTGTACAACCTCTTTCTTGAGTGGTACGACCTCATTCTTGTATGGTCTGATCTCTATCCTGTATGGTTCGACCTCCTTCTTATGTGGTCTGGCCTCGTTCTAGTATAGGTTGACCTCATTCCTGCATTGTTCCGAAGCACTTCCTCGAGGTCCCACTGCTCCACCACTACGGGTGATTTTCTTGCAGGTCCGCCTCATTCCAATATGGTCTGACCTTTTTCCTATGAGGTCTGATCTCATTTTTGTTATTATTCCGACAACTTTCCTACGTTGTCCGACCCTCATTCTCGTATGATCGACTGCTTCCTATATGGCCCCATCCTTATTTTGTATGGTTCGAACTTTCTTCGAAGGTCCATGTCGCTCCTCGTATGGTCCCACCTCTTCTTACTATATTCGAGCCTCGCTCCGGCCGTCCGACCACTTTTTACTAAGTAAAGCACTCTCATTCCTGTATGGTGCGACCTAGTTCTTTCATAGTCTGACAATTTTAATGCAAGGTCTAACCTCGATTCAGTATTATTCAACCTCTTTTCTACGAAGTCCAACCACATTTTTGTACGGTCTGACCTCTTTACTTCATGTACCAACCTTATTTATGCGTGGTCCGACCTCATTCCTATGAGGTCCGACCACTTTCTAGCGAGGTTCGACCTCGTTCCTGTATGGTCCTCTTTCCTGTGAGGTTCAAACACATTCTTGTATGGTCTAACCATCGCTCCTGTATGATTTCACCTCTTCATACGTGGTCCAACCATGTTCCTGTGTGGTTCAAACTCTTTCCTGCGGGATCCGACCTCGTTCCTGTATGGTCCGACCTTCTTCCTGCATTGTTCGACCTCTTTCCTATATGGTCCGACCTATTTTTTATGACCTCATTCCTATTTGTTCTGACCACTTTTCTGTGCGGTCCAACCTCATTCCGGTATGGTCCGACCATATTATGTGTGCTTCGACCTCTTTCCTATAAGGTCCGACCTCGTTCATGTATGGTCTTACCTCATTTCTATATAGTCCGATATCTATTCTTTATGGTCCACCTGCGCTCATATAGTCTGACCTCATCCTATATAGTCAGGCTCTTCTGTAAGGTCCTACCTCGTTCGGTATGGTTAGAACCCTCTTGTGAGGTCGACCCTCGTTCTTATATTATTCGTCTCCTTCCTTCAAGGTGGAGCCTCGTTCTCGTATGGTGCGACCTCTTTCACAATGTTCGACTCATTCGTATGATCCCTCTTTTTTGCATGGTCTAACCTTGTTCCTATATGGTTTGATCTCTTTCCAGTATCGTCAGACCTCTTTCCTACGAGGTCCGAACTCATTCCTGTATGGTCTGACCTCTTTCCTGCGAGGTCTAACCTCGTTCATCTATGGTCCGACCTCTTTCGTATAAGGTTTGAGCTCGTTCCCCAATGGTTCGACCTGTTTCTTTTAAGGTCCGACCTAGTTCCAGCATGGTCCGACCACCATCCTGAGAGGTCTGACCTTATTCTGTATGGTCCTGCTTGTTTATTACGAGATCCGACCTCGTTCCAGTATGGTTCGATCTTTTTCTTGCAAGGTCTGACCCCGCTCCTGTATTGTCCGACCTCGTTCAGGCTCTGTTCGACCACCTTTCTGCAAGTTCCAACCTTATTCCTTTGTGGTCTGACCTCTTTCCTACGTGTGTCGACCTCGTTACTGCAAAGTCTATCCTCGTTCTAGTATAGGTTGACCTCGTTTTAGCATTGTCCGACCACTTTTCTGCAAGGTCCAACCTCGTGCCTATATAGTCCGACCTCTTTCCTGCTAGGTCCGACCTCGTTCCTGTATGGTCCTTGCTATTTCTTGTATAATCCGACCTCTTTCCTGCTAGGTTCGATCTCATTCTTACATAGTCCGACAATTTTCCTACGAAGTAAGACCTTGTTCCTAGAAGGTCCGACCTAGTTCTTGCATGGTCCGACCACTTTCATACGATGTCCAACCTTGTTCCTGTGTAGTCCGATCTCTTTCCTATAAGGTTCGACCTCTTTTCCGGGTGGTTTGACCTTGTTCCAGTATGGTATGAATTCGTTCTGCGAGCTTTGACCATGTTCCTGTATGGTTAGACCTCTTTTCTGTATGGTACAACCTATTTTCTGCGTGGTACGACCTCGTTTTTGTATGGTCCGACCTTTATCCTGCGTGGTTCGACCTTTTTGCTGGGTGGTTCGACCTCTTTCTTGCGTTGTTCGACCTCATTCTTGCATTGTTCGACCACTTTCCTACGAGGTCCGGCCTCATTGCAATATAGTCTATGTATTTCCTACGATGTCCAACCTTATTCCTACGAGGTCTGACCTCGTTTTGATTGATCTGCATTGTTGTACGACCTTCTCGGGTCCTACCAGGTTCCGAGGCCCCATTCCAATCTGATCTCTCTCCTACTAGTTCCAACATCGTTCCTGTATCATCCAATCTCTTTCATGCATGATCCGACCTCTTTAATGGATGGTCCAAACTCATTCCTGCAAGGTCCGACCGTGTTCCTGTAGGGCCTGACCTCATTCCTGTATGGTCCGACCATTATATTGTGTGGTCCGATCTCTTTCCTGCATGGTTCAACCTCTTTCGTGCGTGGTCTGACTCCATCCTAGTATGGGTTGACCTCGTTCCAACAATGTCGAACCACTTTTTTGCAAGGTCTGGCCTCGTTATAGTATGGTCCAACCTATTATCTGTATGGTCCGACTTCTTTCAAGTATGGTCCCACCTCATTCCTGCGTACCACAACCACTTTCCTGCAAGATCCGAACATGTTCCTATATGGTCAGACCTCTTTCTTGTATGGTCCAACCTCTTTCCTACATGGTCTGACTTCTTTTCTGTATGTTCCTACCTCGTTCCTTTATGGTCTGACATCTTTTCTGCGAGGTCTAACCTCGCATCTATATGGTCTGATCTCTATCCTACGAGGTCCGACATCGTTTTTATAGTATCCAACCTCTTTCCTATGAGGTCTGACCTCATTCCTGTAAGGTTTGACCTCACTCTAGTCTGGTCCGACAACTTTTCTTCGTGGTCTGACCTCACTCTAGTATGGTCCAACCTCATTCCTGCTCGATCTGACTTCCTTTATGCATGTTCCGACCTCGTTCATGTATGGTCCGACCTCTTTCATATGGACCTCATTCTTGTATGGTCCGAACTTGTTCCTTCGAGGTCCGACCACTTTCCTGTATGGTACGACCTCTTTCTCGCGTGGTACGACCTTGTCGTTGTATGCTCACGTTTTAATACGGACCAACCTCTTTCATGTGAGGTTTGACCTCATTCTTGTATGGTCCGACCTCTTTCCTGTGAGGTCCGACCTCGTTCTTGTATGGTCTGACCTCTTTCGTGCGTATTCCGACCTTGTTCATGTATGGTCCAACCCATTTCATGCATGGTCCGACTTCGTTCTTGTATGATCTGAACTTCTTTCTGTGAGGTCCGACCTCATTCCTATATGGTTCGACCTCTTTTTTGGATGGTACGACCTTTTTCCTGAGTGGTACGACATCATTCCTGTATGGTCCGATCTCTATCCTATGTGGTTCGACCTCTTTCTAGCGTGGTCCGACCTCGTTCTAATATGGGTTGACCTCGTTCCTGCATTGTCCAACCACTTTCCTGCGAGATCCGATCTCATTCTAGTATGGTCTGAAGCATTTCCTGTGAGGTTCAACCTCATTCCAATATGGTCATCTTTTTCCTGTGAGGTCCAATCTCATTTTGTATTATTCTGTCTATTTTCTTATGTGGTCCTACCTCGTTCCTGCATTGTCCGACCTATTTCCTACGTGGCTCGACCTTGTTCCTATATGGTCCGACCTCTTTCCTATAAGGTCAGGCGCCGCTCAGATGTTACGACTATTTCGAGCGTTCGACCTCGTTTACGCGAGGTGTCGACCTTGTTCATGTATGGTCCGACCTCTTTCGTGCAAGGTTCGAGATTGTTCCTCAATGGTCCGACCTGTTTCCTTTAAAGTCCAACCTAGTTTTAGCATGGTCCGACTACCTTCCGATGAGGTCCAACCTCATTCTTGTATGGTCCTGCTTGTTTACTGCGAGGTCCGACCTCTTTCTTGCGTGGTCTGATCTCATTTTAGCACTGTCTGACCACCTTCATAAAAGGTCCAACCTCGTTCTTTGCGGGTCCCACCTGCTTCCTACATGTTTCACCTCGTTCATCGCATGGTCACCTCGCTCTAGCAATGTGTCAACCTAATTTAAGATCGTCCCACCACTTTCCCCGCAATCGACCTGCGTGTCTATATAATCCGACCTCTTTCCTGCATGGCCAGACCTCGTTCCTATATTGTCCTTCCTGTTTCCTGCATGGCTCAACATTGTTCCTGTATGATCCGACCTCTTTCTTGTGAGGTCCAACCTCGTTCTTGTATGGTCCAATCACTTCCTTGTGAAGTAAGACCCTGTTCCTGGAAGGTTCGACCTTTTTCCTACAAGGTCCGACCTAGTTATTACATGGCCCAACCACTTTCATGCGATGTCTGACCTCGTTTCTATATGGTTCGACCTCTTTCTTGTGAAGTCCAACCTCGTTCCAGTATGGAACGACCACTTTCCTGGGTGGTCCGACCTCGTTCTTGTATTGAACGACCTCTTTCCCAGGTGGTTCAACCTAGTTCCAATATGGTCCGAACTCATTCTTGCTAGCTCCGACAAAGTTCATGTATGGTCGGATCTCTTTTCTATATGGTACGACCTATTTTCTACGTGGTATAACCTCGTTCATTTATGGTCTGACCTCTATCCAGTGTGGTCTTGTATGATTCGACCTCATTCTTGGATTGTCCGGCCACTTTCCTACGAGGTCCGGCTTGATTACAGTATGGTCCATGTATTTTCTTCATTGTTCAACCTCATTTTGTTCGAGGTTCGACCTCCTTTTTGTATTGATCCTACATAATCCGACGACCTTTCTTCTAGGTCCGACCTCGTTTACTTACTTTTCGACCTCTTTCCTGAATGGTCCGACCTGTTTTTTGCATAGCCTGACCTTGTTCCTGTTTGGTTTGACCTCTTTCTTATAAGATCCGACATCGTTCTGTATGGTTCGACATCTTTCCAGCTATGTCCGACCTTCTTCCTATATGGTTCGACCTCTATCCTGGGAGGTTTAACCTCATTCCAATATCGACCGACCTCTTTCCTGGCAGGTTCGACCTTGATCTTGTATGGTCTGACCTTTTTCCTATGAGGTCGGACCTCATTCCAGTACGATCTGATCTCTTTCCTTCTAGTTCCAACCTCATTTCTGTATGCCGTCCTTTTTCATCCATGGTCCGAGCTCGTTCCTATATGGTCCGAACTCATTCCTGTGAGGTCCGACCATGTTCCTGTATGGTCTAACCTCTTTCCTGTATGGTACGACCTCTTTCGTGTATGGTACGATCTCATTCGTGTGTGCTCCGACCTCGTTCCTACGGTTCACCTCGCTCTTATGGTCTGCGTGTTCACCTACCCAAGTATGGGTTGACCTCGTTCTTGCAATGTCTGATCACTTTCCTGCGAGGTCCAGCCTTGTTCCAATATGACCCGAGGTATTTCCTGCGAGGTCCCACATCGTTTTTGTATTGTTCCTGCATTGCCAACCTCATTCATTTGTGGTCCAACCTCTTTTTTGCGTGTTTCGACCGTATTCCTGCGAGGTTCGACCTAGTTCTAATATGGGTTGACCTTGTTCCTAAGTTCAAGCACTTTCCTATGAGGTCCAACCTTGTTCCTATACAGTCAGATCTCTATCCTGTGAGGTTCAACCTCGTTCCTGTATGGTCCGACCTCGTTTCTATATGGTCCAACCTCGTTCCTGTGAGGTCCATCCTCATTCTAGCATGGTCCGACCTCATTCTTGTATAGGTTAACCTCGTTCCTACGATATCCGACCTCGTTTTAGTATGGTCCGAGATCTTACCTGCTTGGTTTGATTTGGTTTCTGTATGGTCCGACCTCTTTTCTAACTGGTCCAATCTTGTTCCAGCATACCCCAACCACTTTCCTGCGAGGTTTGAAAATGTTCCTGTATGGTCAGACCTCTTTCTTGTATGGCTCGACCTCTTTCCTGTATGGTCCAACCTATTTCTGTATGGTCCGACCTCTTTACTATATGTTTCAATCTCGTTCCTTTATGGTCTAACCTCTTTTCTACGAGGTCCGACCTCTCTCCTATGTGGTTTGACCTCTATATTACGAGGTCCGACCTCGTTCCTGTAGTATCCAACCTCTTTCCTACGAGGTCTAAGCTCGTTCCAGTATGGTTTATCATCTTTCCTGCAAGATTCGACCTCGTTCCAATATGGTCCGATCTTCTTTTTGCGAGATTCAACCTCATTGCTATATGGACCAACCTCTATCTTCTGAGGTCTAACCTCTATCCTGCGAGGGTCAACCTCATTCCTATATGGACCAACCTCTTTCTTCTGAGGTCTGTCCCCGTTCCTGTATAATCCAACAACTTTTCTGCGTGGTCTGACCTCACTTTATTATGGTCCGACCTCATTCCTGTTCGGTCTGACCTCTTTTCTGCATGTTCCGACCTTGTTCATGTATGGTCCGACCTCTTTTATACGTGGTCCAACCTCATTTTGTATGGTCCGACCTTTTTCCCTGTGATAACTACCTCTTTCCGACGGTACAACCTCGTTGGCCAGATTTTCGACCACGCCGATAGTTCCTTCTTCTTCGCGTGGTCAGGCTTCATTCTAGTACTGGACCTCATTCCCCGCATTGTTCGACAATTTTCCTATGAGATCCAACCTCATTCCAGTATAGTCTGAAACATTTCCTATGAGGTCCGACCTCGTTTCAGTATGGTTTGACCTTTTTCCTGTGAGGTTTGATCTTATTTTTGTATTATTCCGACCACTTTCCTGCGTGGTCCGACCTCTTTCCTGCAAGGTTCGACCATACAGGTTGACCTTGTTCCTACGTGGTCCGACCTTGTTCCTGTATGGTCTCGACCTGCTTCATGGCTCACCTTGTTCTGTATGGTCCATCTCTTTCCTAAGGTTCACGCCGCTCCCGTATGGTCCGACCTCTTTTGCTGTGTCCGAGCCTCCGCCTCGCTGGTTCACCATTTTTCTGCTATGTAAGACCTCGCTCTTGTATGTTCCAACCTAGTTCGTCCATGGTCCGTCCAAGGTCCTTCATTGTCCAACCTCATTTCTGACCACTTTTCTACGTGGTTTGACCCTATTTCTGTATGGTCCGACCTCTTCATGTGTGGTCCGACCATGATCATGTGTGCTTCGACCTTTTTCTTATAAGGTCCGACCTCATTCATGTATGGTTTGACCACTTTCTTGCATGGTCCGACCTCTATCTTGTATGGTCTAACCTCGTTCCCGTATGGTTCGACCTCTATATTGTATGGTCCGACTGCTTTCCTGCGAGGTCCGACCTCATTCCAGTATCGTCTGAACTCTTTCCCTGCGAGGTCCGACCTCGTTCCTGCACCGTCTGACTTCTTTCTACTTGTTCCGACCTCGTTCTTATAAGGTCCAATCTCTTTCATGCGTTGTCCGACCTCGGTCCTGTATGGTCCGACCTCCTTGCAGTATCGTTAGACCTCTTTCCTGGGAGGTCCGAACTCGTTCCTGTATGGTCTGACCTCTTTCCTGCGAGGTCTGACCTTATTCATGTATGGTCCGACCTCTTTTGTGCAAGGTCTGAGATCGTTCCTCAATGGTCCGACCTTTTTACTTTTAGGTCTAACATAGTTCCAGCATGGTCCGACCTCATTCCTGTATGGTCCTGTTTGTTACTGCAAGTTCCGACCTCTTTCTTACGAGGTCCGACCTAGTTCCTGTATTATTCAACCTCGTTCCAGCACTGTCCGACCACCTTCCTGCAAGGTCCGACCTCGTGTTATACAATCCGACCTCTTTCCTGCGTGGCCTAACCTCATTTATGTGTGGTCCTTCCTATTTCCTGGGTGGCTCGACATTGTTCCTGTATGGTCCGTTCTCTTTCCTGCTAGGTCCAACCTCGTTCTTGCATGGTCCAACCACTTCCCTGAAAGTAAGACCTCGTTCCTGGATGGTCCGATCTCTTTCCTGTGAGGTCCAACCTCATTCTTGCATGGTTCAACCACTTTCATGTGATATCCGACCTCGTTCCTATATGGTCCGACCTCTTTACTGCGAGGTCTAACCTCGTTCTCATATGGAACGATCTCTTTCCCAGGTGGTCCTACCTCGTTCCTGTATGCAACGTCCTCTTTCCTAGATGGTTTGACCTAGTTTTAGTATGATTCGAACTCGATCCTGCTAGCTCCAACAATGTTCCTCTATGGTCGGACATCTTTTCTGTATGGTACGACCTATTTTCTACATGGTACGACCTTGTTCATGTATGGTCTAACCTCTATCCTGTGTGGTTCAACCTCTTTTTTATATGGTTCAACCTCGTTCTAGTATTGGTTGACCTCGTTCTTGCATTGTCTGACCACCTTCCCACAAGGTCCGGTTTCATTCCAGTATGGTCTATGTATTTCCTGTAAGGTCCGACCTCATTCTTGCCAGGTTCGACCTCATTCTTGCGAAGTCCGACCTCATTTTGTATTGATCTTGCGAAGTCCGACCTCATTTTGTATTGATCTTGCATTGTCCGATGACCTTCGTGCCAGGTTCGACCTCGTTCATTTAATTTTTGAGCTCTTTCCTGCATTGTTCGACCATTTTCCTGTGAGGTTTGACCTCGTGCATGTATGGTATGACCTTTTTCTTACACGGTCTGACCTCATTCTTGAATGGTCCAACCTTTTTCCTGTATGACCCGACCTTATTCCTGTATGGTTCGACCTCTTCCTTACAATGTCCGACGTCGTTCCTGTATGGTCCGACCTTCTTCTTATGCAATTCGACCTCTGTCCTGCGAGGTTCAACCTCAATCCGATATAGACCGACCTTTTTCATGCAAGGTCCAACCTTGACCCTGTATGGTTTGACATCTTTCTTGTGAGGTCCGACCTCATTTCAGTACGATCTGATCTCTTTCCTCCTAGTTTCAACCTCGTTCCTGTATGGTCCAGCCTCTTTTGTGCTTGGTCCGAGCTCATTTTTGTTCGGTCCGAACTCGTTCCTGTGAGGTCCGACCGTGTTCCTGTATGGTCTGACTTTTTTCCTGTATGGTACCACCTTGTTCCTGTGTGCTCACATCTTTTCTACGTGGTTCGACCTCATTCTTGCGTGGTCCAACCCTGTTCTAGTATGGGTTGACCTCATTCTTCCAATGTCTGACCACTTTCCTATAAGGTCCGGCCTTATTTTGGTATGGTCTAAAGTATTTCCTGTGAGGTCCGACCTCTTTCATATGTGGCCCGACCTCTTCCCTGTGTGTTTTGACGGTGTTCTTGTGGGGTCCGACCCAGTTTCAGTATGGGTTGACCTCGTTCCTACATTGTCTGACCACTTTCTTGCGAAGTCTGAGCTTGTACCTATATTGTCTAACCTCTTTCCTGTGTTGTCCGATATCATTCCTGTATAGTCTGACCTATTTCCTACGTGGCCGACCTTGTTTTTCCATGGTTCGACCTTTTTCCTGCAAGGTTTGACATCTTTCATGTATGGTCCGATCTCTTTCTTGCTATGTACGACCTCGTTCCTATATGGTCCGACGTCTTTCCTACGAGGTCCGACCTCGTTCCAATATGGAGCGACCTATTTCCTGAGTGGTCTAGCGTCGTTCCTGTATGGAATAACCTCTTTCCTGTGTGTTGACCTCATTCCTATATTGTCTAATGTTTTTCCTAAGAGATCCGACTTAGTTCCAATATGGTCCGACCTCGTTCCAATACGGTCCGACCTCTATCCTGAGTGGTTCGACCACTTTTCTACGTGGTTTGACCTCTTTCTTGTGTGGTCTGACCTCGTTCCTGGATGGTTCGACCACTTTCCTGCATGGTCCGATTATTTTCCTGGAAAATTCTGTATGGTCAGACATCTTTCCTGCGAGGTCCAACCTTTTCATATATGGTCCGACCTTTTTCTTGAAAGATTCAACCTCGTTCCTAAATGGTCCAACCTCTTTCCAGCGAGGTCCGAACTCATTTTTGTATGGTCCGACCTCTTTTCTGTGAGATTCGAGCTCATTCTTGCATGAACCAACCTCAATCATGTATGTTCCGACCTCTTTTCTACAAGGTTCGACCTAGTTCCTGCATGGTCCGACCACTTTCCTGTGTGGTCCGACCTCGTTCCTGCATGGTCCGACCACTTTTCTGTGTGGTTTGACCTCTTTCCTACAAGGTTCGAACTCATTATTGTATGTTTCAACCTTTTGTGAGGTCCGACCTCATTCTTGCATGATCCGACCTCGTTCATGTATGGTCCAACCCCTTTCCTGAAACTTTCGACCAAGTTCCTACATGGTCCGACCTTATTCCTGTATGGTTTTACATTTTCACTGTGAGGTCCGAGTGCGTTCCAGTATGGTCCGATCTCTTTCCTATGAGGTCCAACCTTATTTTTGTATTGTTCCTGCATTGTCCAACAGCCTTTCTACAAGGTCCAACCTCTTTCCTGCGAGGTCCCTGCTTACGGTCCACGCCGCTCCTCAGAAAGTCCAATCTTTTCCCCGCAAGGTCCGATTTATCAGATGATCCGATGTCGCTCCAAAGAAGGTCCAACCTCTTACCTGCGTTGTCAAAACTCGTTCCTATGTGGTTCAACCTCTTCCTGTAAGGTCCGACCTTGTTTCTGTATGGTCCTATCTCTTTCCTGCATGCTCCGATCTCTTTCCTGTATGGTTCGACCACTTTCTGGCAAGGCCCAACCTTATTCCTATATATTCCAATCTTTTTTCTTGCGAGCTCCGACCTTTTTCCTGCGAGGTCCGATCACCTTCCTATATGGTTCGACCTCTTTCCAAAAAGGTCCTACAACTTTTCCTGCATCACCCGACCACTTTCTAGAGACATCGGACCTCGTTCCCGTATGATCCGATCTCTTTCTTGTAAGGTCCGAATTCGTTCCTACATGGACGGCCGCTTTCCTATGAGTTCCAACCTCGATCTTGTATGGTCTGAACTATTTCCTGTGTGGTCAGACCTCATTCCTGTATGGGCCAACATCGATCCTAGATTGTCCTACCTCATTGCTGAGATGTCCAACCTTATTCCTGTATGGTCTGACGACATTCCCGCATAGTCTGACCTCATTCCTTTAAGGGCCGACCTCTTTCCTCAATGTCCAACCTTATTCTTGTGTTGTCCGGCCTCTTTCCTGCGAGGTATGATCTCGTTCTTTTATGATTCCACTGTTTTCCTTTGAGGTCTGACCTTGTCATGGTATGGTCCAACCTCGTTCCCATATGGTCCAACATCATTCCTAGATTCTTCTACCCTTTCCTTATGATGTTGATATTGATCCTGTATGCATAATAATCAAGTTCTTTTTCTGAAATTGTCGATTTTCGGACGCATTTTTTGTTTTATTGTAGTTTCGCCTTTTTCACCAAATGAGTAGCTTCTGAGTTCCTCGGGAATTTTGAGAGAGCCAAAAGTACCCCGTGAGGAGACGAGAAACTTTTTCTGCATATTTTGTCTTTAGTCAAACTTTGACCAATCTGACTTTTACTATTTACTATTTTATTAATAAAAGTCTATATCTTTTACTTTAAGTTTATTTTATTATTATTAAATAAGGTTGTCAATTGTCAACTTAACTTCTCATGGCCTACTCTTCCTCTTGCTTTCCACCATTTCAATTGCTTTCATTACATCTTAGAGAGAGAAACATGATTCTAGTGAGAGAAAGTGAGGGTTTTATAAAAAATTTAAAGAAATTTCACTTGAAACTTGGAGGCTAAGGGCCGGCCACTTGGGGGAAGTTTTTGGCTTTGTCTTGAAGTTTTTTCAAAACTTGGATTGCTTGCTTATTTACTTGGATAAAAGGTAGGTAACTAAACCTTTGAATTTTCTTATAAATCATGTGTTTTTTGTTGAGTATTTGATGAATTCATGCTAGGAACCAATGAATTGAACGTTGATTATGCTTAATTTAGTGTGTATTGAGCATGTGTTAAAACCCCCAATTATTTGGGTTTAGGTTTTGCTGAAATTGTTTGATTTAAGCTTGAATTGTTGGAATTGGTTAGTGGATTTGATGTTTAGCATGCTTAATTGGATGATTTAATGAAAAAATCAATGAAATTTTGCATGTATTGGGGCTGACCATTGTAGAGCAATTATGGAAATTTTTTTTTTACATATAGGGGTATTTTAGTCATTTCACATGTAAAGTGTATTTTGGAAATTTAAAAAGTTCAAGGGCATTTAGGTCATTTTGCATGTAAGGGACTAAAATGGGACTTTCAAAAATATTTAAGGGTATTTTAGTTACTTTTATGTAAAGGACATAAATGAAATTTTAAAAAATTCAAGGGCAGTTTGGTCATCTGACATATAGGTACATAATAGTAATTTTTGAAATTGTTGAGGGTATTTTTTTATTTTCCACATAATGAGTAAAGTTGAAAATATTTGGAATTGGAGGGGTATTGCAGCGTTTTCTAATTTTCAAGTTATTTTAATATACATATATATTAAATTACTATTTATTAATTAATATATATATATAAGTATTTTCAATTACTATTATTTATATTTTCATAAATACAATTAATTATACATGTGTTTGTATAATAATAAATATAGATATTCCTTACAAAATACATGTACTTTAGGTAGATATTTATTAAATATACCTAAATGTGTTTTGTAGAAATTTATGTATAAAAATAATTATTTATGTATTAAATTGCATATTAAATTAATATATATATATTTGTGAGTATATTTATACATAGGGGTATCTATATATAATCATTCTCGTATGGTCTTACATTTTCCCTGCATGGTCCAACTTCGTTCCTGTATGGTCCGATCTTTTTCGTGCATAGTCCGACCTAGTTCCTGCATGGTCCAACCTCTTTATTGCGGGGTCACACCTCATTCCTGATTCGTCCCACCTCGTTTCTATGTGGTCCGATAATTTTTTGGTGAGGTCCGACCCCGTTCCCCTATGGTCTGACCTCGTTCCAGTATACTCTGACCTCTTTTCTAGATGGTCCGACCTTGTTTTTATATGGAATAACCTCATTCCTGTGTGGTCCGAACTCTTTCCTGCATAATTTGACCTCGTTCTGATATGGTCTCACCTTTGTCCTATGAGGTCCGATCTCATCACTATATGGTTCGACCTTGTTCCTGTATAGGCCAACATCATTTCTAGATTGTCATACCTCATACCTGAGATGTCCGACCTTGTTCCTATATGGTCCAACCACATTCCTGCGTGATCCGACCTCATTCCTTTAATGTCCGACCTCTTTCCTGCAAGGTTTGACCTTGTTCCTGTATGGTCCAGCCTCTAACCTGCGAGTTATGATCTCGTTCCTGTATGGTTCCACCTTTTTCCTTCGAGGTCTGACCTCGTCATGGTATGGTCCAACCTCATTCCTGTATGGTTCAACGTCGTTCCTAGATTCTTCTACCCTTTCCATGCGATGTTGATCTTGTTCCTATATGTGTAATAACAAAGTTATTTTTTCAAAACTGCTGATTTTCGATTTTTTTACCGTTTCGCCTTTTTCACCGAAACGAGTAGCATCTGAGTTCCCCGAGAGTTTTGTGAGGGTCGAGAGTATCCCATGAGGAGATAAGAAACTTTTTCTACCCATTTTGCCTTGAAGTTTTTTCAAGGCTCGGATTGCTTGCATATTTGCTTGGATAAAAGGTAGACAACTAAACTATTAAATTTTCTTTTAAATCATGTGTTTTTTGTTGAGTATTTGATGAATTCATACTAGGAACCAATGAATTGACGGTGTATTGTGCTTAATTTAGTGTGTATTGAGCATGTATTAAAACCCCCAATTGTTTGGGTTTATGTGTTGGTTAAATTGTTGGATTTAAGCTTGAATTGTTAGAATTGGTTATTGGATTTGATGATTTGATGAAGAAATCAATGGAATTTTGCATGTATTGGGGCAGGCCATTGTAGGGCAACTATGAGAAATATTTTACATGTGGGGGTATTTTAGTTATTTCACATGTAAATGATATTTTGAAATTTTTTAAAAAGTTCAAGGGCATTTAGGTCATTTTGCATGTAAAGGGCTCAAATGAGATTTTTGAAAATGTTTAAGGGCATTTTGGTCATTTGCATATAAAGAATATAAATGGAGTTTTTAAAAAGGTCAAGGGCATTTAGGTCATTTGACATGTTGGGACATAATGGTAATTTTTGACATTATTGAAGGTATTTTCATTATTTTCCACATGATGAGTAAAGTTGAAAATATTTAAAATTTGAGGGGTATTGTAGTCTTTTCTAATTTTCACATTATTTTATATATATATATATATATATATATATATAGTACTTTCAATTACTATTATTTATATTTTCATTAATATAATTAATTATACATGTGTTGTGTAATAATAAATATACTTATTCTTTACAAAATACATATATTTTAGGTACATATTTATTAAATATACCTAAGTGAGTTTTGTAGAGATTTATGTATAAAAATAATTATTTATGTATTAAATTGCGTACTAAATTAATATATATATTTGTTAGTATATTTAACATGGGAGTATGTATATATAATCGTTCTTGTACGGTCTTACCTTTTTCCTGCATGGTCTGACTTTTTTCGTGCGTGATCCGACCTAGTTCTTGCATGGTTCGACCTCTTTCTTACGAGATCACACCTCATTCCTGATTCATCCAACCTCATTCATGTGTGGTATGATAATTTTTGGCGAGGTCCGACCTCGTTCCTGCGAGATCGAACCTCGTTTCAGTATGCTCCAACCTCTTTCTTGGATGGTCCGACCTCGTTTCTGTATGGAATGACCTCTTTCCTGCGTGGGCAGACCTCTTTCCTGCATAGTCCGACCTCGTCACTATATGGTTTGACCTTGTTCCTGTATGGGTCAACATCATTCCTAAATTGTCCTGCCTCATTCCTGAGACATCTGACCTTGTTCTTGTATGGTCTGACCATATTCCTGCGTGGTCTGACCTCGTTCATGTATGATTCGACCATATTCTTGCGAGGTCCGACCTCTTTCCTATAAGATCCGACCTCATTCCTTTGAGGTCCGACCTCCTTCCTTTGAGGTTCGACCTTGTTCCTGTGTGGTTCGGCCTCTTTCCTGCGAGGTACAATCTCGTTCCTGTATGGTTCCATCTTTTTCCTTCGAGGTCTGACCTCATCACAGTATGGTCCAACCTCATTCCTATATGGCCTAACATCGTTCCTAGATTCTTCTACCCTTTCCCTGCGATGTTGATCTTGTTTGTGTATGTGTAATAACTAAGTTATTTTTCTGAAACTATTGATTTTCAAACGTGTTTTCGATTTTATTGCGATTTCGCCTTTTTCATCGAATCAAGTAGCTTCTGAGTTCCCCGGTAATTTTGTGAGGGCCAAGAGTGCCCCGTGAGGAGACGAGAAATTTTTTCTACCAATTTTACCTTTGGTCAAAGTTTGACCAATTTGACTTTTACTATTCACTATTTTATTAATAAAAGTATATATCTTTTTACTTTAAGTTTATTTTATTATTATTAAATTATATTGTCAATTGCCAACTTAACTTCTCATGGCCGACTCTTACTCTTACTTTCTACCATTTCACTTGCTTCCATTACATCTTAGAGAGAAAAACATTATTCTAGTGAGAGAAAGTGAGAGTTTTGTCAAAATTTGGAAGAAATTTCACTTGAAACTTGGAGGTTAGGAGCCAGCCACTTGGAGAAAGTTTTTGGCTTTGTCTTGAAGTTTTTTCAAGCCTTGGATTGCTTGCATATGTGCTTGGATAAAATGTAGGCAACTAAACCTTCGAATTTTCTTATAAATCAAGTGTTTTTGGTTGAGTATTTGATGAATTTATGCTAGGAACCAATGAATTGATAATTGATTGTGCTTAATTTAGTGTGTATTAAGTATGTGTTAAAACCCCCAATTGTTTGGGTTTAGGTTTTGATGAAATTGTTGGATTTAAGCTTGTATTATTGGAATTAGTTGATGGATTTGATGATTTGATGAAGAAATCAATGGAATTTTGTATGTATTGGGGCAGGCCATTGTAGGGCAACTATGAGAAAAATTTTACATGTAGGGGTATTTTAGTCACTTCATATGTAAATGGTATTTTGAAAATTGTTGAAAAGTTCAAAGGCATTTAGGTCATTTTGCATGTAAGGGGCTCAAATGGGTTTTTGAAAATGTTTAAGGGCATTTTGGTCATTTGCATGTAAAGGACATAAATGGAATTATTAAAAAAGTCAAAGGCATTTAGGTCATTTGACATGTTGAGACATAATGGTAATTTTTGAAATTATTGAGGGTATTTTCGTTATTTTTTGTATGATGAGTAAAGTTGAAAATATTTGGAATTGGAGGAATATTATGGTCTTTTCTAATGTCCAAATTATTTTATTATATATATATATATATATATATATATTAAATTACTATTTGTTAATTAATATATATATATAAGTATTTTCAATTACTATTATTTATATTTTCATAAATACAACTAATTATACATGTGTTAGTGTAATAATAAATGTAGATATTCTTTACAAAATACATATATTTTAGGTACATATTTACTAAATATACCTAAGTGTGTTATGTAGAGATTTATAAATAAAAATAATTATTTATGTATTAAATTGCGTATTAAATTTATATATATATATATATATATATATTTGTGAGTATATTTATACATGGGGGTATGTATAAATAATCGTTCCCGTACGGTCTTACATTTTTCCTGCATGGTTCGACCTTTTTCAAGCGTGATCCGAGCTAGTTCATGCATGTCCAACTTTTTTTTATTGTGAGGTTCGAAGTCGTTCTTGATCCATCTGACCTTGTTCCTATGTGGTCCGACAATTTTTCAGTGAGGTCCGACCTCATTCCCGTATGGTCCGACATCGTTCCTGTGAGATCGAACCTCGTTCCAGTATATTCTTGGATGGTTCAACTTTGTTTCTGTATGGATTAATCTCTTTCCTACGTGGTCCGCCTCTTTCCTATATAGTACGATCTGGTTCCAATATGGTCCCACCTCTGTCCTATGAACCTTGTGAACCTTGAATTTCGGTTTAAAATAATCGACACTATCACATTTTAGAGTCATATGACCTCGTCCATGTACAGTTGAGCTAGTCTTTCCATAAAGTAAGTCATCTGTATAGGTAGAAAGTGAGCTGATTTTGTAAGTTGATCCACTATGACCTAAACCGCATCGTTATCTCATCAGGACCATGGTAAATCCAAAATGAAATTCATCACTATATGCTTTCACTTTCACTCTGGGATTAGTAGTGGCTTTAGGAAACTAAAAGGTGTTTGATGCTCAATCTTTATTTGCTAACAAGTTAAACGCTGCTCTATAAACTTTGTGATGTCTCACTTCAAGCCAACCTATCAAAAAGTTTTAGAGACATCTATGTACATCTTAATACTATAAGGTGTACAATAAGTCTCTACCAAAATTTCCTTCTTGATATCTTTAATATTTTGTACACATAGATGAATATCAAACCTTAATGTCTCATCTCCAACAAGATTGAACCCTAGTATTTTTCCTTGAATTATTTTATCTTTTATCTTCATGAGATCTGCATTGCTAGCTTGACCTTCCTTTATCTTTTTCATAATCGAAGGTTGAATCGTGAGTGACGACTACATGAATGAACAATGAATTGTAACTAAGTCAATGTTTGTGCTATGCAAATCCTCCAATATACGAGGCTAGAAAGTGATTAGATTACTACTAAAACCTATATACTTTCTACTCAGAGCATTGACCATTGCGTTCGTCTTGTCTGGGTGATAGTTAATGACCCAATCGTAGTCTTTAACCAACTCCAACTATCTCCTCTGCCTTATGCTCAGCTCTTTTTGAGTGAAGAAATACTGAAGACTTTTATAGTCGGTGTAAATGTCATACTTAGCTCCATATAGGTAATGACTCCAAATTTTTAGTGAGAACACCACTGCTGCCAGCTTTAAACAGTACGTAAGATAGTTTTGCTCATATGGCTTCAATTGGCATGGCACATAAGCAATCACTTTCTCATTTTACACGAGAATGAAACCCAATCCTTTGCCTGAGGCATCACTGTAGATCATAAAGTTGTCTTTACTATTTGGCAAGACAAGAATAAATGTAGAGACCAGCTTCCTTTTAAGCTCTTAGAAACCTTCCTCGCACTTCTTTAACTAGATGAACTTGGTTTTCTTCCTTAGTAACAACGTCAGCGACAAAATAATCTTGGAAAACCCTTGCACGAATCTACGGTAGTACCTTACCAAACCAAGAAAATTTCGAACCTCTCCAACGTTTACTAGCCTTCTCCAGTCCTGAATTACTGCAACTTTACTAGGATCTACCTGAATACCCTTGACAGATATCACATGCCCCAGAAAAGTGATGGTCTCCAGCCAAAACTCGCACTTCTTGAACTTAACATACAACCGCTTTTCACATAACTGCTGCAACACTAACTTCAAATGCTCTTCTTGCTTGGCTACTGACTTGGAATAAATAAGGATGTCCTCGATAAACACCACCTCAAACTTATCCAAATAATCATGAAAAGCTCAATTCATCAAGTCTATGAATGTTGTTGATACATTTGTCAATCTAGATGGCATCACCACGAACTCATAATGGTCATATCTTAATCGAAATGCACTCTTTGACCTGTCCTACTCTTTAATTTTAAGCTAATGATAATCGAAACGAAGGTCGATCTTTAAGAAGATACTCGCTCCTTACAGCTAATCAAATAATCTTCAATCCTTAACAATGGATATACTTCTTCTTGATTGTCAGCTTATTGAGCTACCAATAATCAATACACAATCGTATCAAACGTCATTCTTCTTTATAAATAGAACCGATTATCCAAAAAATGAAACATTGGCCCTAATAAAACTCTTGTCCAACAGATATTGTAGCTACTCGTTTAACTCATTCAATTCTACCGGTGTCATTCTATAAGATATCTTTGAAATAGGTGCAGTCCCTTGTACCATGTCGATAGTGAACTGTACTTTTCGATCCGGTGGTAAACTTGGCAGCTCTTCCGAGAATACGTCCAAGAAGTGCCAAACTACCTTAATGTCTTGTGGTTTCAAAGCTTCAGGATCCTTGTCGTAGACACTAACATGGAATTCTTGGCACCCTTAACGCAAACACTTTAGAGTTTGCATTGTCATTAGCAATTTTGGCCATGACCTTAACCCCAACCCTGCAAACTCAAAACTCTGACTATCTACAAGGCTAAATAGAATTTTCTTCTCCTTGCAAACGATGCAAGCCCTATTCTTTGACAGCCAGTCCATATCGAAGGTCACATCAAAATTGAACATTTTTAATATAACCAAGTCGGCATACAGCTTCTCACTTCCAAAGTACATTTCACAAAATTCAAGCATAAAAGAAGCACACATCCTAATATCAAGTGATGTAGCAACACATAGATCACATCCAAGTTGAATAGGTTCCCTAGCCAATTTAGAAGCAAACCGGCTAGATACAAAAAAGTGTGTGGTACCTAAGTCAAACAATGGAAAAACATATAGACCATGAAGAGAAATGGTACCTGCCACCACTACAGTGTCATCCTTTTCCATTTCTTCCTTGGTCAATACGAACACATGGCCTTGGGTAAGTTGTTGTGCCTTTCCTGCTTCCAGGCAATCTCTCCTCATGTCGCTAGGCTCGCCACACCCAAAACACACTCCCGTATTTCCCTAGCATTCACCAGAATGGTTTTTGCCGCACTTCCAACACTATAGAATACCGGATTTGCTATCGAATCCCTTAAACTTCTTGCTATTGTTGTCGCTGTGGACAATATGGTCATCCTTTTCCCTTCGAACTTCCTCTTTTGCTAAAAGCCTTCTCTCTAAGTTTTCTTTGTAGGAGTGAAGCTTTGCTCTGTAGTCTTGGATACTTCGAGGTGAGATTCTTAGCGATCAACTGAAATCGTTGTAGGATGTCAGACCCATAGCAAATGATTAGTCGTGTTCCTCGAGCTACCCTCTGGTACAGATGAACGTTTTTTACTGGTCGCGACATCTACTCTCAAAAGAAAATAAAATCTTGTACAAATTATGTGGGATAGTTTGAGAAAAAACACAGTTTTAACAAGTATAAAACAACATTTTATTCATAAAATAAAGTGTTATTCAACCACTAGACATAGTAAACACAACCAAAAGACAATAAAGACCACAAACAACATGAAAACCAAAACTCTAATCACTCTCAGAGCAATCCCACGAGTCTTCATCCTCTGTATCTAAAGGCTCCTTGGGGTTCTCATCATCGAGCTCGCTGTTGCTATAGGCAACACCATAATCCCTTAAGCAACCAGATGGTTGGCCATAACCTATTGCTCGCCGAGATCCTCTCTAAACTGGTCTATGTACCAATGGTACATCTCATAACGGTGATCAATTTGAAACTGATCCAGCCTATGTGTCTTAACATAACACTATCCTCCATCTGGTAGCGGTACTGTTGTGGTAAGCCTATTAAAAAAATAATTTTACCTTCAACCTCCTACGTTCAGTCTCTCACCATACCGAGTCCTCTGCTACACTAATTTCTCAACACATGGATCTCGAAGAAGACTTAAGACCATCACCAATCCTCAGTTTCTTGGAGCTAGCCTTCGTAACTGGCTCCTTCACCTGCGTACTACTCCTATTGCACAAAACGCGCAACAAATTACTAACCAACTGACTCATCCAAGCAAACTATACCATGAACATAAAGTTAAACAAATAACACAAAACAAAAATCCAAATAAAACATTTTACCTTGGTGAACAAGTGAGCACTGGAGCAGTAGGTAGTACAGGTTCGAAGAAACTTAGGGCTCTGATACAAAAACTATAACACCCCCTCACTCGAGTCTGGGATCCCATGCAAAGAGATGCTACTATACATTATTTTCGGAATAGAATTTTTAAAATTATTAAAATGCTTCGGGCAATGCCAAAAATATTGATAAAACTTTTCTTTACTCTTTAGGACCTTTTTCTTTTGGGAAAAATTCATTCAAAACCCATGAGGTTTAACATAATTACACTTAATTACATTGGTTTTCTAAAACTATCACAAAGTTACCAAATAGTATTAAAATGCATATAAAGGATGGTGAATTTTTTATGAAACCTAATGGCACATAGTAAACGTATAGTAAGTTTTTAATAAAATTTAAAACTAACAGTGTGTAAATGTAATGACCCCAAACTTGAAGGGGTATTTGTGATATTAGCCCATTTCTTTTTAAACCAATATAAATAAAACTATAATATTTAAAACAATATAAATAAAACTATAATACTTAAAATATTTGCAAGCATACGAAGGTGAGTGATAAACACTTAGCATGCATTCAATATGCACATGCCAATGTAATGCAATATAGTGCAATAAGTCCAAAATATCCATTTTTTCCTTTTCCTTTCATAAACTATTTTGCTCGGTTAAACAGCATTCATGTGGGGCCCACAAACCCATTTATGACTGACAAGTTTGCAAACTCACGACCTCATGGAACCTACATGCACGTTTGTGGTCGGTAGCTTAATAATGTTTCCGAAAAGACTCACATGCTCATTTATGGTTGACAATCCATGGGCTTATTAAAACTGGGTTCTAAAACCGATACTCTCCAGTGCACTTTTACAACATAAAACTCAAAGGAAAAATTCACTTCATAAATAAAAACACTCAAAATCCATGACATGTTCTTATTGCAAATGTATGCACATGCCCACACAATACTTTTAACGCATAACCACAACTAAGTAAAGCATAATCATGCATAATTACCAAACTACCTCCTCTCGGTAGTAATAATTATGGAAATGTCCTTCTTTACCCCACTAATTACCAAAGTACCCTTTATACTAGAATAATTACCAAAATACACCTTAAGGTAATGATAATCATCAATACTCCTTTCTTTTGTCCCAAAATATATTTGATTTATAAAAATAATATTTTAATACCCAAAACTATATATATATATATATATATATATATATATATAAAATTTTCTCATCAAATATAAATATATTTATAAACACACAAATACACAAGCGCACACATATATATATAACCACACACACACCTATTTATATATTCATACACATACATGTATATATATTTATATAATCACACATATATATACACAATTATACATATAAATATACATGCTCACATACCTATATAAATATATATATATATATATATATATATATACACACACACATAAAATACACATGTATATATATTGACACATGAATTTATCAAAATTCTAATTTCCATATATATATATATATATATATATACTTAATAAAAAAGAAATGTGAAAAAACCTAAATGCTCCATACAAATTCAAAAATACCAACCATGTCCTATCCATGGCTGGGCCTTCCAAACTTCAAAAACCATTTAATTTCACACCAACCAAGCAATAAACATGGGGTTTTGTAAGATTCCCAACACAATTACATATTCCAAATAACAAATTATATATATAAAAAATGAATTTCCACAAATTCAAAAATCCTAAAAATTTGAGCTTTTGTCATACAATCTCATCAATCCAATTTATATCAAATTAAACACAAATTATCATTCCACCTAGAATTCCCATGCTTCTACCAATTATTCAACCAAAACACCAAAATTTTATAGAAATCATAATAGGATAAGAACACCTACCTCTCTTTCAAGCATGAAATCACACTTTCTAAGTTGCCCTGAAGTCCCTTAGGTGGCCGGTTACCTCATCATGGTTTTTTCTTAAATCTTTCCTTAATTTTTTCACTTTCACTCCCTTTCTCTCTTTAAAAAATTTCAAGCATGTCAATGGAAAAAGTAAAAATAAAAAGAGGAATCAAAATCAAAAAGTCAACTTGGTCAAAATTCGAAAGTCACATTTTAACCATGGGTAAAATGGAAAGAAAAATAATCATTCAATCCTTAATAGGACACTTTAAACCCCTTTCCAAGTGCCCGAGAAACTCTTAGGTAGCCCGCTATGGTGTATATGGTGATGTGGCAGTTAAACTTTAACTATGACTGAAAGTCAACAATTCAGAAAATGTATATGTTACACACTGCCCCTCCCCGCCTTGAAATGTGTCTTTATAGGCTATCCTAAGGATGTCAAGGGCTATAAATTATTAGTTAAGAAAGGTTATAAATCTAAGGTCATAACCAATAGAGATGTGGTCTTTGATGAAACTGTAATGTTATGCTTGAGTGAGAAAGGTGCAAGTACAAGTAGAGAGACATAGAGAATGAGGCTTGAGATTAAGGTGGAACCTTAGACAGGTCATGTATAAAATGAGAATTCTTCTTCAGATGATGAACCATCTTTGGTGCATAATCCTCCTTTAAGTGGTGATTATGAGCCAAACAATGATGATCGTAATATAACAACTAAGCACAGTAAACACCGATTCAAATCAATGAACTTCCCTAACTGTAAGGGTACTAGTTGATAAGAGATAGAAAGAGATGGGAGGTTAAACCTCTCACAAGATATGACTTTTTTATCTTATTATATTTGTATTGACTATATTTCATGAGTTGCCTAATAGTGAGCCTAAGATATATGCAGAGGCTATGTATGGCAAGCATGTAAAAAATTATAAAGATGTCATGTTAGATGAGATATATTCATTGTATAGGAACCATGGATCATGTTCCTAGACTGAAATTACAAAAGAATTGTTGATTTTGTTGTATATAGATTTACAAGCTTAAGAAAAAGGTTTCAAATAAGGATCCGATTAGGTTTAAGACTAAATTAGTGGCTAATAGTTTCACTCAAGTAGAGGGTGTTGACAACAATGATAATTTTCTCCCATAGTCAAGTAGACTACCATTAGAGTCATTTTGTTCTCAATTATTCATTTCAATTGGGAATTGGAGCAATTAAATATTAAAACTGCTTTCCTTCATGGAGATCTTGAGGAGACCATTTATATAAAGCAACATGAGAGTTTTGAAATTAAAGGTAAATAGAATATGGTCTGTTTGCTTAAAATATCTTTTATGGTCTCAAACAATCTTCAACACAATGGTACAAGAGATTTAATACATTTAAGACTAGAGTTCACTTTAAAAGGAGCAGATTTGATAGTTGCTTATACTTTAGGAGCAAGAACAATAATAAACTTATTTTTTATTATTATATGTTGATGATATGCTTTTGATGGAGCATGATATGGAGAAATTCAAATTGTTAAGTCTTTACTACATTCTAAGTTTTTCATTAAAAAAAGTTAGGCTTTACTAATAAAATCTTAGGAATGAACATACATAGAGATAGAAAGAAATGCATTTTATTTTTCTATCAAAATTCTTTTTTGACAAGTTTTAGCCAAGTTTTCTATGCAAGATATAAACACCATTAATGCTTCATTGGCTAGTCATTATAAGTAATCCAAGAAGAGAGCATTAGGAAGCCTTAAAGTGGTTATTAAGGTATGTTAAGGGCTCTACTAATTTTCGCTTAGTGTTTGAGCATAATCAAAGTGGAGTAATACTTGAGTAATTTATGGACTCTGATTTTGCTGAGGATAAGGATAAGAGGAGATTAGCCACTGCTTAGATATTCAGTGTGTATAGAAGTTGTGTTTGTTGGAAAGCTCAAATACAGTCTATTACTAGATTATCATCTACAAAGGTTGAGTATATAGTTGCAACTGAAGTTACAAAGGAAGTAATTTGGTTAAAAGGTTTTTCTGAAAAGTTGAACCTTTTGGAATAGGAAGTTATAGTTTATTCTGATAGTTAAAGCTCAATCTACTTATACATGAATCCAATCTTCCATGAGAGGTTCAAACATATAAATGTGAAATGTCATTTCATCAAGGACATTGTGAGTCAAGAGTTGTTAAAGTTGAAGTTGAAGAAAATATCAAGTTCAATCCTATAGACGTAGGTATCAAGATGGTATTGGTGAGCAAATTTCATACTTGTAGGGATTTGCTCAAAATTAAAATTTGGTGATTAATGGCTTTTTGAGCTGGGATGGCATTAAAGGATTTTCATTGCACTGCACTACTTAAGGGGGTTTCTAGTTTATCTGAATGAAGGTGGAGTATTATGTTGTAATTCGGCTACTTATTTTACCACATGGGCAATCAACAAGTCAAAGTCTTTTGGCATTTACTTTGTGTGTTTAAACTTGTTGTCTTTTTATTTAGTTACGTTGTAAATTGAGTAGCCTAGGTGGCAAAAGATTTCATTATTCTTATTTCTTCTTTCTTGGGTAGATTATGGGTGTCAAGGGATCAGAGTTAGGTGCTTTGATAGGAACTAAGTTTGTAACAAAAACTCCATTGTCGTGCAGTAGTTCCTTGCCAAATCTATGTAGATGTAAGTGGAATATTTTCACTAAACCGTATAAATCTTTGTGTTTTTTGTGAATTATTGTTTATGTTTGTATTTGGTGTTTACTTGTACTATGTGTGCTTGGGTAAATCACTAACATGGTCCTTATTGTGACGATATGATTTTATCCATAAGTTTCCTCAACCTTGAAGTAATGATTTTCACAATTACCTTATATAAAAATTTTAAAGGCTAATTGATCTAAATTGATTAAAATTCGAAGCTTGATTAGTCTTAGGAATAAGACCAATGAAAGTTTGATTAATATTCTTAGGTATTGCTCTAATTCGAAAACTTTTCTATGCAAAGTTTATCTTTTTCAATTGAACAATCTTCCAATAAGTGCGATAAAATATGTTAGAAAATCTATTAGAACTAGGAGATTTAAGAGGGTGCAGGCTTCATATGCTTCCTTTACCTTCTTCAATCAAAGGTATCCTTATCAGATCAACATTCTCTTCATCAAAGATGCATTGACTCTCTAATCCTTCCAAATTGTCAGGAATTAAAGGAAGATTAGGATTAAAGAACTCGTTAAAATTGTTAAGAACATAATTCTCTATTTCCTCAAAAGTAAGTATCCAACAACTCCCTTTTGTTTTTTTTTTTCTTTGTTTTTCAAAATCTAACTCCTCCTTCTGTACATAAGAGTACTTTGAAAGAAAAGTTTTGAATTTCGATCTCCTTCCTTTGGCCAAATTTCATGAGATTTATATTTATAAAACAATTTCAGTTTAGCTCTTTGTACCATTAAATCTTCCAAATAATCTATTATCTGTTATTTTGGGATTTATTACTCAATTGAATAACTTTGAGCTCTTCTTTAAAAGAAGCAATTCGATTATATGCCAGCCCAAAATGGTTTATACTTCAAACTTTCAACACTTTAGTGGTCTTTATAAGACTCTTGACTATTTAGTGGCACTTCATCCTAATCTTTCGAGGATCTTCTCAAGCCTTATTAACAAAATGAAAATTGAAAACATCTATAGTCCAAGCTTGAAAAAATCTAAAAGGATAGTGAAAATTTTCTATCTCACCATTGGAAGCAATGAAGATTGTGCAATGATCAGACTCCTCCATAGTTAAATTATAAACTGTATCATTTGGATTGATCCGTAACCACTCATTGTTTTCCACTTCTCTATCAATTCTTTCTTTGATTAAAGTGTTTTCTTCCTGCTTATTCTCCTAAGCCTTCTTCCATAAAAACCAAGGTCAACACCTTTGACCACTTTCAAAATATTCTTCTAGAAAATATTCTTTTTCTAGATGCTTCTGCCACCCTATTTTTTCGATTCATTGATTACTTCATTCAAGTCTCGAAACAATAACCAAGGTCCAACGTCTACAATAATCAAATTTACTAAATCATCCCAAAATTTAGGTTATTCAGAGGGATAAGTTGTATCGTAGGTTCCTATCAACCTCCAAAATCTAAAATTATAAACATTCTTGACACTTATGCAGATAATGCATTCACTGTTCAACGAACAAACCATATCTATCTCATCGTTTCACAACATCATAATTCCTCCAGCTACTCCTCTAGCCCGTACAATTTCAAAATTATAGAAACCAATTTTCTTTTAATTACTTTCATTTTAATTTTGTTACTCTTAATTTCCATTAAAAAAAAAGACAGTTGGGTTGATACTTTTGAACTAACCTATTAACAAAAGTAACCACCTCAGAGTTTCCTAAACCTTAATAATTTCAATAAATAATTTTTGAAGAGCCGGGAAGGCTTAAAAAGTCTCGCCTCCTTGGTCTATTGAAAATTTCTATGTTGTTACTTCCACTAGCTTTGTCTTGGTTCTAATTACCTCCATCTATCAGCATTCTAAACCGAGCAACTTTTTCCTAAAACTATCTATCACTCCCTCTCCAGTGTTAGATCAAGTTGCATACCTTATCTTTATTTTTGCTCTCCTTCAACGGACTTACTTCTGATATGAAACTTTTGAAGTTGGTAGATGATACTGTTGTCATAAACATCTCTTCCTCAAATTTTACCTATTGTGATGGGCATGCTCGCTCTCCTCCAAAGAACTCTCATTAAAATTATCAATTTTATCTTAGTGTTCAAATTTAAAAGTTGGATTTCCTCTTATAACTAAGGCCTGAAATTTCTCGTATGTTTGTCTGAACAACCCGTGTAAATAAACCTGGACCATTCCCTTTCTCGAATCAATTTTTGTGATGGGCTTTTGTTATTTTGACCCATAAATTGGAGAGTTACTAGATTGGTTTAGACCAAAACATTTCATAAAGTTTTGGTAGAAAAGATACAAGGTTTTCCGTTGTTGCTCCTTTTGGGAAAATAATATAATTTAAGAAATTTGAAGCCCAATGAGCTAGTTGATGTTGATTCACATTATGCCTTCTTATTTTGTTAATAACTATCTCTTTTAGATAAAACTTAGCTTTGAAAGATATCATTTTTAATGAAATTTTCTATGTAGTCAATTCAAGGCAGGTACTCAGCATAGACTTGAAATACTCCTTACTATTATCTTTCCTTAAGATCATCTCGTGCTAATCATTATGCCTCTATTTTGTTATCCATCTCCTTCATCAACACTAGAAAGGCAAATATTGGAATTTGCAATTTGACTTTCATTGAAATTATCAATTTACATAGTAAATCCTTTAGTGGTTAGCCTCATTCTCCAGTAGTTGACAAATAGATATTTCCTTTGTATTCACTTTAATTCATGGTCCGTATAGCTTAAAGGTTAAACCCGTGTCAATAATGACCATCGCCGGATCTTTGAAACTACATTAGCATGTAAAATGATCAATAAAACCATATTTAAAACATAAATCCAAAAGCCTTTTGATATTAAATTGAACCTAGACTTCTCTTCCTCTATCCCTCTTCTGAAAGGAAACAGTTGGGAGGGATTTTGTTATTGGAATATCAACTTTGAATCTTAGAAATCGCTTAGCAACCAGTGATCTACTATTGATGGTATTTTCATAGACTTCTTCTATTTGTCATCTAGTTTTGAGAGCTATATCTTGATGAAGAAACATTGGAGAAAACCCATAGATTTGAATCCAAAAAGTGGAAGAATCAAAGGTAACTTTAGGTATGGCTGCATCTTTTGGTCACTCCTTCAAATTCAGATAGGAACCTTTGATGGACCAAGGTTGTTGCTCAAGAATATGAACTTTATCTTGTTTGTCATTTAAAGAAAACTTGAAAATATTTTTTCCTGATTTTTCAATCATGATCCTAGATTTCAGATTCTAAAAGTTATTGATGATGTCCACCAGAGTGAATCTATAAAAGCTTCTTAGTGTTAAGATCTTCCTTAACAAAACTTTATTTCTAAGGTTGGGGGCATCTCCAGATTTATATTTAAAGGTGAGAGAGTTTAAAGTTTCATGAAGGAAAACTTCATAATTTTGGACTAAACCATTAAAATGAAAATAGAAAACTTAACCAAAAGAAGTGGAAAATAAGTTCATGAATAAGAGATGATTGAAATCTTCAAACTAAGCGCTAAGAAAATCACCATAAAAGAAGTCATTGAACTAAAAGAATAGAAGTCTATAAGTCTTACTATACGATAGTTCTAATGCATAGTTTTAATCTTACTTCAATTTAAGCCTCTTTGTTAGTCAACCTACATAATTTTTTTTTAAACAAATAACACTTTTAACCCTCTTATTTTTAATATATAATATTTTAAATTATTTTATTATAAGATTTTTTTGCAATCTAACAAAATTGGCAAATAAATATTTTAGGTTGAATTTTTTAAAAAAAAATTATTATGCATTTTATTAAATAAGGATAAATTAGTCACTTTAATGTTAAATAGATTAAAATAAAATAAAAATAAAATATGATGGGCTACAATGCAATTTTTCTTCAAAATAGGGAGTAATTTATTCCCGCAAAAATGTCAAAATGCTGAGGGCTATTTTCAAAATTTACTCTATTTTAAATTTTTAATGTTAGTATTTTGTTTTAGTTTAGTTTTTTTTTTTGGTTCGATAATCTTAAGACAAAGAACTCTTTTCCCCTTCCGTCTGCAGCTACTTTCTGAAATGGGAGCCAGTCCACGTGGCGTAAAATTTTGGGGAGGACTGTAAAACCCTAGCCACTCCCGGAAGAGCAATAGAAACCTTCCCGGAAGTACTGGAAGCATTTCCACCAAATACCTAATAGGTTAATATCACTCCGTTCATTTTTCGTTGTGACAGATTTTTGCCAAGTTCCCTCTCCTATACTCGCAGAATCCCATGGCGGCAACTGCAAGTACCTGCCGTTTGTCCACTGCCTGTTCTTCTTCCTTCACTTTCACAACTCACACTAAACGACCCATGAATTCTCTCACGCTTTTCAACTCTTGCAAACCATTTCCTGCTTCAAAGACAATCCCCACCATCAGTCTCAGTCTCACCAGGTTACTTTTTCTTTTGGCTATTTTTCGTTATTGGGTTCTTTTTGTTTTGCTATTTTTGTTTTTTAATTTTTTTTTCCATTCCAGGTCCAAAGTTCTACATACAAAAACTGTTCCGTCAAAGCGTGTCTGCAAAGTACTGGCGGTTTCTGGGTTAGCAAATGGGGATTCTGAAACGCACCCAGAATCAATAACAAGTGATTCAAAGGAGGTATCTGATAATTATTTTGTCGATTCTAGTTTTTGGATATCAAAATTGATGTTCTTTCGTATTGAATGTTGCTGTTGGTCTATTTTCAAGATACTGGTTTCAATTTGTTTTTCATAGGCTTTTTCTTTGGCTCTATTATCACATCTTCAACTAGCCAGATTATAATTTTCATGTGTTAGGCACCTATTTAAAGGAATACACGACGCATTTTGTAGCTTTTCATTGCATATTCAGTGTTTTCAATTCATTTGGTATCTTCGGAAATTGACCTTCCCAGCATTACTTTCCATAACTGGCAATAATGGAAATATAACTTCTACTTGTAATTCTTTGTTCTAGATGAATTTTAACTAAGGGGTGGCTGAGTAGCAATGCACGGCTCTCAGTAATTTATTGGATTGCTGGTTTGAAATATGCTCTCTACATCCATAAAATTCAAAGTTTCACAATTAGCTAGTAAAGGCCATGCATCATGTAACTTTTAATTTTAAACTTTTTAAATTTTTATTTTTAATTATGGTTATAATTGTTGTCTAAAATAAAAATTGTTTTTGTTTTCTGATTTTGTGCAGGATGCTACTATTGACATAAAACTCCCAAGGAGAAGTTTGCTTGTACTATTTACTTGTGATTCATGTGGTGAAAGAACAAAGAGGCTTGTGAATCGATTAGCCTATGAACGTGGGCTTGTATTTGTACAGGTATTTACGTCCTTTTGGTATTTTGCCGTGACAATGGATTTGGTGTTCAGTTTCTTTCTTTTTCGTTTTTTAACGTTGGTGTTGGGGGGTTTCGAACTCAGGATTATAGGAAACAGTGGGTTTGCTAGGGTTGTCCCCTTGAGATGGAGTTGGTGGTCAGTTTCTGATAAAAAAACCTTTACTTACTTTGGTTTAGCTAATACTTCTTGTCCTTTTTCATCCCAGGGAGTTTTTGCGGAACTTCAATTTGTGTCTCATAGCATTAGTTTTGCATTAGAGGTGGAAAAATTGCTCAATCCAATGCTACTAACCTGGGAAGCATTGTTGATTCTGCTGTTTTAATGTATTGCATTCTCTAGTTGCATTTGTTGTGTCACATGTAGGAGTGAAATTTCTATGCTTGATTCTGAGTCTCATTCAGGTGCTGGTCATCACCATTCACCATCTTTGAACTTCAAATCTTCAATTTCACTTGTTTATCTCTCAAAGCTGCTTCTTCTTTAGTGTTATTCAGGCTAGTAGCTGGTTCTGAAGTACCTTGTTTTGTTTCCAAGTAAATCTGAGACAAGACTAATCGTTTAATTTCTTTAATGTACACCTTGTGTTTCTTCTGTCTGTAATAAGGATCGGGATATTTCTTATTTGGAGTCCCTGCTATGCTTTAAAAAGTAAAACTTATATAAAATGGTTATTAGAAATAGAAAATGAACAATATAAAACATTGATACCATAGCATTTTAGATTTGATCACAACGTCTTAAGATTGCAACATGTTTTTTGTGCTATTTGGAAGACCTGTGTATTTCAGCCCAATGCTTTAAATAAATTTGTGAATGATCCTCATTTGGATTTCTTGATTTACTTGTTGTAATCTTTGTTAGGATAACCATGCCTATGTAGTACTAATGCCTGGTTATGCTAAAATAGCTCTGTAGACTGGAGATGTTAAATTGCTAAATAAACTGTTATACTGGCAGAATTTATGATAGCTTTATCATCCCTAAACTTTGAATGTGGTCAGAGAATCTGCAAAGACATGTAGTTGAAACGGGACTGTGAATTTTTCATTGAGCTCTGCAGTTGGATTATCCATGAAGGGATAATATTATTTGATTTGTACGTTTATTTGCTGGTGAAATGAAGAGTTTCATTTGTGAAATCAGAATCCTTTAGTATCACTACATTTACATCTTAATGTATCTTTGTTTAGATTAGTTAATTTTTATTTTTATTTTTTGCATGATTTATTGAGGCATTAGTCCATGATTGAGCCTCTACAATCAAATGATACTCTCCATTTCAAATGGAATTGTGAGGAACTGAGTCCAATGTTGATCTACTTTCTACAAAGAAATTTGAAATGCTTTAATCTTAAAATCTGATTTTTACTATTATTCTTAACCTTGTACTCTTAACAGGACTTGTTGACGAACAATGGTATCAATTTTATTAAATTTTTATTACCAGACGCTTAATTTGGATAATATGAAGATCTTTTTTATGTTCTTCTGACCAACTTGCAGTGCTTCTCAACAGTGTGCAGGGTGCCTCAAGCATCACAAGTTAGTTGATAATCTTGGCCTTGTTGTTGAGTATGACTTAAGGGAGGAAATAAATGCTGACGGTAATAAAGATGAAGTTTAACATAGTTATTGAATTAACTATGCTATCATGATTTTATTTTGGTAAGTGCCTTGGTGATTTTAATTTGTCTTTTATCTTCATAGAAATATTAACCATGTTATAAGTATTAAGAAATACACAAAACTCATCATCATGACTCATTATTCATTCCTAAATTTATGAATTTTGCAATCGCTTTTACAGTGTGCATATGAAATAATAATCTTGTACAATCAATTCATGTCTCATCATAGAAGACTTCTAAGTAGTGTAGCCTATCATTGTCACAAGAACTAGAATAGCTAATCCAGTTCTCAGCCACATTCCGTAGTTTCCTTGGTGATTCAGCATAGTTCCTCCATTCTGCAAGCCAAACAAGCGGGGAGAGACAATTAAATCATTTCAAGATTCTCAGTTTTGTGACTACGCATTGTGTATTTGTACGTGTGTGTGAATATGTATGTCTAAATAGTTAGCAATTTAGGGGAAAAAAGTTTAAAAGAGCCTCATTAAAGTTATTACCGGGTTTGGTGATGGAGCTGGCGTTGTTTCATCAGATGAATCTACTAAGGTAGGTGGTGCTGGAGGGCTCAGAATAGCCGTTGGTGCTGGTGCAGGTGCGTGATGATGCTTCTTGTGCTTGTGCTTATGTTTCTTCTTATGCTTGGGGGGAGTTGGTTCAGGTGATAGCTCAGGTGTTTGGGCTGGTGGTTGGACAATGGGTGTTGGCGCTGGTGCTGGTGGTGTCTTTGGTGCTAAAGCTGCTGGTGCAGGTACTGGTGCTTCCTTTGCTGGTGCTGGTGCTGGTGTCTCCTTTACAGGAGCTGGTGCTGGGGATACCTTTGGTGCTGGTAACGGAGGTGGAAGTGCTGGCGGCAAAGCAGCTGGTGTTGGTGGAAGTGGTGGAGGTGACACAGTTGGTGGTGGTGGTAGGGGTGAGGCAGCTGGTTGCAAAGGTAGTGATGGTGGCTGCGATGGGGTCGAGACTGGTACACTATGGGGTGATTGTGATGGTGCAACTTTAGGGGATGGTGATGATGTTGGAGTAGCTGTGGTTGGGCTTGCTGCTGCATTTGCAGGCGGTTGTGTCGCTGCAGCTGGTGTGGTAGTAGGTGCTGATGGTGTTGTCGGCAGTGTAACCGGCGCAGTTGCCGGACCTTGCGCATTTGCAGCTAGGATGCTGATACAAACTAAAATAGAAGCCCAAAATATTGATGAAGCCATCTTGTTGGGCTGATAAACTAGATAGAAGAATTGGTGGTTATATATAAATCTGTAAAATACCAGCAACTAATTGAAATCTGGAAATAATGGCAACTAATTGAAACGTTTGGTGAAACATTGGAAGAGGAGGTGTAACTTTCATGAGATTGCTACATTTCTTCTAATCATTTTGCGAAGCAAGGTTGTTCGTGAAAAAGATGGCTCGATAACATTGTAGATCCTGTCTAGGAGGGCCCATAAAGGCTGAACTAAAAGAGCATAAATAATACATAAGTAAATTTAACCATTAAATGTTGACAAATAATTGCTTTTGAGGCTGCATATTTTAATGATTATTGTTACTTCTGATCACAGAATGTGTTTCGGATGAGATGTCGCGTCCTTTAGAAAGGTGAGGTCAAATGTTCAAATCTTACTAATGTGATTTATGTTGACCATTTTTTTTTTTAATAAAAAAAACCTGGGTAAATATTTAAATAAAAGGTGAGGTTGAATCTTTGAAACAAAGGGTATATTTAAGTCCCACCACCATTGCATTCAAAGGGGCTAGATTTGTGGCTTTACGCGGGCAATATATATTTTTTAGTATAATTAGGACCATCACCTTTATTTATCAAATAATATGATAATATTTTAGTGGTTAACAAAATAATATATCCTGATTAAAATAAATGAATTTCAAATATAAACTAATTATAAAATTGTCATAATCGGTCTTACATTATTATAAAATTCAAATAACAATGAGAAACCATTAACCATTATAGATTAATGAAAAATGTTTGATATTTTAAAATTTGGAATCTTAAATGCATTCTATATAACATGGCAAATAATATGTCCTTGATAATTTTTAACTCATTTAACTAAAAATAAATTTTAAAAAATTAATAATATTTTTTTATATCAATGGGTTCGAAGCTGACATGAAAGAGGTATTGAGTATAATTTTAGAGTTTTAGTATAAAAAAAAAATCAAAATACTTTTTAACATGCTAAGATATAAATTATTTTTTTATTCTTTAATATGATATTAACATGACAAATGACATATCATTTAAGATGCATTTGGGGTTTCAAAATTTAAGACCCTTAACATTTATAATTGTGTTTCTCGTCAATACAATAATTGCTTAAGGTGCGTACATTAACCTTCAGGCATTAATCAAATGAATGTTATATGCATTCATACATATATATTTTTTAGAGGGTTTACACTTTAGTCCTAAAGTTTTTTTCTTAAACTACAATATAAATAGCACTTCGGTCATTTTTTAATATTCTGTCGGATTGTTAATTAATTACCTTTGAAAAAATTAATAAATAAAATTTTACATATATTAAATGACATTAACTATTTCTAAAGCACATGTAAAAAAAAATGCAAAAATTGTCGACAAACTAATGGATAATATTGAAAAAGGATCAAAATATTAGTAGATATAATATTTTCAATTTATTTGACTTTTTAACTCTTATACCTACTACCTTCTTACGCTGCACTGCTGATCCCAACATCAAACCTTAGCATTGGTATATACTACACATCAATAATAAGGCCTTAATTCTTAAAGAAAAGAAAGAAAGAAATGGAAATCAATATTTAATTTATTTTTTAGCTAAGAGGCATCTTTGATGCACTATGCGAATGTCCAGAGAGAGAGAGAGAGAGAGGGAGGTTATCTGAACGCATCACGGAAAAGTATTATGACAAATATGTTATATTTAAATTTAAATTTATAATATTTATTATTTTGATATTCACATTGATATGTAAGTTTAAGAGCATCTCCAATAATAGCAATGCTATTTTTGAAATTTGACAATAATATGTCATCTTCAATATTAAATTATAATAATATTAAAAATATGATAGTGGCAAATTTAATATTTTAAAAATACGCATTTAATATTATTTTATTATTTATTTAACTTTATTAATCAAATTTATTTATCTATTATATTTTAAGCCTAATTTAATGCCTAATTTAATTTAACTTAATAATATATATATATATATATATATATATGTAAGATGTAATAATATTAATTAAAGTTTTCCACTCCTATTTATGTTAAAAAAAAAAAAAAAAGAGAGAGTGAGAGAGAATAACCATTTTTTATCACTGGACTTTGAATTTCACATAAAAAAAAATTGTTAACATAGTTTTAATTTAACTTGATTTGTTGTTGAACTAGTATATAAAATACGATTATAATAAAAGACTTTAATTAGTTTTTTTTTAATAAGATTGGGTTTTTAAATAAAATTATTATTGTTATTATTAATTTTTTTTAAAAAAAGAAGATAAGTAAATTATTATTTAATAGAGATTTTTTATTATTGGACATTTATTATCACATATAAAAATTATTGATAAGGTTTTATTGGATTAGTTGTAAAAGTAGACAGTTGAAAGTATGTAAATTAATGGAGTTACACACTTATTTAGAGAATAGCAGTGCTACTTTTTTATGCTAAACTTGGCACAAAAAATAACAGTATTCAATTAGTTAGAGAGAAGTGCGTAATTTAGCATAAACTTACTAAAAGCTATTTTTAAGGAAATAGTTTTGGATAATTTTTTTAGTTTCACATCAGGTGTAATTATCCTTAAAATGCTCTTTGTTGGTTTTACACTTTGTATATAAATGTATTCTGTCTAATTACAAAGACAGAGATACATACGTTTGTAACTTTTGCTTTCTTACAAAGGAAAAAAAAATAAAAAAATCAAAGTTTATTATCTTTCTCAAAAAATTTTAGCCGAGGCAAAAGATAAGTTTCAAGTTAAATTATTTTTATATTTTAAAATATATTTTGAGCATTATAGGTATCTATTGGGTTTTTGAGAATTCTTAGAGTTTTTGTATTTTGGAAAAAAAATGTTGACAATCCAATGCAAAAGGGGGCGCATCTTCTTTAAGGCCAGCATTTTTGTGTGTCTCGTTTTATCAAACAAGCTTTTCTAGACTCTATTAACTTGTTTGTTAATTGTATTGTTGTTTTTGGTATTCAATGTTTTAGAATTCTAGCATAATTTCTAACATTCTTAGAGAAGATAAATTGCTAGGTATTTTGTTCAATAGTTTTGATGGCATTTATTTATGATTATTACAAATTTAAAAAGTTTTTAGGTCAATTTCAAATATTGGTGATAATAAATGAGATTTGGCTTACTAATCTAGGTCTTTACTCTGCTATTTATAAATTTTTAAAAGAAAAAAAGAAATTTTTTTGAAATTATTAGTTCTTCACAAGTTGTAAATTTAAATACTAATAAAGATATTAAATTTAATTCTACTGGTGATTTTGATGAAAATTAAGAATGGATATTTTACTAGTGAAACTAACCAACCCGCCTAATTTAATCCATATTTTACGGGTTTGATTGGGTTTTCCAATGGATTCAGTTTTATATGTATATATATTCACCAAAAAAGTTATATATATATATATATATATACAGATATATATATTTTACAGGGGTAAAACCCACCCAATCAAACATGCACCCATATTTAATAAATAAGTAATATTTTCTATATTTATTGTGTTAGTTACCATTGGTAGTTTTATACACTAATGCTACATCCACCCACACCTAATCATAAACCAAGAAAACCTAAAAAAAAATGACTTTCCCTCCTTGCGCCATCACTCTCATCTCAATCTCCTTGTTTCGTAGCACACCGACCTCCATCTCTTGCCACCCATCTTCTCTTGCCAAAGTAGAAGAATAACGCCACGTACCTTCTCTTGTACATGTTGATGACTTGTGCCGTCACTCAAAGCTTCCTGGTGTCGAGAACCAAGCGCCAAAATAAATTATCCTCAGATGCGGCGTGTGAGTTTGAAATTGACTTGAAATATATCCTAACTGCAACTCAATTTATTAGTACTTTTTTCTTTTTTTACGTATTTCATGTTTTTTATATTATTATTACATATAATTTTGAGATAAAGAAAAGTAAAAGGTAGTACGACATTTTAAACTCTATTATTTACCATGGAAATAATTTTTTACCGCATGAAATATAAATTATTTAATCATTAAAAATACAACTAAATTTAATGTAAGAAGCATAAGTAATTTTCAACATTGATTTTGCACCTCGACAAATGTTGACGGCTGTAAGCTTCCCTTGCAAACAGACATAACATCGTGTAAAAGATATCATGCATTTTATAAAGGTAATTGTGATGGATGTTGTGAAATGTAAAGAGACGAAGGTGGGGTTGGTTTCTCTTGCTCTTTCTTTGTCCCAGTCGAAATGATTGCTGCATTTATATTGCATGATTGCATCTAGCACATTCTAATTTCCACATACCACATCATCTTTTGTGAGACATATAGATGGGTAAAATTCATCAACTCTTTGTTTCTACCAAAATTTGGTGTTTACCTTGTACTGCTCCATGTAATAGAGTGGAGTGTTTTAGAACCTGAAACAAGAGAAACACGAAAAAGAGTCTTACATGAGCTAAGGTTTCCTTGGTGTTTATCTAGAGGGATTTAAGTGAGCTCATATCACTCTGAACCACATCACTCGGTGACGACACCTGACCATGGCACAAGAAGGCGCTGGATTACAACATATTATACATAAGAGGTTGCTCCTCCGTATTTACAGTGGCCCCACTTCACAGAAGATAAGCTGACTTGAAGATGAATCAAGACTATACTCCCAAACCCAGTGAGCTTAATTATTAAGGAGTTAAATTAGGTGATTGGGTAACTAAATAATTGGGGCTATAAAGCTAAAAGGCCATGTTACACCTCTTAATATAGAAGGCCTAGTGTTAATTCTTGTAAGTTGTAATCCAAATTTGATATGATTTCTTTTGTCCAAAAAAGTGAATATATATAACTTGTTGAATTAATTCATTTTTGAGTCAAATGATGGATGGTAACCGCTAGCCTGCTTGATAGTACCATGCAAAATGTCGTTAGAATGTCAAATTTAAGCACCTTAAGTTTCATATATACATTGAGGGTTAATATACTGAAGTTTTATCTATGCTATGTTTAGCAAAGGAATATATATACATATATATATATATACATAAAATTTTCTTATATATGTTTTATTATTAAAGAAAACATGAGAAGAAAATTAAATGTATTCCTCATAATCCCCCAATTTAATTTATCTGTGTTTCAATTTTTTTTTATAAAATCTTTTTGAGGCAATTGTTTCCCTTGAAATTTTATTATGATATATATATATATATATATATATATATATATATATATCAATTTTTCGTTTCTATTTTTGATAGTTTTCCTTCAAAACTGAAGACGCTAGTTTATCTCCCGCCACTTTACAAAATGTATTTTTATTATTTATTTCGCTTGTTATATTTTAAAACTAATCATAATTTATGTTATTTCCTTACATAATTCTTCAAATCTTATATTGCACCAACTATTACAATCTTAAACGTACCAAAAATGAAAAAAAAAAAGAAGAACAAAACAAAACAAAAACAAAAAAGATGATGATGATGATGATAATAATAATAATGATGATCATGATAATTAATAACATATAATACTGAAATATAAACTTAATATCCATCGAGTTCACATGCTTGCATTTATATTTCATTGACGGATCAGTTCTTCAATTTCATTTTTATGTATGTCATCATAAACCGATCACATTTTAACGGTGAGATTTCAGTTAGTATAATCTTTGCTATACGACCATCCTAGCTAGTAGTAACAATGTTAATACATGAGTATAAGCAAAATATGTATTGGTATAGTATACTGAACGTCGTCCACGTTCAGCTTCCTCTACAGCAAACAATGAGCACAAGGAAAGGTCCCATTACAAGATCCCCAAATGAAACAATTTATTTTTCATTTTGTTAACAACATTTTAGAGCCGATTTGTATTTTTTTTTCTAAGATAAAAAAGCTTTTATTTTCTTTTCATGAAGAGAGCATTTTAGAACATGTTTTGGCAAAACAAATATTATAGCGCTTAAAAAAAAAGAACTTTTAAATGTTTTTTGGAGTTATTTTTGGAAAAATAAATAAATAAGCATTTTGTGCATTAAATATCAAATTTTAAATATTCAAAATAATCTCATTTGATTTCTAAAATTCAGCCTCTTGTCTAATTAGGTCTTATTTTAGATTTTTTATTTAGTTAAATATTTATCTTTTTTTTTTAATTTATCACAATTAAAAATATTTTTTAATTAAACAACCAGATACTATTGGATATTTTTAAAATATTTTTTTATTATTTGCCACCAAACAAATGCAATATGTATTATCACTATAGTGCTCTTTTAACTAAGTACTACTACAAATGAAAAGTACTATTGAAAAAAAAAAATGCTACTGCATAAGCACATCCAAACAAGTGCTTGGTATCTGAATGTTGGGAACATCAATTTGCAAGAGTGATCTTGCGGGATCCATCTATGATTGCGTAGCTCAACTTTATTTTTCTTATTTGCCAACACTCCAAATACAACAATTAAGCGCTTCTCTTCCAAAACTTCGGCCACTGCAATATGGATATTTCATAATTCTCCAACATTGTAAAGCCATTAACCAATGTTGGGCACACTACTAGCAAACAAGAATTTGGTAGTCAATTTACCAAAAAAAAAGAATTTGGTAGTCAAATATCCAACATACAAGAAAAACATGTCCGGCCCACAATTCAGTTGGGCTAAGTCATAATGTATCTTTAAAGAGCATGTCCCTGTCCTAAAATTACTTAACCAAAAAATTTTCAAGGATTTAATTTTTTTTATTAGAATTATAAATTTTTAATTTTAAAGGGAAGAGTCATAACTCTAACCCATAATTTAAAAAATATAAGTATGAGAAGTATACTACTAGATCAACCTCCTTCGTCTATAAAAATTTGAGTAAATCATATAAACTCAAATAACACAACCACAACTCATACCTATTAAAAAAAAATTATATGCAAGTTATATATACTAAAAAAAAAAAATTACAGCTTCTCGATCTAAGTTGAAGGGTAGGGAGATGACAAGGAAAAGGTCAAAGGTTTGGAGCTAATGCATCATGAACTTCTATTGGTCAATCATCATTCTCATGAATTAATGAAATAATCATTGATCATTATCCGATTACTTGGAAAGCAAATTCCAACTTGCAACTTCTAGAAAAGGATTTGAAGATTATAGCATATGTATTGACCAATCAAATGGGTTCAAAATTATAAAATATGTGATTAATCAAAAATGCATGCTTGACGTGTTCTCCAATGATTAATTATGCACATTATTTTAACATTATATAATATCAAAAATGGTTTTAGTGCAAATTCGTTAAAAATTTTATAGTATTAAAATCGGTCTTAGCGTAAGTTCATTAAAAAGTTAAGGAAAAAAAGAAAAAAAGAAAAAGAGAAAGTGCATTTTTAATATCCTCCGACCACTTACAAAGTTTAAACTTCTATAAATAGAGATTATTGTTGAATATTTTTTAAAAAAGGAATTGATATTGTATATATGTTCTAAATGGTTTCAATTGAGCCCCTTAATTTATAAATTATTTTCAATTAAGGACAATTGACACGAATGAATATTTTTTTTTTTATGAATAAAAAGGGCCTCAATATGGAAATTATTAGTCAGATTTCTGTTAGGAGATAGGGCTTTGAAATGAACATTATTTATAGTGATTGTCACCAGAACCATTCGTTGAATTACAACTATTCCCCTTTTTTTTTTGTCACAAACATTATTTCATGAATTACCAATATCCCCCAAAGCTTAATTGACGGGATATTGCCAACATGAGCTAATGAGTAGCGGGCCGGTGAACTCTGAACTAAAATAGCCTCTCCTTATTTAAATTTTTTTTTGTCAAAAACAATTTGACTAGACATTCTTTAATTTCAATTTGGGTTGTCTAATTTTAGTTTCTTCAGTTTAATCACTTTTGTTGACTTTTGGTATCAACATGGCCCCTTTATTTTATTTTATTTTTTAATTCAATTGAGGCTCTCAATTGTAATTTTGGTTATTTTCGTATACAATAAGGCTCATTTTTAAATTTGAAGCAAAATAGAGAGTAAAGGGGTAAATCAACTTATAAAATTTGAAAATTATATTAAAAAGAGGTTGATTTTGACTGTACTATAAAAGTCATAATGAAAGAGTCACATTAATGTTAGGATATAATGGATCAAAGCATATTAGCAACTAAAGTATAATTGAGAAAATTAAAAATAAATGGACATAAATATTTTACGTGGAAAACCCCTAAACAAATTGGGGTAAAAAACCATAGGCAAATTTGGAGGACTTCACTATAAGGAATAGAGATTACAAAACTTCCTCTCTAAATACAAGGAGAGAACAATGACACTCTCTTTTGAATAAAGGAGAAAATAATTCTCTCACAAAATTAAGGAGACTATTACAAAAGAGAAACTAATTTTCTCTCTTTACACACTCTCAAAGCAATGAAGAATAAACTCTCTCTAAGAAGGAATGCTCTCACTAGGATGAGATGATCAAACGTGAAGGGGGAAGGGGGTATTTATAGTCAAGCACCCCCTTCCTTTCCTTCTCATAATTACATATATATATATATATATATATATATGTATATTATTATATTATAAATTCATCAATGTGGTCGGCACCTACAGTTGTAGTGCATGTTACCTCAAGCAACCATAATTGCCATAATTAAAGCAGCCTTTCAAAAGTGGCTTTATATTTGGCTTTACAACTCACATTCTCCAACTTAAAGTCACTTTTTCCTAAATTTGTCAGTTCATGCTTGTTTATGTATCTGCTAAGTCATACAAAGATTTACATCATATAAACTTGTCAGTGTTGATTGGCTTGGTCATCATATCTGCTAGGTTCTTATTGGTGTGTATCTTTTACATATCTACACATCCATCTTCTACTACCTCTTGAACAAAGTGATATTGAACTCCTATGTGCTTCGTCCTTGAATGAAATGCCGGATTCTTTGCAATGTACAAGGCACTCTGACTGTCACAAAACAAAGTGGTCTTCTCCTGTTTATACCCGAGCTCCTCTAATAACCTTTGTATCCAAACAGCTTCCTTGCATGCTTGCGTAGCTGCCATGTATTATGCTTCTATTGTAGATAAAGCCACAACTATTTACAGTTTTGAAACTCAGTTTACAGCTCCTCCTACAAGTGTAAATACTTAACCAGTAGTAGATTTTTTTTTGTCGAGATCTCCTGCAAAATCTAAATCAACATAACCCCTGACAGTAAATCTGATCCTTCATAACATAATGCAGCATCTAAAGTTCCTTTAATGTATCTCATAATCCTCTCCATAGTATTCCAATGCTCTTTACTCAGATTTTCCATAAAACGACTAACCGCTCCTACTGCTTGTGCAATGTCTGGTCTTGTACATATCATAGCGAACATTAGGCTTCCCACTGCTGATGCATACGGTACTCGAGACATCTCCATCCTCTTTGCTTCACTACTAGGACTCATACTTGAGGATAATTTAAAATTAATAGGAAGTGGAGTAGAAATTGGCTTACAATCTTGCATGTCAAGCCGCAAGATCTTCCTTAGATAATTCTTTTGAGCAAGCCAAATCTTCCTGCTATTTCTATCTCGGTGAATTTGCATCCCTAGAATCTTGTTTGTTAGTCCCAAGTCCTTCATGTCAAACTCTCTAGTCAACTATTCCTTCAATTCTTGGATTCAATCTTTGTTGGGGCCTACCACCAACATGTCACCCACAACCAATAATAAGATAATAAAATCATTATCACCATCAAACCTTTTATAGTATGTACAATGGTCTGAACTGAGTCAATCGTACCTAAGGCTTATTATGAAGGAATTAAATCTCTTGCACCAATATCTCGGTGTTTGTTTGAGCCCATATAGAGATTTGTTCAACCTGCAAACTAAGTTCTCCTTGCCTGTTTTAGCAAAACCTTTTGGTTGTAGCATATAAATTTCTTATTCAAGCTCTCCATGAAGAAATGCAGTTTTAACATCCAACTATTTTAAGTGTAAATCAAATGTAGCACACATAGACAGGACTATTCTTACAGTTGTAAGTCGAACCACCGGGAAAATATCTCATTGAAATCAATGCCCTCTTTCTGAACGTACCCTTTCACCACCAATCGTGCACGATACCGTTCTATTTGATCATTGTTGTCTCGCTTGATCTTATAGACCCATTTATTACCAATAGCTTTTCTACCACATAATGATACTAATTCCTAAGTCTTATTCTCATGTAAAGCCTCAATTTTTTCTTCCATTGCTATCATCCACAAAGATACATCTGTGTTGCTTGTAGCTTCATGGAAAGTTGATGGTTCTCCATCCTCTGTTAGAAGACACTATGCAACATTACTTTCTATAACATACTCTGAGTGCCAAGTTGGCGGTCTTCTCTCGTGAGTTGACTGACGAACTTCTGGAGCCTCGGACTTAACTTGTTCTTGTATCTCGTGCTCTGATGTTGCTTCAGAAGAGTCTAAATCTTCTTGTTCATGATTATTTTCCACATACACCGGAGTAGTCTCCGAGCTGCCCTTTGACGTGATATCATTTTCATCTTTTTGCAGTAGTTGATTTTTTATAAAGATGACATCCCTGCTGATAATAACTTTGTGGGTAGTAGGATCCCACAGGCAATACCCTTTCACACCATCAGCATACCCTAAGAATATACACCTTCTAGATTTCAAATATAATTTTGTTTTTCTTGGGTGTTATACATCATATATACGGGACATTCAAATGAATGTAAATGAGAGTAATCAACTGGCTTACCAGTCCACATCTCCATCGGTGTTTTCAGCTCAATTGCTATTGAAGGCGATCGATTTATCACATAACAGGCGGTATTGTCTGCTTCTGCCTAAAATGAATTAGGTTGACCTGCAATCTTCAACATGGCTTTCATCATTTCTGCAAGAGTTCTATTCATCTACTCTGCCATTCCATTTTGCTGTGGAGTGTATGCCACCGAGAATTGTCTTTTAATACCTTCTTGCTTACAAAATATAAAAAACTCGTTGCTTGTATACTCTCCTCCATTATCTGTCATCAAACACTTGATCTTCTTCCCAGATTCAAGTTCTATCTGCGCTTTGAAGTCTTTGAATATAGAAAATACATCTGACTTTTTCTTGATTAGGTACACCCAACATCTCCTGGAGTAATCATCAATGAAAGATACAAAATACTTTGCTCCTCCTAAGGATATTTTCGGTAATTCCCAGACATCAGAATAAATCAAGTTTATAATGCATTTACTTCTGGCATCAGATCTGTTAAATTTTAATCTACATTGTTTACTTGTAACATAATGCTCACAGAAAAGTAGACTTACTAATTTGAGCCCTGGAAGCAGCTTTTGGTCGGAGAGAATCTTCAATCCTTTTTCTGACATGTGGTCTAATTTGAGGTGCCATATTATTATTGACTCTTCTCCTTTACTATTTGGTGCGACACACACATCAGCTTCCTTCAGTGTTTCCCCCTTAAGCATGTATAGATTTGTACTGATCTTTTTGCCTTCATCGCCACAAGCGCACCTTTGATAATCTTCATAATCTCATTTTCAATATGGGTCTTACATCCAATATCATCTATTTGTCCTAAGGACAATAGATTTTTTTGCAGGCCTTTAACATGTCGTACCCCTAAATAGTACGAACTGTATCATCATGCATCTTTATCTTGATAGTACTAACACTAACAATCTCTAAGACATGATCATCACTCATGAATACAGATCCTCTTGAGATAGACTCATAATTGTGAAACTATTCTCTTTAGAGGTCATGCGCCATTCCAGAATTTAAAATCTAGACATCAACAAAACTTTTTCTGCCTTCAGCAATTGTAGTTGCCTCGCTGTAAAGAACGTCACCATCACTTGAAGTACTTGCTACATTTCCTTGAGCTTTTGATGACTTAGAGTCTCCACTCTTCTTGAGAAGCCAAAACTCCTTCTTACCATAGTTGTAACATTTGATGTCTTACTTCTTGATTTAGATCTACCATGATTTTGACTCCCACTGAAGCCACGTTCCATCGATCTTCCTCTTACCACCATCAGCGCTTCTGCTTGCTGCGAACTTGTCCACCTATCCTCCTTATTTTTGCGCCTATTTTCTTCTTCCAAAATTACGGCTACAATAACGTCGAAAACCCGTAATTGTTCGTCAAGTTGATGATAAGTTGATCATACGAGTCAAATAGACTTTGAAATAGAAGCTTTGCACGTTCAATCGTATCTACTGAGTAACTCATCAATATGAGTTGTGCAAATAGAGTATTTAAGGTGTTGATATAGTCGGTTACCAATGTGGACTCCACCATTCAAAGAGTATATAATCTTCTTTTTAAGAAGATTTTGTTATGTAATGACTTGGCCTTGCAGTCTTTTTAAAGTATCTCATATCTCCTTTGTCATCTTCTTCTTCACCACACTGGATAACACTCCATCGACTAGTGCTAAATACAGATTAGCAATTGTGTTGCCATCCATCTCGTGCCATTTACCATCATCGATGATCTCCGCGGGCCGATTTCCAATTGCTGTCAAACAATTATCTTTCCTTAAAATTGCATTTACCTTCATTTTCCACAATGAGAAGTTAATCCCATTGAATTTCTCAACATCAAACTTTGTTGTCATTGTTGATGACGATCTTGCTTCTCACTTAAACCGGATTGCACTATTTCACCGTACACGTGAACAGTAACTATGAATAATACTCATAACCTGAAAGCTTTGATACCACTGTTAGGAAATAATGGGTCAAAATATATTAGCAACTAAAGTATAATTGAGAAAATTAAAGATAAATGGACACAAATATTTTACATGGAAAACCCTTAAACAAATTGGGGTAAAAAACCACGGACAAATTTGGGAGGACTTCACTGTAAGGAATAGAGATTACAATACTTTTTCTTTAAATACAAGGAGAGAACAATGACACTCTCTTTACACACTCACAAAACTAAGGAGACTATTACAAAGGAGAAATTAATTTTCTCTCTTTATACACTCTCAAAACAATGAAGAAGAAACTCTCTCTAAGAAGGAATGCTCTCACTAGGATGGGATGATCAAACTTGAAGGGGGAAGGGGGTACTTATAGTTGAGCACCCCCTTCCTTTCCTTCTCATAATTACATATATATATATATATATATATATGTATATTATATATTATATTGTAAATTCATTAATATGGTCGGCACCTACAGCTGTAGCGCATGGTACCTCAAGCAACCATAATTGTCATAATTAAAACAACCATTCAAAAGTGGCTTTACATCTCACAATTAAAACTAAAATTAAAATTTGAGACCTCAATTGAAAACATGAAATAAAATTGAGGGCCTACATTGAAACAGATGACCTAAATTGAAAAAATTGAAACCTGAGGATCCAGTTTTAAATTTAGGGCAAACTAAAATGTCCAAAAGTATAGTTAACCCTATTTTTTTATATTACTTTTAATCAGACTTAATTTAGGTCCTAGAAATGCCCACTCTTTCAAACAAGGTAATATGGTTTGAACACAAGATACATTATGCGCTTATATCATGTTGAATTGCTTTTCTCAAAATTTTGACAATTGTACTTGAACAATATATATTTCATATTATAATTTCCAAGCATAAATCTTCAAATTAGTTCAAAAGACAATTCAAATGACAATGTAAAATTCTTTTTATGCCTGTGGTCTAATTCTATTTCATAAACAAATTATGTATGAAACTTTTTTTTTAAAAAAATATTGTAAAAAAACTTCAAATCTAAGATAATTGTTAAATTGTGGATGCTTACATGATAAAAGTTGAGTAATTGGATGTTTGACAGTTAGTTTTTTGAATCAGAATCTAAAAACCTAGAGGGGAATCATGTGGCATTCCTTAACATTTGCCATATAATTAAACAATCCATTATTTAACTAAATCAGAAAGGAAAATGCTTGATGTTCTAAATTTTGGGATTCAAATTACATCCAAATCATATGTCATATCACTGATAATCTCAACCTCAATTAAGTAAGACAAATTAGAAGAAAAAAAAATTAATAATAATTTTTATATTAACTAAGACAAATTAGAAAAAATAAATAAATTGACGGAAATTACAACACAAATAATACAATAAACAATAAATCGGTTTTAACCTTTACTATAAGTGCCGGTACAACAATGTGATGCCAAATGGTTTTAGAAGAAAATCACGCTAGGAAATCCTTCTCTAACTACGGTGTAAAAGCTTTTGTTGTAAAGTTTTGGTAGAAATCTTGCTCTCGGGTTGTTGTTTTACATATATTCGCAGACTTGTTTCTCAAACAAAATTTCCTAACCCACGTAAAACTACTTCATATATTATAATATATATATATATATATATATATATATATATATATATATATATATAACTATCAAAAGGCAGTTTGATTTGTAATGGTAACTACCCATCATGGGTGTCAGTTACCAACATCTCCCACTTGCTCATGATAGGAAGATGATCATACAAATTTAAGCTACCAATACTCTTTTAAATTGCACAAAATATTCACAACATTTATACTTGTAAATATACCGTACGACCCTTGAACAAATGTATTTCAAAGCTTATATAAATAGATTGACTCATACTTAACTTTTCGTTCAATGTATCCTAGATTTCTTCTATTATATCAGTTTAGACGTACATAATCCCTCATTGAAAGGCTACGTCTAACTACATTTACAACTATGTATTCACAATTGTATACATACACTGCCACAAGACAACATAATTGGTTGACCAGTGAATACATATTAAATGATGTAAAACAGACAAAAATCTTCCTATCGTCCTCATGTATATTCATTCTAGGCTAACTACTTTCTTAGACATGTTCCCATAGGCTGATTAATTTAAACCATAGATTACATGGTAACGTAGCAAACATTAACCTATCATTTCAAAAACATAGTCAATAGTCACTAAGGACACTTGATGAGATCCTATTTAAACTTCACATAACTCACACAGTGAGGAAGCAGGGATTCACTCACTCACTTTCTTATATGATTGATTAGCACACATGGTATGAATCATGTGTTATGGTGATCTTTATTTCTTTTCTACTTAGTAAGAGTGTATGTCACTATTTATTAATATTTATATCACTATACAGATTTTAGTTCAATTGCTCTTCATTACGCTTAACCTGAAACTTTTAAGTGCTCGCCTACCCTTTTTAGCGCCAAACTTCTATTTTCACATCTGGCCTTTATTCAGGTTATCATAATGTTGATGTACATTATGATTGGTCTTTAATTAATTCATTTATAAAGACCTCATATTGACCTAGTCAAGGCAACAATATCACAAAATTATTAGCTCTAATACAACTTTCATCGTTTCTTATTTTGGCATTTATTCAGGTTATCATAATGTTGATGTACATTATGATTGGTCTTTAATTAATTCATTTATAAAGACCTCATATTGACCTAGTCAAGGCAACAATATCACAAAATTATTAGCTCCAATACAACTTTCATCGTTTCTTATTTTATTTCATCTCAGCTCGCTGCCACAATGCCTAAGGTGACCGCTTGTGTGAGGAAGCCGATATACTTTTTTAAAAAATATAAATATAATGCTAGTTTTTCTTAAGCACCCAAACTTGAGATAAAATATATCATATATATATATATATATATAAATGGTGCTTAATAAGTACAATAATTTAAATTTACAATCTACGCAAACCTAAAAACCTAAAATATAATGCATATACATCTCTAGTCACAAGTTTAGTTAATGGGTATGCTACCATCTATTGCGTAAAAATATATTGAATCTTTACTTTCTTTTGTGTCACAATGTCTCTCACAAAATTATAACTGGTCTTTATGTGCATAGATTTGTTGTGGTATTTAGAATCCTTCGTATAGGCTATGATTGTCTGATTATCACAATATAGTGTTATAGGTTAAGATGCATCAGTAACAATATTCAGATCCTCATAAAATCTTCTGAGCCATAGTGCTTCTTATACTGCAGCTGAGTATGCCACAAACTCAACTTCCATTGTAGATAAGGCAGTATAAGTTTACTTCTTATTAGACCATGAAATGGCACCTTTACTGAGTAAGAATGCATAGCCTGATGTCGATTTACGCTCATCTATATCGCCTCCCCAATCAACATTTTTGTAATCCACTAAGTGCATATCTCCTCTTTAGTAGCATAGAGTATAATTCGTCGTAGCTCTCAAATATGTCAAAATCCTTTTAACAACATTCCAATGTTTATGTCCAAGATTAGATTGGTACCTACTTACCAATCTCATAGCATAATAAATATCTGGCCTTGTACGCATCATAGTGTACATTAAACTTCCAACGACACTGACATAAGAAACTCTAGCCATTCTATTACGTTCTTCAAAAGTTTTAGGGCACATTTCAAGGCTTAAATATTGTCCTTTAAACAATTGGAGTATCCATAGGTTTGCAATTTGTCATATTAAATCATTTTAAGATCTTTTTGATATACAACTTTTATGAAAGAGATAAAAGTTTCCTAAAACAATCTATATGAATCTTAACACCCAGAATATAAGTAGCTTCACCTATATCATTCATCTCAAAATTGGAAGACAACCATTCTTTAATTGTTATGAGATACTCCATGTTGTTTCTAGCTAATAAGATATCATCCACATATAAGGATAAAATTACAAAATAACTCTCAGACCTTTTCGCATAGATACAATGGTCTTCATCGGTCATTATAAACCCATAAGTAATTATAGCTTGATGAAATCTTAAATATCATTGTCTAGAAGACTGTTTAAAACCATATATATGTCTCTTAAGCTTGCAAACTTTATGATCTTGGCCTTCTGCCATGAAAATTACAAATTGATCCATATAGATTTCTTCTTCTATATCTCCATTTAAAAATACAGTCTTTACATCCATTTGATATAACTCCAAGTCCATATGAGCCACAATTGCTAAAATCAATTGTATGGATGCAAACCTTACAATCAGAGAGAATGTCTCTTTATAATCAATACCCTCTTGCTGAGTATAAGCTTTTGCTACTAAACGAGTCTTGTACCTCTCTATTGTACCATCTACCTTACGTTTAATACATAATACCTATTTATTTCCAATAGCCTTATGATTAGGCAGTAAATCAACCAAGTCCCAAACATGATTGACTTTCATCGACTCCATATGTTCTTCCATTGCTTTAATCCAATGTTCTCTAGCATATGATATAAGAGCCTCATTAACATTTTTTAAGCTCTATCATGCACTTCAAGTATAAAAGCGTCCCCTTCAATCTCAAAATGATGATGAGGAATTATAGTGTAATGACTCTGTCTAGTTGGTGGATCATTTAGATTTAATCCGACATTTAGATCATTCCCATTAGGCGTAGACAGTCCAGGCTAATCCTTAGACATCTGACTAGGAGTTATTGTAATGTCTTGATCTTCTAACTCTTCAATTTGAATGCTTTTATCTATGTCACATTTGTTAGGAAATTCATCTTCTATGAATATGACATCTCTCTCTAGTTCATTTCTATATGTTCATCAATAAACATATACCCTTTGAAGTGTTCTAAGTATCTTATAAAGATACACATTTTACCTCTTTAACCCAATTTTTCATATTTACTTGATGGGTCATGAACATATGCAGCTAAACCTCATAGTTGTAAATGACCTAGTTCAGATTTTTGTCACATATTCATATGATGTTACATTAAGTATATAGGTCGTCATCATCTAACCATTTCCAATATTTTATTCTTCCCATACTCCATTCTATTGCGGAGTATATGGAATAGTTAATTGTCTATTAATACCTTTTCTTTCATATAATTCTTTAAAATATTTAGAAAGATATTCTTACCCATAGTTTGTTTTTAAAGCCTTAATAGTTTTGTTTAGTTGATTTTCAACCAAACTTACATATTTTATAAAACAACTTAATGCCTTGGATTTGTGAGAGATCAAATAGACATGGTCATATTTAGTAAAATCATTAATAAATATGATAAAATAAGAAGCAACATGTCTTGCTTTCACATTTGTTGGGCCACAGATGTCAGAATCAATTAATTGTAAAGAATAATTAGATCTAGTTCCTTTTCCAAACGATTTTCTAGTTGTTTTCCAGCTAAATAATTATCACATACAGGAAAATCAATTTTAGCGAGTGGACCAAACATCCCCTCTCTAACTAACCTTATATATCTAAGTTTAGAATGTTATATATTCTTATCAACATTAGCATTACTAGCAGATGTAACATAAGAAAAACAACTTTCATTAACACAATAGTCAACATTAGTGTCCAATACTATAAAATCATCTAACATATAACCAGTTCCTAGTAAGACTGAATTAAAATATATATTTAAACCATTATCTTTGAAAATTAAAATATAACCTAAGTTAAAAAGGACATTAATAGAAATTAAATTTTATCAGATCTCCAGAGCATATAAAACATCATGTATAGTAAAATGCGGCCACCACGTATAACTAACTTGCAGACACCGATCCCTTTAACTTCTGCTTTGGAGTTGTTCCCTATATATATTCATCTAATGTGAGATAAAATCCAACAATACTCCACAAAAGCTTGTCTATCTCTGGCTACATGGTCGGTAGCTTCTAAGTTTATAGTCTACATAAGACGAGATTCAGTTAATAAAACAAAACTTGAAATAAAAGTTGTATTAAAATTAGTTGAGTTTGAATTGGGTTGTACCTTTTTTTGGCTCAGTGCATTCACGAGCGAAATGACATAACTTGCTCCAATCGTAGCCTTTCATCTTACTTTTGTCCTTCTTACCGGTGCATTTGCCTCATTTGCACCCCATGCCTTGTTCTTTTGTTAAAACGACCAGTTGAGTCAACTTTTCCTTTACCCTTACCTTTGTAATTTTTTCGCTTCCTCTTGTAGCTGGAACCTTTGCTATAGCCAGATGCCATTGCACAGGCCTCATTAGAGACTCCAACAGCCTCAAGGCGCTCTTCCTCCAGTTTTAGGTGACGGGTTATATCCTAAAAAATATTGATATTCTCATTATGAGTTATATGAATCTTCATATGTTCCCAACTATTGGGAAATGATCTAATCACAGCCTGAACCTACTGTTTATCTATGAGATTATGTCTAGCTTACTTCAATTCTCAAACCATGTTTGATATTTTTCTAAGATACTGAGCCATAGTATGATTAGTTTGCTTCTTGTAAGTGTCAAAAGTTTGCTTCTTGTAAGTGTCAAACTTGATAGTCAGTTTCCTAAGCTTAGTAGCTGAGGTGCCACCAAACTTATCTTTCAGGGTCATCCACATAGCATGGGCGATTGCATACTACTCAAATTCACATAACACAATATCGTCCATATTGCTCAACAAAATAATATGAGCAATAGTGTTCTTCCTCTTCCAGGTCACATAGGCCTCAGAGTCTCTCCTGTGTTGAGTAGTAGTGTCATGCTCAAGTTCTACCATCTTATAGTTCAATGGTTTCTTGCTCCTGCAAAACAAGCTGAATCATACAACTCCACATATCATAATTATCACCATTGAGTTTCTCACCCTTATTAAGTTCAGGCACGATATTCTTTGAAACAAATGTTATTATTTTAACAATTTCTACATAAAGATACAAAAGAAATATATATCTTAAAATAGAACAAAAATAGCACTCATAAGTTTTTGGAACACAATAGTTAAATACAAAGATGAAATCGAAAAGCCATCGAGGCTTCTAATCATCTTTCAATCATCGATAAAAAATCAAAAATATCCACGAAATTTCGTGGATATTTTCGTTTTTACAAAGCATGGAAATTATTCATTAGTCGAAATTGAAAATAATTGTAATTTCTGTAATTTCCGTCGAAATTTTTGATATTTCTCTAATATTTTTGCAATATTTCTATTAAAATTTTCATGTCAATTCCTTCACAATTTGGTCAGAATTTTCATAATTTCCATGAAAATTTTCATAATTTTGATTCAAATTTCTGAAATATCCATATTAATTATTAAGTACAACATTAATATTTTTTAAAAAAATCATAGTTATTATATTGTATAGAGTTTTTTTTATACAATTTATACATGTGTAAATCATGAAGCATTTTCTCCTTTTCATATTCTAATAAATTAATAATTATTTTATATTTTTACAATTTATACGGATATACATGTGCAAAATATGATGCATTTTAATAATTAATTTAAAGTCTTACAGTTTATACGGATAGGAATAGGATATATGGTGTAGAGCATCTTTTATTTTCAAAATATAGTAATTATTTTTTTTATTTTCAAACTGTATAATAAGTATCTGCAGAGCATCTTTTACTTTCAACATATAATAATTGTTTTTTTATTTTAGTGCTGCAGAGGAGCGTCTTTTACTTTTTCTAATTTGTTATATATATATATATATATATATATATATATATATATGTATGTAAACAAACTGAGCATTACAATTTATATAATTATTCTAAAGTCTTTTAATTTCATGGCCTGACATTGTGTTGAGCGGGGGAGGAAGAAGAAAAGTATGCAAAGCATTGCCAAACGAGTTCGATGATAACTCCACCACATCCGATGCATATCCTACACTGATATTGGTATCCACACTCTTCCGGCGGATGGTAAACAGCGAGTTAGTGAATCAATCAATTTGTTGTTTAAGGTATATTTCTTCTTGTAACTCGTAGCTTTTTTATTTATTTTTTTTTCACTTTAGTTTGTACATTTTGATTTGTTAGTTATTCAAAATTGCTTATGTTGTGCTGGATTTTATAATTGGTTTTTTTTAACTATCACTTCTTATATTATAGTTAGTAACTGTATGCATATAGTCAAATTATTTTGTTTTTAGCTTTTTTTCCTTTATGCTAGATGAGTTTAGTTGCTTAGTTTAATTATTAATAATAAACAATGATTATGCTATGCAAGCTTTGTCCCCAAGGTTCTGCTGAATTGCCAAGTGGCTCCTTTTTTGCGTTTAAAGGCATGATCGTATTTACTTCAAAAATAATAATAATAATAATAATAATAATAATAATAATAATAATAATAATAATAATAATAAAGAATGATTATATAATTCCTTCTTGGATAGCATTGGCAATAAGATTATATATATATATATATATATATATGTGAAGGAGTATGACAAGTCAAGAACAATTCTCTACCGCACTCAAATTTATACTTATCATTATTTTAATTCATTGCGTAAACTATTGGAAATCAATCAATCAATTTATCACAACTTTTTAGATAGATTACACCTCTAGATTATTTGAATAACAATAAATGTTTTTTTTAAAAAAAAAAGAATAAAAATTTATTGTCATATTTCAATATATTACAAATGTAATTTTAGTGATGTTAATTGTGATTAAAATCCTTGTCTTTTGTCAGACTACAATATTAAATAAGTATAATCTTTTAAACCAATAACAAGTTTATAATCATTTATTTTTAAAAACTTGTTGATTAATATATATATATATATATATATATAATTTTTGTTCTTGTTGCATTTTATTCCTCAATCTTCTTATTACTATATGAAATATATTAAGTAATGGCTAGTGGAGGAAGCAAACATATTCTACCTGGGAGCATAGCATTCCAATTGATGGCAATAAAAATGGAACAATATACAAATACTATGAACATATGATGAAGAGTGGTGGAGTAACAACATTTAAATACCATCTTAGTGGTATGGATCCCTCACACAATGTACACCATTGTGAAAGTGTACCTCCTAAAAGAAAAAGTTACATAATGGGGTTACTGAAAAGAAAAGAAGAGCTCAAGGCAAAGAAGATCATTCAAGTAGATGAGATTCATGCAGAATTACGAGGACAACTTCATACTTAAGCAACTAATGTTGACGAAGAGTCTAACGATGATATAATGTTTCCATCTAGAATGGATCCTTATGGGAAAAAAGAATATAGAGAGGCAATTCGTGCTTCTAAACAAACAGAGTGGAAAAGAAGTCATCTCCACAAAATTTCATCCGGGTCTTAAAAGGTGAGTTTAGCAGTCATGTTAGACCAACAATGCAACGAACACAGAGTCTTAGAGAACCACAAATAAGGCCTAAACCAAGTTTCTACAAGTCATTTTAAGCAAGGTAAAAGAATATAAAAAATATCTTTTCTGGAGGAAAGATAAAGGAAGGTATGACAAAGCTTATAAGTAAATTTTTTATTTATGAAAATATCTCAGCTAATAATGTAGTATCCCATCATTTTAAGAATTTAGTAGTAGGATGCCAACAAACAGGAATAGGTGTAGATTCCCCAATCCCATATGAGATTAAGACAAAGTACTTAGATTTGGAGTATGATGAGATAAAAGAATATGTGAACAATATGAGAGAAAAATGGAAAACTTATGGTTGTACAATCATGTGTGATGGATGGATAGGTCCCACAAAACTATCTATCATCAATTTCATAGTGTACTCCAAAGGAAAAATCATTCTTTTAAAATCTATTGATGCTTCGAATATGATAAAAGATCATGCATACATTTATGACCAGTTGAAGAAAGTAACTGCGGAAGTGGGGAAAAAGAATACGGTACAAATAGTAACAGACAATGGCTTTACATTTGTTAAGGCTGGGAAAAAGTTGATGGAGCGTTATGATTTGTATTGGACTCCAAGTACAACACATTGCATTGATCTTATGTTTGAAGACATTGGAAAAAAGGAGCTAGTGGCCAGTGTGATCAAACAAGCTAGAATGATCACAAATTACATCTACAATCATAATTGGTTACTAGCAAAAATGTGTGAAATTTATAGAGGAGATATTTTTCGTCTTGGAATTACACGATTTTCCATAAACTATCTTGCACTTGATAGTTTGGTTAAAAAGAAAGCTGGACTACAGCAACTATTCACATCTGATGATCAGGAAAGTCACAAGTATAGTACTTCAAAAGCAGGTCAAAAAGTAAAAATAATAATACTTGATCATATTTTTTAGGATCAAGCACAAAATGTGTGTGAAATTTTTGAGCCATTATACAAGCTTTTACGTGTTGTTGACATTGAGGTCTATCCAACAATGGGATTGGTATGAGTTTATGCGTATTGTTAGAGAGGAAATTGGAAGAAAACATGGCGCAAAATGGGTTTTAAGATCATCAATGATAGGTGGGATAAAACTTTATATCATCCATTACATGCAGCAGGTATGAACTAATACTCAATTTATATGAAACTCTTATAATTTTGCACATAATTAATTATATTAATGTATTTATCCTCTCTTTTTTTTCATATAGCTTATTATTTAAATCCGTAATACCAATATAGACTAGGGGTTGGAGAAAATTCTAAACTTATAAAGGCAGTACATGATGTATACTCTAAATTAGACCAAATCAATTGCAATCAGCCAATTTGGAAATGAGGTATTATTTTGATAGTTTGTTAACTTAATATATTTAAAGGGTTTATAACTTAATTCAATTTTATTGTCAGCTTACATATTTTAAAGATGCAAGGAAAGGATTTAGAAAACCAGCAGCAATTGCTGCTCGAAAAGAGATGTCTCCTGGTAAGTCCAACGTAATTATATTTGAAAATCAATCAATATTATTATATAAATTTATACTTATACATCTATTTCTTTATGATAGTTGAATGGTGGGTTATGTATGGCGATAATGCTTCTACAGTTAGAAAATTGGCTATGAAAGTATTATCACAAACAGCCTCATCCTCTGCTTGTGAAAGAAATTGAGCACTTTTCTTTTAATACATACAAAGCAAAGAAATAAACTAGCATACAGCAGAATTGAGAAGCTCGTATATTGCTACTACAATATGAAGCTAAAGTTAAGAGATATGGAAGTAGAAGAAGAAAAGCATAAAGAATTTGATCCAACAACAATATTTTATGCTATAATAGATGATAATGATGAAGAAGGCAATCAAATATATTAATGGATTAAACCAGTTCATTTAGATGATAAGGAAGGGAATCCTGATCCAAAAATTACTCTACAAGTAGAAGAGGAGGGTATAAATGTTACAAGAGTGATTACTGAAGAATTAGGTTCTAGTAGTGCTGATTCTTTTCAAAACTTAATGAGGGAACCAACTAGAACTCCTAGTTTTTCAGCCCCTTACACGGATACAGGTTCAGAATTTCAAACCACTAATAGTGACTCTAGCTCAAGTGGTGATATCAATAGATACTCTAGTGAAGTTAGAAGTGATTATGAACGAGAGTCGCCAATTCAAAAAAGATTGAGTCCGTTTACTGGTAAAGAATATTACACTCATAAAACACAAGATGAAGATCATGGAGTTAGAGATGCTGGACAAGGAATTGATGAGGTAGAAAAAGATTATACACATAGAGAGCGACAATTACACATCAGGAGGAGGAATATTTTTCTATAAATTTTGGATCAATGAGGGTTGAAAGTGAATATAACCCTTATTCAATGGATGCTCATGAAATGTTAGCAAGTAATAATTCATGGATACATTCTCAAGCTCAAACATCAGGGAGCAGCAATTATAGAGAGAGTCAACCATTATCATATCCATATCATGATTATTAGCAACAATCACATATAATATCATATCCATATGGTTGGCATATTAATAATTACATGCAAAACCATCAAGAAGATGTTTCCTTTTATCAGTATTTTTCTCAATACACTAGTGGAAATGAAGATATGGAAGATAGTGAACATTTTAACTACCAAGAAATTCTATGTGGCATTGAATTATTTTCAAGTAATTATATATTTATATCATTATTCTAATTAATGAATAATTCATCATAAAAAATAGTAGCATTTTTGTTACTGTCAACGAGTATTATAGGTTTCTTAATTATGAGAAATATAAATTGTACTCAATATATTTTTAATTTTTTTAGTTAACTTGATAAAGTAATTAATAAATAAACATATCTTAAAATTTCATTGAAAATTTCCATATTTTATTATTAATTTTCATCATTTCTTTTAAAATTTTATCGATTTCAATATTTTATCGATATTTTCACCTATATTTCCGTATTTTTGGCCTTTGATATTTCCGTCAATACCGATATTTTCATCCTTGCTTTCAATACATTGTATCTCATAATTATAGAATTTAGTCTATTTGTTCCAAAATAGTTCTAGACAAGTTTATGCACAAAAATAATATCTAGAATACTCTATTGAAATCATATATCATTTCAAACAGAAACATACAACTTTTTACAAGTATGCTAATATGTATAAGAAAATTAAAAAAATATATACAAAAAATAATAAAACTATGTAATTAATCTTTTTGCCCTCATATCATCTATCATACGATACCATACTTCTTTATGAATAGCTTTATAGTTTTTGAAATAATGAAGATGACCTCTCATCTTTCCACTATGACAGTAACCAATTGTTTCTGTCACATCACAATAGTCAAAAGTCATTTGAAGAGCTACTCTTCCAAAAGATTGTCCCTTATTTGCCTTACGTTTCGTAGGTTTGAGTGGAATGATAATGCTATAAATCGCCAAGTACATCTCATGATACAGCGCTCTTCTACCAACTCAACAGTCAAAGTCAACAGTCAACGGTCAAACATCAACAGTCAACTGGTCAAACGGGTCAACGAGTCAAACTTGGTCAACAAGTCAAACCCAGGTCAAAGTCAAACTGACCTTCTTGACTATGCTGACGTCATCGATGACGTTACTTATCAATTTAATTATTTTTAAAAAATTTTGCTGATTTCACCCATCTTCTACATCTAAATGGGTTGTTTTCCTTCTGCAGTTGGATCGTTCGACTCGATTTTTGACTCGGCTATATAATCGCTGTCCAACCTCCGTTTTTAACGAAATTGACGACGTTTTTCTCCTCTCAACGCCGAGATCAATTTCCCAGCATCCAAACACCCAAAAAACACACCTTTTTTTTTACAAGTATAAAATCATATAAACACCATTCTTTCACTGCAAAGGCTAAAAAATGCATTTTTTTACACCTATAATGTGCATGATTTCTAACCCATAAACTATCTTGAAAAGCATCACATATACTTGCTATGATACCAGTGATAGAAATTATAACACAGATAATACAATAAACCGGTTCTAACCTTTAGTGTAAGTCCCAGCACAGCAATGTGATGCCAATTGGTTTTGAAAGAAAATCACGCTAGGAAATCCTTCTCTAACTACAGTGTAAAAGCTTTTGTTGTAAAGTTTTGGTAGAAATCTTGCTCTCAGGTTTTTGTTTTACCTATGTTCGCAGACTTGTTTTTCAGACAAATTTCTTAACCCACGTAAAACTACTTCATGTATTATAATATATATAACTGTCAAATGACAATTTGATTTATAATGGTAACTGTCCATCATGGATGTCAGTTACCAACATAAATAAATAATAATTTTTATATTATTAGTGAGTTTAAATCTAACATGGAATAATTTTATATGTATTATATATTTAGAGTTCACTTTTAAGATTTTAGTAAAAATAAAAAAACCAAAATATTTTTAAAATGTTGACATATAATTTTTTATATATATATATTTTATAACATAGCACTGAAATGGTAAGTTCACGTCATTTAAGATGTATTTGGGATTCCAAAATTTGAGATCCCTAATATATTTCAATATAAAATTCTAATTACATACTCATTAAAAAAGAAATATACACGAACTCTATAAGTACCAGATAACTAGAAAAGTCAAAGAGCATAAACTATCTTGTTTGATTGATTCAAAACTACTATCTTGTTTGATTGATTCAAAACTACTATCTTGTTTGATTGATTCAAAGCTGCCTAATTGGAAGAATTTGTGTCTTTAATATATATACCTACACATTAATTTACATGCATGGTAGTAATGAGCTAAACTGATCAACAACGACTGGTTTGTTGGCCCTAATTAGCTGCATCCTCCTTGCATAAAGCTTTAGGATTTTGACTTGTGAAATTTTATGATCTAGTTGCCCTGATGCCCCTGCATTAAGGGTATTTATGCCGAATTTTACTCCGCCACAAATGGTTAAATTCCCTGCCTAGCACCACCGTGGATCTGCAAAGAACAAAGAAAACGTGAAAGGCTGGTACCGCCAAAAACTCCACGCCAAGTCACCGATCGGCTTTGGACTTTTGAATAAGTTCTAGTATTAAGCGCATCTTACTTTGAGTCATCAAGAGATATATACGCATGGCCTTACCTTGTCCATAAAGATGGCTTGAAACCCTAACCGCATTTAAGTCATAAACGGGCCTTCCTTGGTAAGTGAAATATGGGAAAGTATCCGATTTACTACGGAGCTTAACTTTCCTTTGAACCCTCCTAGGCTCTTACCACATTCGAGCCAAGGAACTTGTTCGAGCCATCACTACCGGCCGCTGTTCTAATGTCGAGCCTCCAAACCATGTAATGATAGCTCCTCCCTGAGGTCCCGTGCTCTTCCTTGCCGAGCCTCAAAATAGACCCTAGTTCAGTTAGCTCGACACTTCCAAGCTAGTCCGTCATGGGCTCTTCTTCTCCAACTACGTGGCTCCGCCATTCTTCTCACCTTCAAAAATGGGAATCCTATACAGGGCTCACTCTATCAAACTTCTCTAATAATTGATAATTGATGGCCACGTGGACTTTAAAAATATATACAAGCCCGTATTAAAAAAAAAGGTTTAAATACTCAAAATGATAATAATATAGCTGCTCAACTAGATAATAAAAAAAAAAATTAGAGATAATCCCATAGATAAAAATTTAACAATTATTATCCAACTTTATCTTTATCTTATTTAACCTTATTTCAAATTATTGACAGAGTTCTAATTGCATTAGAAGTCTTTATCGCATTATTTTCTAGCTCAAACAGCCCCCCAATCACCGAGCCAAAGTGACTCGCGGGTATTACTAGCGCGGGTTCATCAAACATTCTCAATGTTATTCAGATGTGGAAAATCAAACATCTTTCTGACATTCGGTCGTCACTTCAATTACCATGCCATTATGGCAGACGCGTAGAGCGATGTGCCTGGACTGAAAAAGCACATCACATCACGACCGTTCATTCAAATCTCGGACTTCGATTGCAACCTTTCGTGCTCAAAACTGTCCCACTGCAAAACCTTTTCTATCTCCAACCCTTTGGCTTCCGTCCCTCACTTTCTTTGTTTCGAAAACTCCCGCTGCAACCTCTACTTTGTCTTCTTCCCCAAACGCTTTCCATTAACCAAAACTTCCTAATCGTGATTCTCCAGCCCTAAGACCATTCCCAAGCGCGACTCAACACTGCGGACACTTTTCTCCGACTTCTACGAGATTCGCGAGTTAACTGCGCACTAAATCCCTAGCTCTGGTTTCTGGTTTTGGCCGAGTTCTTCATTTCCGGTCATACTTTGCCTCCGATTTGGTCTCAGGTCAGATTCCAATCCTCTAGCCTTTAAAAGTTTCTCAAATTCTTACCTCATTCCAACGATAGAATCCCCTGGATCCGACTTGGTGGTCGAGGAGCAACTAGTTAGGAAAAATTCAAACCGAGGGGCCAGTTCTTCCTCTGGGACCCCTCGCCCTAGCCAGGCAGATGGCCCTAACGTAGAAACCCTAATCCGAACTCCTAGCATTAGGGTAAATGGCCCAGGCGGCAATAGGTCCGAGCTGATAATCATGCGACCCGTGATAATCAAGACTGATATACCCTCGATCTTCAAACAAAGTGACATGTTGTACCTCGCGAGAGGTTCACATGCCGAGCCAAATCAAGTTGTCCGCCCAGACCCTTAGAAAGAGACTCCTCGCGACGGGTGGATCTTCCGCAGATCGCCTTCAAGATAGGCTCGACTCTTTCCACCGCATCATTAACATGGTATCAATTTCTACGATCGCCAGGCAACTTATGCCAATACCGGCGATACTTGCCGGACTTATCGCCCGGCCGAAAGAGCGCCTACAAATCGACATGGCCACATTTTTGTATTTTTCTATATGAAACCGAATAAAAGGGAAGGTACACCTCTACGCTAATCACCGTTTCAAGATGCCCCACTAGGACAAAGGCCGGAAAGACCGCTACTTTTCGCAGGAGGGTCTATGCGACCGTTGGTACGCCGAACTGAATCCGGCCGGACCGAAAGAGGTATAAAATTCAACTTACTAAAATTTTCCCTATGACTATGCAAGACCAAACTGACTTTACGCTTATGCAGCCTCGAATCTCAACGAAAGGCTTAGGATCATCGTCGAGCAAAAGAACGTGATCCGAACGCTTTTAAGGTCTAAGACTAAGAGCCTTCTATCCATACTTTCTGAAGATTCCTTCCGTTCGGCATGGTACTGGCCTGCCTTAGAGGAAGCTACCTCAGAACAGCAGGCCGAGCAGAACTCTGAGGAGGAGGACCTTTCTAACCAACAAGCCGAAGAAATTCCCGAAGGTATCCCTCTTCCTATACTTGAGGTTCCATACTTACAAGTTCTTGAAGGTTGCATTAGGCTTCAGACGGGCTAACCGACCTCTCGCTTCTATCCCGCGTCGATATGGGAAACTAAAAATGAAGATATCCAAGGCCGAGCTGGAGGCCACAAAGAAGAAAAAGAGGGACAAACAAGTTGTAGCGAAGGGTGGCGCATCTTCCACAACGGATAAAGGCAAGGAACGTCCAACCTCAACCGTTGTTGTCGAGCCTAGCTCCTTACCAATCGCCATTCCTTCTGGCGAGTCTCCTCCTTCTAAGAGGCCGAGACGCTCCAGCCCCCCAGCCCCAGCTCAAGATAAGGGCAAAGAAAAACAGACTCCATTGATGTTGGGGCTGGAGGATAGCTCCATCATCCGCTCGGACTCATCGTTGGTCGGCCCGATCGTGGATTCTCTCATGACTCGCCACGACCGCAGGCTTTTAAGGGAAATGACCCTTGATGAAGTAGGCTTGGAGGCCGAACAGAATGCTCTGAAGGTAACGGATACTATTCCCTTGTTTCTCCGATCCTTCCACAAAATTCTAACTCAAGTCAATTGCGTACTCAAAATGCCCAGTATTTATATGATGCCGTCATCAAGGTGGACAAGGCATTCAAGAAAAAAGCCGAGGCCTACATCAATGTCGTGGCAGCAAACAAAACACTCGAAGAAAACAACCTTGCGCTCAAACAAACTGCCATGGAGGCTACGAAACGAGCAGAGCAGTTGGAGAGGAAGTGGTCTGAGACCGACCAAAAGCTGATCGAGAAGGATAGGGAGCTGGAAGCCCTCAGACTCGACTACGCCCAAGTTGCTGGGGAGAGGGACGCGCTGCAGGCCAGGGTGGCCCGATGGCCCCTAGCCAAAAAGCATATATACAAGAAGGCAGCCATCGACGCCATCCTTAAGAACACCAACGACATGATCAGGGCGTTCAAGGCCGGGCAGATTGAAGACTGGGTCACTCCCGACCCCAGCGACGAAGAGGAGGATGGTCAAAAGGACATGGAGATCACCTCGGGTGAGGATGAGCCGGATGACGGAGATGTCCCACCTGTGAACCAGCCTGAAGCCCCCAGACTTGATGCCGAACCAAACCAAGCGACCTCCAAAGATTCCTTCGAGGAGGCTATGAGGTTGCCTTCAAACAAAGAATCTGGCCCAGGCCAAACCTCCCACGCAGCGGACGCCGACGTCGGGGCCCAAAATTAGAGTGTTTTTTTTTTTTTTTGTTCGACGGTACATCCGTCGTTTGTACAAACTTTAAAACTGTTAATGAATGTCTTGCCTTTATTTTCCTCTGAGTGCGAATTGCTGAGCCGAGCTTTCAATTTAGTTTTAATTGACCAAGTCGTGTGCTATTGACTTAACTAATCGATTCGCTCATCTTCCAAGTCGGTCCAACGCTGTTTGTAATCTCCTCCGCTCGGACTCCGAACAGCCTTGAGCCGAGGTGGACAACTAGCCTTCCGGACGGCTGTCCTTGTCATTTCGCTCGACTGATAATATCGTGATTCCGAATCTAGAGTCAAATTGACCGGGTAGCACAACCCGAATTGACCTTGACTCTACTCCATAGTTAAAGTGCGCTACGAGCAAGAAGCTCCATACGGTAATTAATAGAAACGTAGAATCTTTTAGCCTGTGCTCATACGTAACAACACGAAACATGGAATGATCGATTCACACAATTTAAGTAAATAAAATTGATTTTATTGACTTGAATCAAGAGATGACAGAATTAATGTAAATTACATCATTCATCCTGTCAAACTTTAATGGTAATAACGGCGCAAGTGAGTCGAGCTCCAACTCCTAGGTACGTCTACCCCATTCAAAGATCAGAGGTGATAAGCCCCTGGCCCGGGTACATCCACGACTTCGGTAGGGCCTTCCCACGCCCGAAGTTTCCTCAGCAGCCCGCGTATTGGGAAAACTTTTTGTAACACATAGTCGTCCACCTTGAACTTCCGAGGTCTAACCTTGGCATTATAATACTTGGCGATTCACTGTCGGTATACCGCCATCCGTACCAAGGCTTGTTCCCTCAATTCTTCCGAGCTGTCCAATGACTTCCGCCTTAACTCGTCATTTCTATTTGGCTCGGCGGAAGCGACGCGACGGGTTGAAACGACAACTTCCGCTGGGATCACGGCCTCCGTTCCGTAAACCAATGAGAACGGTTTCCGCTGCACTATGCGTAGGGGCCGCCTGCAGTACTCGCAACTCATCGGCCATTTACCTTTGGCGCCCTCCACCGCTTCTTAAGATTGGTTATGATAGTCTTGTTTGTTGACTCTGCCTGTCCGTTGGCTTATGGATGTCTTGGCGAGGAAAATCTCATGGTAATCTTCCACTCTTTACAGAATTCCTGAGTTGCCGAACTAAGAATTGTGAACCGTTGTCTGCAATTAGGATTCGAGGCCACGAGGATGAATAAAGCGTATAACGTCCTTGTCTTTAATTTGGGAATATGCCTCGGCTTCCACCAACTTGCTGAAGTAATCCGTGGCCACGAGGATGAATCACCTTCAAGAAAGAGCGGGTGCGGCCCTACGATATCCCCCATTGCATAAAGGCCATGGACTTGACAAATTGGTCAACTCCTCGTGGTAATGCGGCGTGATCGGGGCAAAACGCTGGCACTTGTCACAATGCCGCTTAGTAATCCGCGCGCCCTTCCGCATAGTTGGCCAAGAAACGGACATAGCTTTGTGCGCTAAGGACCGTCCTCCCGAGTGGTTTCCACAATGTCCCTCATGTATTTCAGCAAGTACTTGTTGTGAATCTTTACTATTCAAACACCTTAGAAGTGGCCCGCTATACGATCGCCTGCATGCTTTTCAATCATGAATACCGCAAAAATAAGCTTCGAAGCCTCGCCTTTGTCTTCTAGCCAGCAAGTAGATAGTCTATATTGGGGTTCATCCACCCTGGTTCACCACCTTCATCTATATTCATCAGCTCCTCACTTTCTTTTACAACAGAAATATCAATGCTTGGCTCGGCCAGGAATTCCAAGGGAACCTTCCGACATCTTTCAGTCGCGGTTGTCGAGCCCAATGCGGCTAACGCGTTTGCTTGCATGTTTTCACTTCTCGGCAACTGACTGAGTTCGAAATGTTCAAAAGTTGCGATCAGCTTCCTGACTAACTCCAGATACGCGATCATTCTTTCATCCTTCACTGTGTAGTTGCCGTTCACCTGGCCCACGATCAACTAGGAGTCGCTATATCCCAATAATTGTGAAGCCCCCGCTGCCCGAGCCAAGTTAATTCCAGCAACCAGAGCCTAGTACTCAGATTCGTTGGTCGATGCGGGAAAACCGAAATGGATAGCATGTTCCATTACTAAGCCGTTGGGGTCGACGAGCATGATTCCTGCCCCCGCTCCACGGAAATTGGAAGACCCATCCACGTGAAGTTTCTGTATGCATTCTCTTTGCCTTCAAATTACTTCACGCCTCACGCTTTCCGAGATGAACTCATGTCCGTGTTGGATACGCTCGTTCCTCTAAACTTTCAGCCAATGGCGCCATGTGATGGCTCGCTTGCCTTGAACTCTATGAAATCTGCGGCTGCACTTGATTCTGCTCGCAATGGTACTCTATCCCATACTCGCCTAGTTCAACGACCCACCGAACCATCCTTCCAGCGATATCAAGACTATGAAGAGCCGCTCTGAGTGGATATGAGGTTACCATAGTAATCTTGTGGCATTGGAAGTATGGCCTTAACTTCTAAGATAATAGCAAGGCCGCGCTTTTCAATGAACGATACGGGTCTCGTGACCGCCAATGTTCTACGACATAATAAATGTGCTTTTGCTCCCTTCCTTCCATTCGAACCAACACCGAACTGACCGAGTGATCCGAAACCGATAAATACAGGTATAATGTCTCTCCTGGCTTCGGTTTGGAGAGTATAGGGGGAGAGCTCAGATACACCTTTAATCGTTGGAACGCCTGTTCACACTCCTCTGTCCACGTAAAGTCTTTATTTCCTTTTAGAGCATGGAAGAATGAAATGTAGTGGTCAGATGACCTTGAAATAAATCGACTCAAGGCCGCTATTCTCCCATTTAATCTCTCGACTTCTTGGTATTTTCGCGGGGCATGTCGAAAGCAACGCTTGATCCCTGATTGGCCTCGATGCCTCTCTAGGTCACGAGATAGCCGAGAAATTGCCCTGAACCAACCCCAAAGGTGCATTTAGTGAGGTTCAAATTCATGCGATGTGCGTCTAATACATCGAAGGCTTGGGCGAGATGCCGGATATGATCGTTCGCTCGGATAGACTTAACCAAAGATGTCGCCGATGTAAACCTCCATCAGGAGCCGGCCGTAACATCTTGTTCACCAGCCTTTGATAAATAGCCTCTCAGATTTTCAATCCAAAAAGATAACCTTATAAAGTAATATTCCCCGCTCGCTATGAAGGTAGTCTTTTCCTGGTCATCCTGGTGCATCAAAATCTGATTGTATAATAGGCCCATGATGCTCAACATCTCGTGGCCGTAGCATCCACCATCTTATCAATCTTGCGTAGGAAGCTATATTCGGCAAGCCTTGTCGAGATCCGCGGAAATCTATGCAAACTCGGGTTTTCCATTTTATTCCGACCACTACCATGTCAGCGAGCCAACCCGGATATGAACTTCTTTGATGAACCCGCTTTTACTAACTCGCAATTTCCTCGCTTATAATTTGGTTCCGCTCGCGGGCTTAACTTCCTCCGCTTTGTCGAACTGGTTTGTACGGGGATTTACGCTCAATTTGAGATATTATACTGGGTCTATTCCGACCATGTCACCCGTAGACTACGCTGCTAAACGTGGTCCTCAAGAATTGAATCACCGGATTCGATCTCCTGTCCAACTGTCCCAATCTTGGTAATTCGCCGGTGGTCCTGATCTAGTGGCACCTCCTCTAGATCCTCCGGAGCATCCATCTTTCTACTGCCACCCCTGCTTCCAGAATCGCTATTTGACTTTTCCGCCTAGTGTCTTGACATAGCAGAGTCGAGCTGCTGACTGATCTCCAAGCAATTCCTCCACCTTCTCCCCCGACGGGAATTTAATCTTCTAGTGGTAAGTAGATGGTACGGCTTTCATGGAATGCAACCAAGGCCGACCCAAAATCATGTTGTACGCAGATGGCTACCACAATCATCTCTACTAGCCATTCACCTTTTGTAATCGAAGAGTCAATTTTTCCTTAGCCGCTGCATTTCATTCATATCTGATAGTCCAATTCTATTCGATTCTATTCGATCTGCCGAGGAAGATGATGTTTGTTGAGCTTCCGTTGTCAACTAAAATTCTCTTCACCGTACAATTTCCAACGTCCAAGGTTACTACCAACTCGTCATCTGCTGTGAACACGATATCTGGGATCTTTACTTGCACAGTCGATACTTGGGCAATAGGGACCCGCGCATACGTTCTTCTATCCTCCCTTCGCTCTCCTCCACACACCTTCCTCCATGAATCGAGTGAATGACTCTTCTATTTTCCACATTGTTCGCTCAAATAAGGTGAATTGTTCTTCCGTGGGATTCCTCCGGCTTTGGCCGCCCCACTTCTCTCAAACCTCTCTCAAATAACGCGGCTTAGCAATTTTTCAATTTCGAATGCTCGACATTCCTCCGCGCTGGCAGCCCGAAGACACACCACTTCAAGTTATCCTTCGGGTCCAAATTCGAGATCGGGCCACCAACTTCATGAATTTGTTCCATGTGCGATTAACCGAAATGGGACACGGCCAATCCAACTTTCAAACGGTCCCGCATGTGATCACTCGCTCGTTATCCCCGCGGGTTCGCTTTGTCTCCTACTCAAGGTATTCTTGTTAAACCTTCTCCTACCCGGCCATCCTTTCATCCTTTATGGTATTCTCAGAACTGCTATCTCGAGCCTTGACGGCCGACCGCTCGATTCTTCTCTTCGAGGGCACAATTGGCCCTTCCTCGATCAACAGACGCCCAAAGTTTTCTCCTTCTAACACTACAAAAGTCCGGCCTTTTGTAAAGTTTGCAATAAACTCCTAGGTTTCTTCCAACCATGTAGTCGTAAATTTTGGTGTCTGCAATGTACCACGCTTGAGGCATTGATGCCACCACATCCGACAATCCATAATTTCCACCTTCATGTCGTTAAATCGCTGGATATAGTCCTCAAAGATTCCCCTTTCGCCGAACCTCAATAAATCATCCGGGTCATTTTGCATCACACCGGATGCAAATTCGAAAAGCCGAGCCAGCAGATGAAATGAATCCACGCTGTAGATGGCAAGCAAACCAAAGCAAAGCTGACCTTTCGGACTTGATGCGTAATACCTTGCACATCACGGCCACGCTTTCGGTATACAAGCTCTGGATCATAGCCGCTTGAAATGGATTAAATGATCTGTGGATCGGCTATGCCGCATACAGTGAACTTTGGGAGAAAATCCCGCCAGGTATCAACCTCGTAATTTCATCCACAAACGGTGTCTCGCCCACCTCTCCAACCAATCACCGTTCGCCTTGCTTGCCAAGTCTTCTCGGCTGGTCCGATCCTCCCGAAGAGCGTAATAATGCTTCATTTTCCGAGAGTGGTATGGCTTCACAGCCCGTCCCTTTGCGGGGGTATACTCATCCGTGGAGTCCAAATCTTCACTTTCCTTCCTTCACGGGTTCGCTGTCCTCCAAGAATGGTCTCCATCCTCGGCTGGTTTTTTCCAGAGCGATCAACCTCTGGCCGCCGCTTCCTCCCTCGGTTCGACCTCCCAACCGGGCAAGTCGGCTTTTACGGCTCAAATCAACCGCTCCCGCCTCGAAGTTGTTTTGAACGCATTGAAAGCCTCCAACAGCTTATCGATCCTCTCCCGCTTCATTCCGCTGTTGCAGCTCGAGTGGATTGCACCAACTCCTTCATCCGGTCGAGGAGTTGATCTACACGCTCATCGGCCATACCGTTCCTCCTCCGTGAATGAGGCCCCGCTACGCCCTTTTGATAGGGGTGATTTCTCTTCTTGTCTTTCAGCGCAATTTTGACATGGGCTGCCGAGGTTATCGAAATAGGCTCATGGTTTTAGTGCAAAACTCAATCTAAGGCCCTCCTTCTAGCGCTAAACCTTATGCCAATTTTACTCCGCTACAAACGGTTAAATTCCCTGCTTAGCACCACCGTGGATCTGCAAGAACAAAGAAAATGTGAAAGCTTTTGGGCACTGTGGTACGCCAAAGAACCTCCGATGCTCAAGTCCTGATCGGCTTGACTTTGAATAAGTTCTAGTATTAAGTCGAGCTGAGATATATATACGCATGGCCTTACCTTGTCCATAAAGATGAGGCTTGAAACCCTACCAGCCCCGGATTTAAGGCAAGTCATAAATGCTTCTTCCCAATTTGGTAAGTGAAATATGGAAAAGTATCTAGCATTTACTACTGAGCTTAACTTTCCTTTTGAACCCTCCTAGGCTCTTACCACATTCGAGCCAGTGGAACTTGTTCCGAGCCATCACTACTAAGACGCTGTTCTGCTCCTCGATGTCCTTCTCCAACCATGTAATGATAGCTCCTCCCCGAGGTCCCCTTCCTTGCCGAGCCTCCAAATAGACCCGGTTCGCTTAGCTCCTTCCAAGCTAGCCACTGGTCCGTGGACTCTTCTTCTTTCCAACTACGGTGGCTCCGCTCATTCTCTCACCTTCAAATTTGCCCTGAATCCTGCCTATACAAAGGGCTCACTCTATCAAACTTTCTCTAATAATTGATAATTGATGGCCACGTGGACTTTAAAAATATATACAAGCCCGTATTAAAAAAAAAAGGTTTAAATACTCAAAATGATAATAATATATGCCAACTAGATAATAAAAAAAATTAGAGATAATCCCATAGATAAAAATTTAACAATTATTATCCAACTTTATCTTTATCTTATTTAACCTTATTTCAAATGATTGACAGAGTTCTAATTGCATTATAAGTCTTTATCGCATTATTTTCTAGCTCAAACAATATCCAAACTATTAAAACATATTCTTAGGGCTTGTTGGATAACATTGTTGTTTTTTCCTTTTATTAAAACATATTCTTAGGGCTTGTATTGTTGTTTTTTTCCTGTAATTTGTTAGTTTAGAATTAGTTAGAGTTTGTTAAATATTAGTTAGACTAAAATGTGAAGAAAAATAAAAACACAAAATAAAAAATAAAAACACTTTCAAAGTGTTTTCATTTTCTATTTTTGTTTTTAAATTTTTACTTAAATAAGTAGTCTAACTAATATTTAACAAACTCCAACCAATTTCTAAACTAACTAAATTATACATAACTTAAGAGAAAAAAATAATTATGCTATCAAACAGACCCTTAAAAACACGCGGTCATAAGTTTCTATATGATGGCAAACACATTGGTAGTTGAGTTATGTACTTATTGAGACAAATAATTTTTAGGTTTTATTAGCAATGGCTCCGAACTTTTATATTTATTATATATTGATCTTAAACTTGATTTTGATAACATAATTCATTAAATTTTCAATTCAGCGCACCTAACACCCCCTACCGTTAACTTTATTAAATTTTAGCTCTTTTTTACCGTATGGGTGAGAATAAAAATGGAATTCATAAAAGCTTTATATTTTCTACCTTAGAATTTTGGCACTAGTGCCCCTAACACAAAGTTATAAATTGTTCTCTAAAGGTATATTTTTACCTTAAATTGTTCTAAAATATTTTTTTACCTAAATAATTCAAACTAATTTATTTTTTCATATATAAAAAGCTAACATAATTGGCAGTATATGAAAAAATAAATTAATTTGAATCACTCCAGTAAAAAAATATTTGAACAATTAAAAAAATACCATTTAAGGTAAAAATATACTTTTATTTGGCACTTTGCAACTTTATGTATAATTTAGGGATAATTTGCAATTTCATGCATAATTTAGAGGGCATTGGTGCCAAAATTTTGAGAAAGATTATAAATTTTCTAAGTTTTATTTTTATCTTCATCTACATGGGAAAAAAAAGCCAAAATTTAATAAAATTTGTTGGCAAAGGGTGTTGGTCTACTGAATTAAAAGTTCAAGAGATTATACTGTCAAATTCAAAATTTAAAAGGCATCATAAAACAAAAATATACTCTTTTAAAAATAAGAACAGGCGCTCCTCAAAGAACAACAAGAACGCATTGTGCACGTTATCATTCTTGATGCCCAAGGAGAGTAGGGGACTCCCATACTCAAGCTTACATGGGCTAAGAGGGATACCGAAAAGTTCAAGAGTATTATTACCAAAAATCCTAATTTTTATTGATGTGTACTTAAAATATATATATATATATATATATATATATATGACAAAAATAAACAGACATTATTAATTATGTTAAAATAAACTTATCCTACTAATTAAAAAACGTAAGAAATAAAATAGGAGTAGATGCAATAATTAAGAAGTGGATATGAGTAAAGCCTCATATTATTTATGCTAAAGAAATAATTCAAATCCTTTACATGTACGAAACCCAATAGTGATGTGTGATGTTGCGTCTTCTTACTTTGTCATATTTTGTCTCATACACTCAATTCAAATTATATAGTAAGCTTCATATATTGTTTTGCTCATATATGTCTAACTTTTAATCACGTACATTCATACATAACAAGAACCAAACTCAATTATTTTATGATGATATAGTTCTGGGCTTTTTAGCCTGTTAGCAAAACCATAATGATGCAAGTTTGGCTTATCCTACTACTAGAACTATGGCTAGGAGGCTTTTATTTTGGAGGTATAATGACAATCTAACTATAATTAATTTTGTAGCTATCATTTTATGAGAAATTTAAGATTCGTCGCTTATTGTTGCTAAATATAGTTTTTAAGGACAAAATGCTTTAACTTAAGAAGCAAAATTTAAATCTTGTTGCAAGTAAGATGCTTTCGTATTCGTACTGTTTCTCAGCCAACATATATTAAGCGACACCTGCTCATTTATTTAACATATATATATAGGGACAGAAATTTTTGCAATATAAAATCTGTTTTGACTTTGATCTAGATCAATTTTTTGTTATAATTCTGTTGAATTAATCGACTATCTGTACTTTGGGTAGATATAACACTACTAATTTAGTATTTAAAACATACTACTTATATATATATATACACACACACACACATATAGTTTTTAGTCCCTATACAACGCTTTTCACTCCCTCTTGCGGGTCTAAGACGTCAACAAATATCATGGATAATATACAAGCAATTTATACTGCAAAGTAAACAAAACGACAAGCTGTGCGTACCGGTCAAAAAATTATCAAAATAATAATAATAATAATAATAATAATAATCATAATAATAATAATATGCGTACGTCATTAGATCCCACAAAGGATTTGGAAATTTTTAGTAGCAGAGGAGTTAATGTTGTTGCCATTCATATTTCCAAACTAGACAATTTATATCCTGCCAAAAACAAAGGTCCATGTCATGGAATTTTCTCTTCCACTTTGTTGCTGTCCATAAATAACGACCTAGCTTTTGTGGTACGAAATATTATAATTGCTAAATTTATTTATCAAACTTTTAGATTTTAACTGAATTTATATATATATATATATATATATATAATATTATAATTGCTAAATTTATTTATCAAACTTTTAGATTTTAACTGAATTTATATATATATATATATATATATATATATATATATATTGGAGGTAGGGAATTCGAATTCAAATAATTGCGGAAGAGAGAGTAATTTTTATCCACTGGCCTATAGCATCGAATTCATTTATTTATAGAGGAAATTTTATTTACAAGTTTTGACTTAAGGGCCTATATATAATTTAAACCAAAAGTAAAACTAGATGACCTAAATTGAAGCCAAGGGCTCTAGTTTTAAAATTTGGGGCATACTAAAATGCCCAAAAGTAACTAATTGGACTTATAATTTAGGTGTTACACAAGCCCACTCTTTCAAACAAGGTAATATGACTTGAACACAAGATATTATGCGTTTATATCATGTTGAATTACTATTCCCAAAATTTTGACAATTGTACTTGAACATTATTTATATTTCATATTACAATTTTCAAGCATAAATCTTCAAATTTGTTCAAAAGACAATTCATATGACAATGTTAAACTCTTTTTATGGCATGGTTTAATTCATATTTCATAAACAAATTATGTACGAATTTTTTTTAAAAAAATTATTATAAAAAACTTCAAATTTAAGATAATAGTTCAATAATGGATGCTGGCAAAAGTTGAGCCCTTGGATGTTTGACGGTTAATTTTTTAAATCAAAATCTAAAACCTAGATGGGAATCATATGGCTTTCCTTAACATTTGTCATATAATTAAACAATCCTTCGTTTAACTAAATAAGAAATTTCTCATTAGAAACTCATTAAAAAATGTATATGCAAAGTTGGAAAGTCACGAACTCTGCGAGTACCAGATAACCAGAATAGTCAAAGAACGAAAACTATCATGTTTGATTGATTCAAAGCTACCTAATTATAAGACTTTGTTTCTTTAATATATATACCAACACATCAACTTTCATGGATAGTAGTAATGAGCTAAATCGACCACCAGATGAATAGTCAAAGCGCCTAGAGTATCATGTTTGATTGATTTAAAGCTACCTAATTATAAGACTTTGTTTTAAAAAAAAAAAAATTATAAGACTTTGTTTCTTTAATATATATATACCAGCACATCAACTGACATGCATAGTAGTAACGAGCTAAATCGACCAACCACGAACGACGTGGCTTGTTGGCCCTAATTAGCTGCATCCTCTTTGAATAATGCTTTAAGATCTGATTTATTGGCCCTAATTCACAACTAAGGTCTCATAACAAATTGATAAATTGTAAATCTTTATAAGTGATGTGATAATTTTTATATTGATTAAAATAAAATAAAAACGTTATTGTTGCAGTTTTAATATCCATCACACTTTATAATGGATAAAACAATTATCACTGTTGCCACATAGATACCAACATTATTTGTATCTATCACAATGTGTAATGAATAATTGTACTAAAAATTTTACAAGTGATGGCCATGTGAATCGTAAAAATTTACAAGGCTTATTAAATAGCAGTGCTCGGATTTAATACAAATTATCATACAAGGGATCTAACATATAATCCTGCCCCCCAAAAAAAAAAAAAAAGTTAGGTTTAAATATTTAAAACTATAACGTACATCACGAAGATGCTAATTTGCGTCCACATCAAATGTTACAGCGCAAGATTTTAGGTTGATTTCCAAACTATTAAAACATATTCTCAGTAACACCTGGCCACGAGTACCTACATAATGACGAACATACTGGTAGTTGAGCTGCGTACAGTCCTTATAAACCTTACAAATATCGAATTTGGCTGATTTAGAGAGAAGAATAATTTTTATTGATGGGTGTATACTTAACATATATGACAAAAACAGACAGGCATTATTAATTATGTTAAACTCATCCCACTAAAAAAAAGGAAAAGATAAAATATACAATAATTGAGAAGTGGGTATGAGTAAAGCCTCATATTATTTGTGCTAAAGAAATAATTCAAATCCTTTACATGTACCAAACCCAATATTGATGTGTGATGTTGCATCTTTTTAATTTGTCATATTTTGTCTCATACTCTCAATACAAATTACATAGTAAACTTCATATATTGTTTTGTTCATGTATGTCTTATTTTTAATCACATGTATACATACACCAAACTCAATTATTTTTGTGATATCACTTTATAGCCTTTTGGCAAACTATAAAGATGCAAGTTTGGTTTATGCCACACTACAAGAAATAGCAAGTGTAATGACGAAATTTGCCACATAAAGCAATTTATTGTGACAAAATTTAATTTTTGTCACTTAGACTAAGAATTTGTTGTCGCTACAATCATTTTTAGCCATAAATTCTTTAAATTTTGTAGCTAGCTAAGAGGTTTTTGTGTCGGAGGTATAATGATAATCAAGTCACAAATAATTTTATAACTATCATTTATGATAAATTTGAAGTTAGTCACTGTTTGTATTTAAAGATAGTTTTAGCAATAAAGTGTTTTATCTTAAGTGACAAAATTTAAATATTGTCACAAGAAGATGCTTTCTGTAACAAAATTAGAATTTTTGGCTATACTTGTTATTTGTTGTAGTACCAGTGTTTTCCAATCTTTCAATTAACATTCTAAGTGACATTCCACCAGCGTGCTCAACTGCGCCCATGTCCATTGGATAGACCAATAAATCAAAAAAAAATTCTAGACCAGTTGGCAATCACCGAAAAAAAAAAATTCTAAGTGACACCTGCTCATATATTGCTAAGTTAATGACCACACAATTTTATAAAATATATTATATATTAGGACAGAAATTTTTGCAATATAAAATTTGTTTTATAATTCTATTAAATTAATCGATTATGTGTACTTTGGTAGATACAACACTATTAAATATATATATATATATATATATATATATATAGATTCATTTTTTGGTCCCTATAATATAATACAACGCTTTTCACTCTTTCTTGTGGGTCTAGGAAGTCAATGAATATCATGGATAATATACAAGCAATTCATGGGATATTTCTAAGAATATGATATATTACAAATTAAACGAAACGAAACGATAAGCATATACGTACCCTTCAAAGTCATTTGACCCCACAAAGGATTTATAATATTTTTTAGTAGCAGGAGAGTGATTGTTTTTGCCCATTCATTTTTCCAAACCACACAATTTAGATCCTGCCAAAACACAAAGGCGTCCCTCAATGTCATGCAATTTTTTCTTCCACTTTGTTGCTGTCCATATATAACAACCTAGCTTTTATGGTATGGCACGGTAATAATATTGTAATTGCTAAATTTATTTGTCAAATTTTAGATTATTAATTGAGTTTATATATATATATATATTTATTTATTTATTTATTTATTTATTGGAGATGGATAATTTGAACACGAATCAATTGCTGAAAGGAACAATAACATTTTACCATTTAGTTGTATCGGCTAGCATCAAATTCATTTATTTATAGGGGGAACATTTACACCTTTTGATTTTAAGGGTAAATATACTTTCAATTTCATGGGGGTGTTGCCTAGTAGAAGTTCATAGTTCCATTATACTCGCCAGAAGTTGTGGTTCAGTCTTACAAACTCTACTATTATGCTTGGTGTACTCAAGATTACTTGACGCTAGTGGAGGGAGATCTGTTAGGAATGTGGATCAGCTACTCTAAACTCTGAAAAGATTACAAAGCTGAAATAGCAAGAAAGTCTTATCCACTAACAGAATCCTAGACTGACAAAATCCACATCGAAACTCTTTTTTATTCACAAAAAAAAAATACAAACTCCCTTACTTAATTTTAATGTAAATAGTTAAACTTAATTGTTTAATTTTATTATTGATAAAATATCTCTTTTTCCCTTAAGAATAGTTGTAATTTGATAAAATGACATATATATATATATATATATATATATATATATATATATATATATACACCCTAAAACAACTTTTGATACTATGATATCCAAATGCATAATTTACACTAAAAATTTAAAAATAATTTTTTTAAAAAAATCTGAAACTAAACCGATTGAAAAAATTGAAATTTACCCTTGCTAACAATAAAACATAAAAAAAATTATATTCTCATATTTATAATTTTTTTTATTTCCTTTATATTTGTATTTATAAAATTTTATTTTATTTAATTTGTTGGATTAGTAGTATAACCTAAATCATGTTAAAAAAAATTACAACCTTAGCTTTTTCCTTTTTTCTTTAAGTTCACAATTCTAGGGTTTTTGATGAGGAAAGACAAATACCCATAAAACCCTTAACTAAATTTAAAAAATAAATAAATAAAAATTAAATGCAATAGGCTCACGGATAATTTTTTTTTGGGGAATTGACAAAAATGCACTCCCGTATAACCTAATTTGGAAAAATACCCATTTCTTCCTAACCTTTGCAATACCCTACCCAAAGTACCCATTTTACCCTTATCCCTCTCTCACGTCCGACATTTAGAATTCAAAAACACGATCTTCTTCTCTCCAACGCAACAAGAACAACAATGGCTCCTTTTAAGAGATTGACAAAGGCAGTGAAAAGCGGCTTCATCCAAGCAATCTGCATCAACCCCTAAACCAATAACCAGAAAAACAAAGGAGAAAGAGAACCCAAAAGGCACGAAAAGAGTGGCAAAAGCCCCAGTCCACCATCGGTAGAGAAGAGAAGACGTCGGACCGTTGAGGAGCAAGCCCCAACCAAGACAACCACCACCAGTGCATCTACGCAGGTTTGTATTATTATTTGAAGCAAATTTTTTGTTAAAAAAAAATTAATTTTTTATTATTAATTGGCTATCAAAATTATAGAATTTTGTGTGAGGTTAAGGTTGTAACTGGGTTTAGAATAGAATATGGGGAAACTCTGGCAAAATTGTGGCTGAAATTCTCTGCAAGAGTGAAGCCACAGTGGGTTGGCTTTCAAAGTCCCTGCGAAATTGCAGGAATATGTTTGGAGGCCCTGTAATCTTGCAGGTCCGACCTGCAATCGTGCAGGGTCTCCATATTGAAGATCATAGTTAGGCATAAATTAGTGGCCCTGCAAGATGGCATAGGGGACCGGCCTTCTTGCAGGGCTTAGTATAAAAACCATGTTGATCATAGACCTGCGAGATGCCCGGTTTGCATTGCTGATTTGCAGGTCTTATAAAGTGGAATGGCCGCAAACGGAAGGTCCGCCGCGGTCCAACTTGTTGTTATTCGGAATCCGCCACGCCATTTAGCGGTCCGGATTCCGTATAACAAACAACAAGTTGTTGACGGCAGATTGATTCTTTGCGGCCATTCCCAAAAGGACTGTCTTATAATAGCCCTGCAAAATGGCAGGTCCGACCTGCTAAATGGCAGGGCTGGATTCCAGATAGCAAACAACCAGTTGTTAGACGGGCAGGATGGCAGGGCGGACCTGCTGTTTTGCAGGGCCTTCTATATTCTAGTACTTGTAAAATGGTATGTTGCCCTGCACAATGGCCGGGCGGAACTGCAATGTGGCAGGTCCAGACATCTAAAATTCTTCATTTCCTTTAATTTTTGTATGATATTTTTTTTAACATAATTACCATTTTTCTAATTCAAATATTTTTAGGTTGTGAAACGGCTTATACCAGTTGATAAGAAGTATCATGCTCACCTCACAAGCAATTCCAATATCACATTCGCACTTAATGTGATAAAAAATAAGCTAAGCAAGGGTATGGACAAATCAAGGATTCATTTGTTGGAAAATTTTGAACCAAGAGTGTTCACATGGTTTCATTCACCGCTACTATTGAATCAAGTCGAGTGCGATGATACGAACGTGATGGAGTTCGACTTCCACGGTATTGGGGCGAGGTTCGATAGGAAGTCATTTGCAATGATAACGGGGTTGAATTGCAGTAAATTTCCCAACGAAAAAGAATTAGAACATCTCCCCTATGACTTGTGGGTGAAATACTTTGGTGACACCGGACCAATGAGTCAAAGTGATTTCATTAAAGCCTTCGAGGATTTGGATTTTGATGAATCTGATGAAGAGGTTGAAAATAATGTTGTGTTGCATGTTCTACTTTCTTGAGACGGTATTGCTTGCTGGGGACAAAAAAAGAATGGTGAGAAACCGAAACTTCAACATTATCCAAAATAATGAGCTGTGTGATAGATATCCGTGGGGTAATTTGTCATACGATGTCACCATTTCAAATTTGCGATCAAGGATTAAGGAGGGGCAACAGATCGCAAATTACAGTGTCAGTGGATTTCCCCTTGCCTTTCAGGTTTATATTCTTTATGAATTAATTGTAATGCATTCCATTGATTTGTCTTATTAATTTGACTTGTTTAATTGTGTTTTAGGTATGGGGTTTCGAAACTATACCTGCCATCGTCACACTTGCACCCCGTGGGAAATATCATGGAGTGATGTGTCCAAGGATGCTAGGGTGGTCATGTCCATCCACCCTCCAATACACCAAATTGGCCGCTGAGGTCTTCGACCGAAATGATGTAAGTTTTTCATTTATGTTTTACCTTAATCACCTAGTGTATTTGTAGTATTTTATTATATAGTTTATGGCTTTCATATATATACTAACTTTATTTTTTCAATTGTTTTAGTATATTGTGAAGAATGAACTGCATCCAACTACCATGGAATTGCAGCAGACATATATGAAGGGATTCCGCACGTGCCAGTGGTCAAAATATTATGGTCCACCGGTGTCGTTGATACCTCTCAATCCCAACCTATCGTGCTTCCTTCATTGATCGAGACAATTACTAATGAGGTACACAGACTGCATCTCATCCACCTTGTGACCAAATCTCGGATTTGAAGTTGCAGATTTCGGAGCTGCGTAGTGATTTGGTTGCCATGCGGACTGAATTGAGATCTGAGTTGCAACAACAACGCAATGAAATCCAAAATATATCATCTCTTGTCCGACAACTCGTTGATCAGTTTTGCCAAAGGTATTTTATATAACTTATAAAATGTAGTAATTACATTATGTGTGTTGTTACTAATTGACTACATGTTAGGCATTAGTAGTAGCGGTTGGGATCCATATACTTGATTGATGATGAGCGAGAGTGCATCGACGCTTCTGGATGATCATCAACTCAATTTCATGTTGTGAGAATGCGACATGATGGATAAAAGTTCATTTAACTTGATTTTGACAAGTGGAGGATGGTCATGGATCAAGTATGTATTCACTATATTTTTAGTGATTATATCTTCGCTTTTATGAGTATATTTATTTCAATGTGTTGTTTAATTATGTTTTAGGAAATCGATGCCGCAATGTACTACATTAGGAAGAGGATAACTAATAATCCTCAATTGTTTGATCAGCGATGTATTGTCACTGACTGCATGTTTTGGGTAAGGAAAATTTTCATAAGTTAGTTAAGATTAATTATGTTATGTTACTAACTTATACATGATTGATAGGCTTCAATGCATGGACGATATGTGAAATATCTGAAGAAGTCTCCAAACGAAGAGGAGGATGAGCTAACTAAAGATGCTGATTGGGAAAAGGAGATGAGAGATTCTCCTTTTGATATGTATGCGTTAGGCATGTTACCTGTTGGATCAAAGTCTTGGTTGGATATTGATTATGTCAGTAATTAATCCAATATCATTGACTTATTTAAAGAAAATATTATTGTAACTTTAATTCTAATGAGATCTTATTTTGAATGCGGTATATATGTGGTTAACAATGACAAAGAAACACCGTTAGCGCCAAGGTCGACATCCGCCGACACATTACATTATAATGACTCGACATTGCCATGACTGGAGATAAGTTCCAATGCAATAATGCCAAATGCTTGTCCGTTTTATTTCCATACTTCTTGATGGGACATGGGTACTATGACCATCATTCGGATCTAAAGAGTGAAGGGAATTATAACATGCAGCCATTCTCCATCAAACGTGAGGGCGACCGAAATCTACCCCAACAAACAGAGTAAGTTTTTTTACTTAACTTATTTTACCTAAATAATTTGACGTGACCTAATTGTCTATGTATTTTTATGCGGCAGGTGATTGTGGAATTTACATAATCAAGTACATCGAGTTTATGGTCGAACGACAATTTGATTTTAATGATACACATACCCTTCTTTTTAGAAAAATTAGCGATGGATATTTTCCATGAACAGTGATGTATTTTATTTTATTTTTTTATAACATGCAATGTAATTTAATATAAATTAATATATTTTATTTTCTTTTTTAACAATTTAACATTTTGCATTTTGAAGTAATAATTAGGCATATGGACTGCAGGATGGCATGGAGGACCGCCATCATGCAGTCCAGTATTCACTAATCTTCACTTTTAATATTGGTGAGGAAGGACTGCAGGATGGCGGTCCTCCATGCCATCCCTGTAGGCCTTCCTCATCCAATCTTCATATAGGGACCGGAGATGGCATGGAGGACCGCCATCATGCGGTCCGTATTTACTAATCCAAACTTTTAAGATTGGTGAGGAAGGACTGCAGGATGGCGGTCCTCCATGCCATCCTCGGGGCCTTCCTTATCCAATCTTCATATGGGACCCGGGATGGCATGGAGGACCGGCCATCATGCAGTCCAGATTTACTAATCAACTTTTAAGATTGGTGAGGAAGGACCTGCAGGATGGCCGGTCCTCCATGCCATACTGCAGGGCTTTTCTCATCCAATCTTCATATATGGACCTGCAGGATGACATGGAGGACCGCCATCATGCAGTCCGTATTCACTAATCTTAAGATTGGTGAGGAAGGACTCGCAGGATGGCGGCCCTCCATGCCATAGGCCTTCCTCATCCAATCTTCATATAGGACCTGCAGGATGGCATGGAGGACCGGCCATCATGCGTCCAGATTTACTAATCCAACTTTTAAGATTGGTGAAGGACTGCAGGATGGCCGGTCCCTCCATGCCATCGCGGCTTTTCTCATCCAATCTTCATATATGGACCTCGCAGGATGACATGGAGGACCGCCATCATGCAGTCAGATTCACTAATCTTCTAAGATTGGTGAGGAAGGACCTGCAGGATGGCCGGTCCTCCATGCCATACTGCAGGGCCTTCCTCATCCAATCTTCATATAGGGACCTGCAGGATGGCATGGAGGACCGCCATCATGCAGTCCGTATTCACTAATCTTCTAAGATTTGGAGGACGGACTGGTCCTCCATGCCATCCTCAGGCCTTCCTCATCCAATCTTCATATATGGACCTGCAGGATGGCATGGAGGACCGGCCATCATGCAGGTCCGTATTCACTAATCTTCACTTTTAAGATTGGTGAGGAAGGACTGCAGGATGGGCGGTCCCCCCCGCATATACGCAGGCCTTCCTCATTCAATCTTTCCATATTAAAAGTGACTAGTGAATAAAGCACTGCAGGATACCAGCCCACCATTCGCAGGTCCTTCCTTGCCAAAACTTCATTAGTCCTTACCACAACTTAATGATTATTATAAGGACCTACTGAATGGCGGTCCACCCCGCCATCCTGCAGGTCCTTTATGGTGAAGAACAAAAAACATCAACTGCATATTCTCTAAATCCTTACAAAAATAAATGTAAAAGTGACTGGTGATTCATAACCATAGTTTCAGACAGTTAGTAAATACATAAATCACGTGGAACATTACCGCATGTTTGCTTACAGGCCAAATACTCCGCGATCGATTTGATTTGACGTCCGATCTTCTCTCGATAAAATTCTTCTAGTCCTAGGTCTTTCAGCGGATTTAACCACCGGAGGATTTAGGCCTTGTCCAATTATGTCCGTGGTGCCGCCCACATACACTTATCATCAAGCGGTAAATGGTTGCTGCATAACATGCTCTCCATGATAAAATATTATAGTATTCGAACAAAAGGGTAAGGAGACAAATTACGAAATCGACACGCCGCAATTGCATGTATACATGGATATTGATCTAATTGAAACTGTCGACACGAACATGTTTTTTTTTCCAAATTGACGTCATACTCAAATGTACGAATATGAAATTCGTACAAGCTCAATGGTGTTACTGTGAATCTACGACACTCATTCAATGTCTTTTTTAAAATTTTCTAGCCATGGTGTGGCCGGTCGTGAATGGCTTCGCTTAATCCGTCGATCGTAAAACCATCCCTGAATCAACCTCCGTATGGCCTCAAGTAGTGGTATAAGCGGCAATGCCCTAGCATCTTTTAGTACAGCATTCATACACTCGGCTATATTGGTTGTCATAATATTATATCTATTGCCCGGGAAAAAAGCTCTAGCCCACTTTTCTGGGTTCGCTTCCATAACATATCTATGAGCTCTAATGTCAATGGCCTCTAATTCCGCATATGTCTTTCGAAATCAACTTCTAAATAAGCTTTACGCTGATAAAAGCCATATGCACATGCTTGTTTTTCCAAAATGCGCTTCACATTGTGAGATGATACATACAATTCCATGATGAAGCGTAGGATAAACTGCTGTAATCGCTTCTCCAATCCTTTATGTCTATCCAGAATGAATACAAGATCATGAATTTCACCGTATGCCTCCTTAAATCTGAAGAAACCAAGTGTACGATACTTCACTTTCTGTATCTGCAATGCCAAAAGCCAGTGGATATATTTGCTCATTACCATCTAAACAGGATGCAATAATTAATGTACCAATATATTTTCCTTTTAAATGTGTCCCATCCATTTACGATCGGCCTAAGATTACCGAATCCCAATACTTTGCCCTAAAGCCATGAAGAAATATAAGAAACGATTGTCTTCATCCGCTGTAATACGAGTAATAGTGCACGGATTCTTTATCCCCAACATGTGACACCATACCGGCAATATTTGATATGATTCCTCGGGGTACCTCCGATATCAAGTGCACTTTCTCTTGCCCTCCATGCCTTATCGTGACGTTATTTGAATGCCTAACTCATTCTCAATATCAGACACTATATCTTTTGGTCTATACTGACGACCAATTTCGTGGTACTTCGATTTTATATAATTTCCAATATATTTGCTAGTTGCTTGCATGTTGTGGATGACATTGTTCAAGTCATGAGCATGAGTGTTTTTGATAAATACTTTAATTGCCCAAAACTCTACATTTGGGATCCTAGATGCACGTGAATCGCCACTTACAATTATCAAATACACATTGCACTTCAAACCTCGTGAACAAGATTTCTTCACCTTGACTCCCAATTTTCCTTCAATGCATACATGACAACTTCACGAACTCCTTCTTGTTTGAGTATATTTGTCCAACCAAAAGTTCATCATTTGAATATATCAATTGATTGATACTTGAACTTGGTTCACTTAATGAAGTTGAAGTACGATTCACAGATTGATAAAATTGAGCTTGAGTTGGTTGTGACTCACTTTCATTACGAACCGGATGATACCTACACCTATTATCATTCCAAATAGGTGCAATAGGGGAACTAACCACTCGTACAAAAGGAATGTCAACATTCATCACATGAATAGGTGATGTAGCATTTAATTCATTATCATCTCCCTCCACCTCATTATACATTGTAGTTTCCTCATCCTCATATCTGTGCTATTCTCCATATGTATCATTGTTGTTTTCCACATCGAGTTCTGCAATATTACGATGCCTATCGTAATCATCTATTGTTGCTTCTACCCTATCACAGAAATTTATTGCAAACCAATCCACTGCATTATTTTCCTTGCCTTCATTTTGAGGGATTTCATCTTCTTCACGTTCTAATTCCACTTCTATTAACAACCACTTTATGTTTTGAAGAAGAAAGTTTATTGCTCCCACTTCGGAGGAAAATGGAATCAGAAGGCATTATCTTCTTCTCCAACTATCGGTATATCTTCTTCGCTTCAATCTCAATAAATAATGGTGATGCATATCAGATCAACACGCATAATGCTCTTTGAAAAGCACTTCACATCTCCATCGCCTTCAATCTCAATTGGATCCAACTTGTAACTAGATCGAACTATATATTTTATTATGATAATAAATTCGTTGAAGTTTATGTTTGTCGATCATAGGCAATTTGTAGTAGTTCATAATATGTGCAATTTGTTTGGATTAACTTTGTTTTCGCCTCCCACCAACATACTCCCAATTTCCTTCACCATCAACCTCAAACCTTCCTTCAAACCAATAACAACCATCAGATTTTCCTCCATTATAAACCTACATGTACACAAAATCACTAAATAAAATCACCAAACATTATAGTGGTCATTTAGGGTCGAACCTGCAGAATGGTAGTTAGAACCTTCCGCTTTAGTCAAACCCGCCATTATGTAGGTCGGACCGCCATTTGCGTCCAATGCTATTGTTACATGGACCGCCAAATGGTCGGTGGTCCTACCAAATGGCCCATGCCATATAATGGACTCGCCAAATGGCAGTCCATGTAACAATAAGATTGACTCGCTTGCAGGACCTCGCCATTTGGCCGGCCCAAATCCATACGGCATGTACAACATCAAAAGAACTCCGCCATAATGCGTGGCCTCCAACCATACCGCAGTCACTATATCCCTCGCTTCAGATGTCCCTATACCAACCATCATCTAACATAACAATGGTTTTTCTACTTTTCGCTTAAATTTAACACATATGGACCATCAGAACTAATAGATCTTACCATTTAGATGAGCTTTCTCCTTCTTTAAAAACAACAAAGAAAACAAAGACTAATGCCACATGAAACTCTTCTTCAATGCGATTCTTTCAAATCAATAAAGAAAAGAAACGGAGAAAAACAATGAATCGAGAGAAAAAAATAGATAAGAGGAAGGAATTACAAACAAGGAAGAATGAGTTAGGTTAATATGGATATAAAAAATAGGGTATTTTGGTATTTTGTCTATGTTTTACAAAAATTAAAGGGCAGTGGGTATTTTTCCAAATTAGGTTATATGGGAGTGCATTTTTGTCAATTTCCCTTTTTTTTTTCTTTTGATAATCCGTTAAAAATAGGCTTTGAAATCTTTTATTTTACCGTGCAATTTAATAAAATCCAAGACTTGATATCATACAACATACAGGTCATTTTTCAACTGTCCTATTCTTTTAATTAGTACTGATAAATTTTGTTAATATAAAAGTCAATTTATTAATTTTTTTAAAAAAATACCCGGTTGGAAATTAATGAAATTTCATTATCCAAGTGTCATGCATGGGGTCCCACATGTTCACACTGTGTGACTAATCCACTTCCACCGTGCGAGTAAAAGAAAAAAGATGTCCCACGTGTGAGATTGGTCAGACGTGATGATTGGGTATCAAAACGACATTCCAGCTGCTATGTTCAGACAGGCAATGGTTGTTAGAGAAGCTGACCTAATCAGATTTCACAATTTAAAGCCAAAACATAAAGATGTCAAAAAAAACGCAGCCAAAAGGGATTTACTTAATCCACTACTACCACTATTTTTGTTTTGGATTAAAATTTATTATCAGGGTGAGGCACGCATGGATGCATATTGCTTTGGAGATACCTTTTTTCTGGCCCTTTTAAGATCTTGGAATCTATTCTTATATATTTATATTATATAGACTCTTTTTTTGTTCTTTTCTATTTAATTCACCAAAATATATATATATATATATATAGACGCTTTTAACTTATATTTAATGTGACACCTTGTGGGGGCCAATGTACTTCATTTGTTAGTTTGGCCAAAGCGTTGTTAACGTCAAATTGCTGCTAAAAGTCATGACTCATACATAAGTTATTAGAATTTAGAGCCACCCTCCCGTCTCGTTCCTACAAAACAAGGGGTTTGGTTTAGGATTTTGACAAATGATTCGTTCTAAATTTTGGCCTAAATAGAAACGTGGTCCCTCGCGCTTTGGTATTAATACATAGTTAAGACTTAAGAGGACCGCTACTCATGCATACGAGACTGCTACCACATAGCAGCCAATCTTATTATCAATGTTTTTCTATAATTATTTTTTCCTTTTTAAAAATAAAACTTATGAACTTATTTTTATAGTGAGTACAATTATAACTTAAACTAACAAACCCTAGAAAAGTTCCATTCTCGGGTAATAATTCCGAGTTCTAATTCCCCCACTTTCAAATTTTTAAAAAAATTAATAATAATAATAAAAATAAAAATAATAAAAGCGATGCCCTTCTTATTTTTAGTTTTTTTTTTTTTTTTTAAATATCAATGGAAATGTTATTTTTTGCATATGATAATATGGCCCTGAACAATACGGTAGGTGTATAATAGGGAAATTATATGTAAGTGTATATAATTCTGCTTAATTTATTTAACTGTACGATAAAAATATAATATAAATATATGAAAACGACTGATATATAAACTTAATTATATGAGTATAATACAGTGAGATATGAAAAATATGGGACTAAAACTACGGTTAATATATTGTCAATATTTAATCAACTATATATAAAGTTAATCATTTTTAAAGAATATACATTACTTAAAATTTAAAAATTATAATAATACAATTTAAAAAACAATAAAAAATATTTATTATTATATAAAATTAATCTATTCTACAAATCGATGTAGTTTGCTTAACAATATAACACTTAAAATATTTTTAAAATTAAATTTATTAAGGATTAAATACGTTTAATGTGTAAAAATATTTTATACGTGTATAATACTTTTTTATTTAGAAATAATATATGTTTACATAAGTTTGGAAACTATATGGGATGTTTATAACTATGAAAAATAATCTCTAAAGAATATAAACTTGGAGTGATAGTTTTCAGGAAATTAAAATAAAAAATGGACAGATAGGACGGATATACGGTGATAATTAAGCGACCAACACAACGCTTACTCTAATTGGAGGCTGACTTGTCTGCTATGAAATGGCATAATCTGATTGGTGGAGCAAGGCTGGTCCTTCATTTTTATTAAAATAATGCTGTCTAAAAACCAAAATGAAAAAGAAAAGAAGTACGTGGCACCATTTTAATAAAAAGAGAGAAAACGTTAAAACTCAACACGCGGACAAAGGCTCCTTTCTTTTCTTTTCTTTTTTTTTTTCTTCAAAATAGCTTAGCTCCCTCTATTTTGGAAAAGTATAGCTTATATTACAATTTTGTTGCAATTAGCCATTATATATTAGTCAAACAGTCTTTTATTTTTTTTATTTTTATTTTTTGCAAATCAACACTTTTAGCCCTTATTGAATGAAATAATTAAGGAAAAATTACACTTACACATTTCTATTTTGCAAGTTTTTCATATATGCCTTTGTACATTCAGAAAATACAAAAAACACCCTCTCACATTTCATTTTTGTGGCAATTATATCCACTTTTTAACACAAATTTTTAGTTTTTTTAACACGTAAATTGTCACATTTTTTGTTGATGAATATATCAATTAAGCTGTAGTTAGCATCTGTTTATTTTCATACATTCAATCTACGGATAAAAGTTTCAAAAAATTTATGTAAAAAATGGATGTCATTGCATAAATAAAACAAAATATATGATGGGGTGTTTTATGTCATTTACAACAAACATAGAGACACATATAAAAAAAAAAAAACTGCTAAAGTACAGGGGATGTTAGTGAATTTATTAAAATAATCATTAAACAAGGGGGCATTTTAGTGAGAAGGCGGCCACTACATAAGCCTTCATCAGTCAAGAAGAGGAAAAAAATTCCAGTACTTCGAGAGTTGGTATTCCCGCCCCGTTGAGATGGTGCCACGTAAACAAAAATATTAATGAAATATTACATAACACCATCTCAACGGGGTAGGAGTACCAACTCCCGGAGTACTTAAGTTTTTTTCCAAGAAGAGAAATTAAAATTTGTTAAATATACATTTATTTAAAAGTTTAATTTAATTAGCCGCTTGATAGAATAAGGGGTGAATTTGTCAAAAATTTTATACTATTACAAAATTATTGTTTCATTATTAAGGGGCTATATTAAAACAAAATGAAAATGTGATGAGCTAAACTATAATTCTCCACAATAAAAGCTAATCTGCCAAAAAAAAGAAGGACTATTTTGAAATTTAGCTTCTTTTTTCTTTTTTTCCTAACCTAACCTAACCTCAATAATTATAGTCTTGTATGACAACAATCGAAATCATAAAAACAACAAAGCACATCTAAATTATGTATCCTGGTGATATTTTTGTTTTTTATTTTTATTTTTTCTATTGAGTTGTGTGTTATTATTTAATATTTTTATCTTCTTTCTTTATATTTATAATTAAGATTAATTGATATTATGAAACTCTAATTAATATTAGGAATCCGTTATTCATTAAAAGAATATTAAAAATCTGTTTGAATGTGCATTTTTTTTTTCCGAAACAAAAGTGCTCCTTTCATTAAAAAAAATAAATAAATAAATAAAGAAGAAGATATTTTGAAGCATGTTTGAGAAAAGAATATTAAAGCACTCTATATATATATATTTGTAATAAATGGAGAAGCACTTTTTTTTATAACAAAAAGCACTGGGATTTTAAAAGTGCTATTTCTTGAAGAAGAAAAAAAAATCAACAAAAGCACTTTATACATGACGATTTTAAAATATCCAAAAACTCTAATTAATATTAAGAGCCTGTTATTCATTAAAAAAAATAGTAAAAATATGTTTATTAGAAAGTGTTTTTTTTTTCTGAAACAAAAGCATTAATATTCTTTTATCAAATATGTTTTAAAATAATTTTTTTCATAAAAAAAATTATTTTAAAACATATTTGATAAAAGAATATTAAAGCACTATATATATATATATATATATATATATATATATATATATATATAAATGGAGAAGCACTTTTTTTTTATATATAATAAAAAGCATTTTTAAGTGGGTTTTTAAAAGTGCTATTTCTTGAAGAAAAAAAATAACAATAAAAGCACTTTATACCCTTTTTCAGTTATGTTTTATTTTTATTTTTAACTTAGTTAAAAAAATTTACTTTTTTTTTTAATTTATCACAATTAAAATATTTTTTAATTAAATAATCAAATATTTTAAAATTATTTTTTATAGTTTGCCACGGAAAAATACTTTTTATTATTGAAGGATTTTTTAACTAAATATTATAATTGAAAAACATTATTAAAAAAATTTATTACATAAGCACATTCAAATTAGCCTTGACCAGCCTACATAAATTACACACCCAAAAAAAAAAAAAATGTAATCAAATTAGCCATTTATACGAGTTTTTCTTAAAAAATATTTTAGGTTGCTTATTTTTTTAAAAAAAAATTACTTTTATTTTTTCTACCAAACATCTTCTATATGTTCAATTGGAAGCACTTTTAAGTTTACAAAATAATTACTCTCGGACTCTGAATCAAATAGTTCATCCAAAGTTAAGCAAAAGAAACAAAATAAAATAAAATGTAAAAAAAACATACACCTCATAATTGAATACTCCACAACAATATATATATATATATATATAAACTACCCTAACCTTGTTTCAGCCAACCCTTATATATATATTTTTAAAAAAAAAATGAAAAGAAAATTAACTCCCCAAACTTTGACATAATGTCAAATTGGTCCATCTTAAATTTTTATTAGAACTTGATGAAATTGACAGATAGTATTCAAATTAATTTTTTGTATAAACAAAATATATAATAATTATAACTTTTTGTTTGAACAAAATTGAAAAGAAAAATGAATTTATTATTTGCATTGTTATTCAGTTTTTATCAACTTAGATTAAAAAATAACAACTTTAATTTTCGACATAATGTATTTATGTAACCAGTTAATTAAGATAGAAATCGATTTCAAATTGAGATAATTTTGGGTTTAGAATTTAAAGGTTTAGGGTTTAGGAAAAAAATATCAGGTGAAAGTTAAAAAGGTAATTTTTATTTATTTATATATATATATATATATATATATATGTGTGTGTGTGTGTGTATTCAATTCAAAACTTTATAAAAGTGATATTTGGGAGAATGTGGTTTGATGGACGACAGCAATTTGAAGTCGGTTTGCCGACAAAAAAAATACTCACTTTGGAGCTTCATGGCTCTCACTTACATATTTCTCTCACCATCTCATCCAAAATTTTATTGCTTGCTGTCTGACAGACTCACACTGCGACACCTGCGCTCCTTGCAGCCAGACTACTCACGTGCCACACATGTCAGGCCCACAACTGACTGCCAATCAACCCCATTAATATACATGTTTTATTTGTAGGGCTTAAATAAGGGTTTGAAACCTTAGATTTTGCGTATTTTGGTTTCAGCGCAAGCTTCTTAAGTTAGCCAAAGCAATTAGGAAAATCACTTGGCTTGCTAGATTTGCTTTCCCTATTTGCGTAGCAGTTGCTTTGTGACTAAGCTTTATTGGGACTTTCCGACAATTAACATATAATTATTTAAATGAATAATGTTTTACGTATAAAATAAATTTTAACAAATCAAAATCAACTCTTTTTTTTTTTTTTTGTAGAAAAGAAAAGTTTTAATGTGAAAACCATCAGCGTATAAATTGGTTAAAAAATAAAACCTATTTGTTATTCTCTGATTAATCTTGCAGAGACTATAAAGTTCCTCTCCACCTGATAATAGTATATCCGCATATTTAATAGTTCTCTTTTACTTAATATTTAATAAGATTAAATACATCTGAAATATTATATGAAACATATTGAAATTTGAATATTAATTTTTATAATTAATTTTTGTAAGTAATAAACTTTCTAGCTTCCTTATGCTAATTTCTAGATCCATCTAGAATACAAGACCATTGACAATAAATCATCTAGATTTATCTAGAATAGACCTTTGATAAGCTATTGTGTTGTTATATAGTTTACTTGAATTTTTTAGAAAATAATTTTTTTTTACTTAAATAAGTTTTTTTCAAAAATTTATAAGAAAGTAGAAAAAAAAATACTTAATCACTTAGAGCATCACCAATAATACTCTATAATTTAAAACGTATATTTTAAATAATAAATAGCATATTCATTAACTTTTAAATATAAAAGTGAAATTTTTTATTTAATTCTAATAAACTTTTTATATTTGTTCTTTATTTTACTTTTTTCCATAAACATTAGTAATTTTCAAATTTTTTTCTATTCTTTTTTAATTTAAATTATAAATTAAAAAATAATTAATAAAGAAGTGTATAGAAACTTACATTACGTTGAATAAGGTGGTTATAAAATTAAAATAAAAAATTATTTTAGCTCTTTAAATATAAAAAGTCAAATATACTCTCCATTTTTATTTTTAAATATAAAGAATTTATTAGATCTGAATTTTATAAGCTAAACTGTAAAGAATATGTTACAAATCATAAAATTCAAAAAGAAAAAAACAAATACGGACAACAAAATGTGGATTTGAATCGGTCTGTTTGAACCGTCCAACACGTTTGCATAAATCCTTCTAGACGGCGCATCTATAGAGATTCATATGCTAACATATAATATCAATTATTTATTTTCTCAAAATTATATTTTATAATATGAAATAAATTATACATTTTAATTGCCTTCTTTATTATTTTACTGACGTAATAATTATTTATTTTAAAAAGAGATATATTACTATAAACAATATTTCTTTAGTCTTTTCTGACACAAAAAAAAAATATATATATATATATATGTATATATTTATATGTAGTAGTATATCTTTGGCCTTTTCCTTTTAAAGTGAAGCTTCGAAGAGAGAGAAACAACAAAGACGACTTTTGCAAGAGCACAACAGCCAGCCATTGATGAGCTCCAAAGCTTTCCCGCGAAATTGATACGACCCTATTTAATTCCACAGCACCTTTTTTAATCCTCAAGACTATGTGTTGTTTTCCCATTGAAATTTCCGTCTTTTGAAAATTTCTTCTGTAATTCCCAACATATCCTCCGCACTTTTGGTTTCCTCGGAAAGTAGTCGTCTTTGGACGTCTTCGTATTATCCAGAAGGCAAATGCGCGTACACAGCAGCTTGAAGTGAAATGCGAGATCTTACCCACGTCTTGTTCCTTCAAATCCTTCCCATTTTAGCCATCTTCTAAAGAAGAAATCACACTTATGAGAATATTCATGTAAATTTACTGTTCCCCTGTTTTTACGGACTTATACAAATCTACTTTTTTTTTTTTCTTCTATTTATAGTTTCAAGCGGCTAAAGAGTCAGGGGCATTCGTTTTCTGGGTTTTTGTTCTTGCTTTTGGACGGTTTTGTTTTTTTCTTCTCTGTGACGGAGTTTACACTTTTGGTGTTTACGAATTTTCCGTGTTTGTAGGTATCGCATATATTGTCCTAAGCTTGTATGTTCTTCTTTTCTTCCTCAGAGTCTCATCTTTTCTGTTCATTTTCCTTCAAGCTTTTCTCTCAAGATTCTTTACTTCCATACAATTCCCCTTTTCTGCTTTCCTGTGCTTTCTTTTGGTCTTTGATTTGACTACTTTATATTTGTTTTCTTTATCTAATGGGTTTTTGAGCTTTTAGGTCTGAACTCTTTCTGGGGTCCTGTTTTTTTATTTTTTTTTGGTAGACAGGAATACTTTCAAAGAAATTTTCTGGGTGTTTGTGTTTAAAAACTGTGAATTTTTGGGGAGTCGTGGGGCTGGGTATTTTTAGTAGGTGGCTGCTAATCTTGAAGAAGCTGTACTATCAGTGAGGACTTTGTCTTCGAGGACCTGTTGATTTTTTTGATATTCATTACTGGTTGTGGTTCTGAGCACTTGTTTTGGGTGCTGTGGATTAATTAGCGAGGCAAACACTTGTAAAGGATAAATTTTGAGTTATAATTTGTGGGTTTCTCAGAGTTTTGGCATTGAGGTTAGAGTTTTGGTATTGGGGTTAGAAAATGAGGGGTAACAGAAGAAGGAAGCTGCATTTCAGCAAGATTTACTCATTTACATGTGGGAAAGCATCTTTCAAAGGTGATGAAAATTCCCAGATTGGAGGACCAGGGTTTTCTAGAGTTGTTTACTGCAATGAACCTGATAGCTTTGAGGCAAAGATTCATAATTATGGAGACAATTATGTTAGGACTACAAAGTATACACTTGCTACTTTCTTGCCAAAATCCTTGTTTGAGCAGTTCAGGAGGGTTGCCAACTTTTTCTTTTTAGTCACTGGCACTTTATCATTTACTCCTCTTGCTCCTTATACGGCTGTCAGCGCTATCTTCCCTCTAATTATTGTTGTGGCGGCCACCATGATTAAGGAAGGTATCGAGGATGTGCGGCGAAAGAAGCAGGTATACTGTTTTCATTTTATAACGTTCGTTGATCCAAGTCCTTGAGTTTGTCTTTTCATCTTCTTGTTGTTGCTTTTTTTTTTTTTTCCCTTTCATTTATACTTCTATTCATTTTAGTCCTGTTAATGCGTTTGTTCTCATAATTATCCCAAGGCTTGGAGAAAATGAGTTACCAAGATAAACCTGTCACAGCTGGATTTGTAAATTATGCAGTAATTCTCTAAGAGATGCATATTGAAGGGTCTAAATTCTAACAATTTTTTTTTTTCCTTTCTATAATTCTTGTTGTTTCTAGTGGATATATAATTTTCCAAATACAATGTTGTTTCAGGATCTTGAGGTGAATAATCGAAAGGTCAAAGTGCATAAAGGTGATGGAGTGTTTGATTATACTGAATGGAAGGGTCTGAGAGTGGGCGATGTTGTTAAGGTGGAGAAGGATGAATTTTTTCCGGCAGACTTGCTTTTGCTTTCATCTAGTTATGAAGATGCAGTCTGCTATGTTGAGACCATGAACCTTGATGGGGAGACAAATTTGAAATTGAAGCAAGCATTGGAGGTGACTTCATTATTACATGAGGATTTCAGCATACGCGATTTCACTGCTATCGTTAAATGTGAAGACCCAAATGCAAATTTGTATTCTTTTGTTGGTGGTATGGAAATTGAAGAGCAGCAATATCCCCTGTCACCGCAACAGCTTCTCCTCAGAGATTCTAAACTTCGAAATACAGACTATGTATATGGAGTTGTTGTCTTTACTGGTCACGACACAAAGGTTATGCAAAATTCTACAGACCCCCTTCAAAGAGAAGCAAAATTGAGAAGAAAATGGATAAAATTATCTACTTTTTGTTCTGTGTTTTGTTTTTGTTGGCGTCTGTTGGGTCTGTTTTCTTTGGCATCGTAACTGAAGATGACTTGGAAAGTGGAACTATGAAAAGATGGTATCTTAGACCAGATGATTCTAGAGTTTTCTTTGACCCCAAGAGAGCACCATCTGCGGCAATTTATCACTCTCTGTCAGCCCTAATGCTATATGGCTTTTTATCCCAATCTCCTTATATGTATCGGTAGAAATAGTCAAAGTCCTTCAGAGCATCTTCATTAATCAAGATATTCACATGTACTATGAGGAAGCTGACAAACCTGCACATGCTCGTACCTCAAATTTGAATGAGGAACTTGGCCAAGTTGACACAATACTTTCTGATAAAACTGGAACGTTGACATGCAATTCAATGGAGTTCATCAAGTGTTCTGTGGCTGGGACAGCTTATGGACGTGGTAGCACGGAGGTTGAGAGGGCTATTGGTAGAAGGAAAGGCTCACCTTTAGTTCATGAAAATCTTAATGGAGAGAACCATATGGAAGATTTGAGTGATAAGAAGCCACCCATCAAAGGCTTCAATTTTAAGGATGAAAGGATCATGGATGGGAATTGGGTTAATGAGCCAAATGCAGTTTTCATCCAGAACTTTTTCGTTTATTGGCAATTTGCCATACAGCCATACCTGACAATGACATCGATGAAGATACAGGAAGGTTTCATATGAGGCCGAATCACCAGATGAAGCAGCATTTGTGATTGCAGCAAGAGAACTTGGGTTTGAATTCTACAAAAGAACACAAACAAGTATATCATTACATGAGTTTGATCCAGTGTCTCGCATGAAAGTTGAAAGGTTATCATTTCTCATTCTGCTTCACATATAGAACTAGAAATTACAAATGCCACACCTCATTTGATGCCATTTGTTACATCTTCATCCTTGTTCATCTGTATACTTAATCTGCAAGGCCTGATCATGTCAAGTTGATGTGTAGCTTATTTAGAAAATCTTTTTTTAAATGCTCAGTGAACAGCCTCTCTCGTTTTTAGTTGAGATTTTATCTTTCCTGGTTCTTGGCTGGTTACATTGAGATTTAAGTATTTTTGCTTGAGGCTTTGCTGGCTCTGAAGTAATTGAAAGCTACCTGTGTAGGAGCTGGATTTGCATGACTTATTTATACCATTCGGCTCCTATGTTTTTATGTCTGTTAGACTGTAGACTGAGCCATGATCAAAATGACTCTTGAAGTAATTGATAACTTGAGAAAGGCTATATATTGAGCTTATACTTCTTTTATGCAGGTCGTATAAACTTCTGAACGTTTTAGAGTTCAACAGTTCAAGGAAACGGATGTCTGTGATAGTAAGAAATGAGGAAGGAAAAATAATATTGTTTTCCAAAGGTGCTGACAGGTTTGTTACCAGCTATAGAAAACCTTTTGTTTATGTCCTAGTCATCGTAAAAGAAAAGAAAAGAAATATGATGCAAATTTCTTTCCCTTTTAGTTATTTATTTCTCATTATTATTTTTAAAAGCTTTAATTTCTTTATAAGACCTCCTATGTTGTATCTATTGCAGTGTCATGTTTGAAAGGCTGGCTGAGAATGGTAGGGGTTTGAAGCTGCAACCCAGGAGCATGTGAATGAGTATGCTGATGCAGGACTTCGAACCTTGATAATTGCTTATCGTGAACTTGGTGAAGAAGAATACAGAGAGTTTGATGAGAAATTCACTTTGGCCAAAAATTCAGTTAGTGCAGATCGGGAAACATTGATTGATGAAGTAGCACAGAATATTGAAAGGGATTTGATTCTTCTTGGTGCAACTGCTGTAGAGGACAAACTTCAAAATGGGGTGGGTTGGAATATGCTAAGAATTATTTAGTAAATGTAGTGCAACTTGAAACTGACTTTTTTCTTCTTGTTCTTATTAGGTTCCTGATTGCATTGACAAACTTGCCCAAGCTGGAATAAAGATTTGGGTTTTAACTGGGGACAAGATGGAGACCGCCATTAATATTGGGTATGGTCTCTAGTTGTACAAGTTTATTTGAATGTAGGCTTACTTTCCATATTACTTCTAAAGATCTCTGACTGAATACATGAATTTGCAGATTCTCTTGCAGTTTGCTTCGACAAGGAATGAAGCAGATTTATATCAATTTGGATACTCCAGAAATTCAAGCACTGGAAAAGGCAGGAGAAAAGGCAGCCATCGCTAAGGTTAATATTATTTCTTCCTTTCTGGTATATTAATATGTTGAAATTATTTCAGTATTAAATTTACTGTCACATTACATTTCTCCAAACACTAATGAATTGAATATTGTGCACATCTCGCAATTTCTTTTCTTTTCATTAGATTTTGCTCCTCAATGGTTATTCTCTCATACTTTCTTTTTGCTTGAGTCCAAGATCCAATCCACTAGGTTGGAGATTCCAGTGCATCTTGCAAAATTTGGTCTTTCTTCTTGAAATTATAGACCATTCACTTTTTTATACTTCTTACAGAAAGAGTCTCAAGTATAGGTGGCAAATCGTAGTTTCTAAAATAAAAAGAGATAACATTAAATCCCACTTCGGCAGTGTGGTTAAAGCAGATTGATTTGTTGATCTTATGGAATAAAAAATGTACACATTGAATTGCATTGGCCTAGCTTCATTGTTACTATAAAAAGCAAGTCTAAAGTAAAAATCAAGTCTAAAAGAACAGAATTTTCGTATGCCATGCATTATGAATGGAGTGCTATGTTTATTTTGTATGGTGAAAGCTCTGTTAATAATTGTCCGTGAATTATGAATGAAGTACTACTGTGTTTGTTGCTTATGGTGAAAGCTCTGTTAATAGGCATGTATTTTACTTTTTGGCTTTTCATATGCCATAGGGAGTTGGAATGACAGTTTAAATTTTTTGAACAATTTACTTGAAAGTAAAACTTTTGATTGATGGAATGTTGCTGATTGATTTCATAGGCATCAAAGGAAAGTGTCCTCTGTCAGATAAAAGAGGGAAAGCTCAACTAAATGCATCAAAAGGCAGCTCAGAGGCTTTTGCCTTAATTATTGATGGAAAATCACTTACTTATGCTCTAGACGATGATGTAAAGAAAATGTTTTTAGAACTTGCGATTTGTTGTGCATCTGTTATTTGCTGCCGTTCATCACCGAAACAGAAGGCACTGGTAAGATTGCTTATCTTCTGGTATATTTTCGTCTCTAGAAGAGCTTTTTCTCCCTCATTTGCTTTTCTTTCGAGTTTTGGGATGTTAATTTGTTAAAGAATTGGTTGGATTTTATTTTATTCAAACTTTTAAAAGGTAACAAGACTGGTTAAATCTGGAACTGGGAAAACAACATTAGCAATTGGTGATGGTGCCAATGATGTAGGAATGCTTCAAGAAGCGGACATTGGGGTTGGAATCAGTGGTGTTGAAGGAATGCAGGTAATTAACCGATTATTTGGTTATGTCAAATCTGTGACAATTTGGTTAGTTTGTTGTTCTCGCTGCTTATGATTTTTCTTTTAATTCAGGCGGTTATGTCTAGTGATATTGCAATTGCACAGTTTAGATACTTGGAGCGTTTGCTGCTTGTGCATGGACATTGGTGCTATAGACGTGTTTCATCAATGGTATAGCCTTTCATCTATATATTGCACACTCTTGTTTCAAAGTGAAACCAAAATGGCAAAACTTCAAACTACCATCATGAAATAGCCTTTTGTATGATTAACTGTTTATTATTCTACTGTTTGCAGATATGCTACTTTTTCTACAAGAACATTGTCTTTGGTTTCTCTCTTTTCTTATATGAGGCGAATGCATCATTTTCTGCCCAACCTGCTTACAATGATTGGTTTTGTCACTTTATAATGTTTTCTTCTCATCACTTCCGGTGGTTGCCATGGGAGTTTTTGACCAAGATGTATCTGCTAGGTTTTGCCTCAAGGTATGGTCACTGTATAGCACCTAAGTTCAATTATGTCTAATAACTATGGTTAGCGAATCCAAGACTGTTTTGTTATGCATTAAAGGATTATACATATACTCTCACACATGCAAAAAGCAAAAAATTATTATTTGCTGGAATTGAAATTACCTCTACTTTTAAAGACCCACAAGAAAAATAAGCAATTGTGGTTGAAACAAAATGTCTCAAGCTTGATTTGGTATGAATTCTTAATGAATGCTTAATGTGATGATTGCTTCATGTATCTCCTGTTCCTTGCAACAGTTTCCTCTTTTATACCAAGAAGGAGTTCAGAATGTACTGTTCAGCTGGTGCGAATACTGAGCTGGATGTTCAATGGGCTTTGCAGTGCCATAATCATTTTCTTTTTCTGCACAAGATCATTGGAAGCACAGGCTTTTAATCAGGATGGGAAAACTGCTGGGAGGGATATTTTAGGAGCAACAATATATACATGCATCGTTTGGACTGTGAATTTGCAGATGGCACTCGCCATAAGTTATTTCACCTTGATACAACATATTGTTATATGGGGTTCTATTGTTTTTTGGTATATTTTCCTCTTGGCATATGGAGCTCTGACTCCGAGTTTTTCTACCAATGCATACAAAGTCTTCATTGAAGCCCTTGCCCCAGCACCTTTTTATTGGATTATCACACTCCTCGTGGTGATCACAACTCTAATTCCGTATTTTTCATACACGGCACTTCAGATGCGCTTCTTTCCCATGTACCATGGGATGATACAGTGGATAAGATACGAGGGGCGTTCTAATGATCCTGAGTACTGTAATATGGTGCGGCAGAGATCTATACGGCCAACCACTGTCGGTTTCACAGCTCGCGTAGCAGCAGGGAGTAGCCGTGTAAAAGATAGAACTCATAATCATCAATGAAAGTCTACCCAATTGGTAACTCTTTTTTTTTCCCTGTTTTGTATATGATCGTTTTGAATCTGGAGCAATTTATAGACCACTGAATTCACAGTTGCTAGATTACTATGTATAGTAGCATTATTCAGCTGTAACATATATTTATATTAGGTGGATAGGAAAACACCCAAACTCTGTAAATTTTGGTTCTTTGCCTTCTCAGGCTTACATATTGTTTTAATAGTTGAACGTTTTGTATCGTTACCGATATTTATGTAATATAGAAATGAGAAATTCATTGCTTTTTTGTTGTTCTATAGTCATGACTTAATTTATTATTGTAATTCTTTTTGTGGGTTTCTTAAATTTTTTCATTTTGGCCATTGTTGTGGGGGCATCATTTTCAATTGACATAAAATGTTAGCAACTTTGGTAAAAGCTTGAAAAGTGGAAGCTGGGCCTTTAGAGTTCATTGCATGGAGGACTGCGTCTTGATGCCCTATACACACACATAAAATATAATGTAGTACAATTAAACTTCATTCACAAATGATTTGAAATATTTACAAAAAGCCACATCATGAAATTTAAATGTCCGGATCACTTACTTTTGATCTCACTCAAAATAGATCCTCTCAATTTTTTTTCATTTTTCTTTTACTTATCAAAACCCAAAAAAAACTTTCAAGTTTTTGTCTGCTGACTAAGAAAGTACAAGAAAACAACAGAAGAAAAATACTATTTAAATGCCATCCTTGGAATTTTCACATTTTTCTTTAAAAAAAAGAAAACAAAATACATGATCTTTCACCTCATCTATCAGCTAATGTAGCACCCGAATTATTTTTAAGTATATTATTATATATTTAATTGATTATTTAATTAATTATTTTCTTATTAAAATTAAATTAATTACATGATTGGTAGTTAAATGGAATTTAATTAAGAGTTTTTGATATTTACATAGTTGTATTAAATTAGGAAACCTAAATCTTAATCTAATAGGAAATTTTTCAAAAATTCTAGGGAAGTTTGTTAATATATATATATGTATGGGTTGCATTGCCAAACTACACAAACCAGAAAAGAAAAAAAAGAAACAAAGGGGGAAGAACAGCAGCCAAGGGAAAAAGGAAGAGAGAGAAGAAGAGAGAACAAAAAAAAAAAAGGAAAAGAGAGGTGTTCGCCGGAAAGAAAGGGATTAAAGAGAGAAGGGAAAAAAAAAAAAAGGAAGGGAGAGAAAAGAGAAGAAAAAAATCCGCTAGAGATAAGGAGGGAAAAAAAGAAAAGAAAAGGGAGCCAACAAGAAAAAGAGAAAAAAAAATGGATTCTACAATTAATTTTTTTTTTGTCTATTTAATAGGAAAATCAGTTAAGATAAATCTCACATTTATGTTTGTTAGGTTTTGCATATATTATAATTGATTATATGAATTGTTTGTTATGTTTGGGTGAATTTAGATTTTGTTATTCTTTCTTTTTCTAAGTTTGAAAAATTTGAATCACGTTTATTTGATTTATGTTATATTACTATTCAATATGTATATACATATAAATATCGTAGGTTTTAATATATTTATATAAAGATATATTATAAGTTGCTGTTATATATATATATACGAGAATAGTCAAATAAATTCATATAATGTACTTGTTATTTAATTGAAGATTAAATTTTTAGTTTAAAAATACTAGAATAAATAGTTGAAAATTTTTGGTACATTAAAATTATTATTTATGGGCCTGAAAGAAATAAACACATGTAGATTTGCTGAAAATTATTTTAGATGAAAATTATTTAAGCTAGCAATTGCTTTACAAATATTTGCATGTATTAATGTTTTGTTGAAATTTTATGAATTTAATTATATGTGTACGAAAAATATATATTTTTGATTGCTGAATTTTACTTGGAAGATATTAAGCATATTTATGTAAATATTTTCCTAAGTAATGATGTGTATGCAATTGTGCAAATTTGAACTTATACTGTATGAGTAAGTTATATGTGTATAATCATGACATATGCATATATGAGCATGAAAGAATAACAATGAAGTTTTATTTTTATATTAAAGAAATTTGATTTTTGAAAAAAAAAATAGTTATGATCATGCATTGTAGACAATGTTTGTGAATATAAAAGGATGTGTTTGTTCCATTCGAGAGAGGGCTCAATAATTCAGTTTATTGAAAGATGAGTTTATATGAGTGCATGTAGACGTATGAGTATATGTGGAAGGACTCAATGATGATCACAATGGGGCATGACTATCACTCTTCGCGAGAGTGTGTGATAAAATTTAATTTGCATGGCTAGGATGCAAGTGTGATTGTTTCCACTTATACTGTTTCCCTTTGATGATTATATAATTTTCTTGAAAGTTAGTCTATGTACTATTTTGAAAAAAATAAATTGTCAACGGATAATTTGCTCCTTATAAATGTGCTAAGGGATTGCATGCTTTATGTAAAAATTAAGTCTTGCATCTTTATATATGTGTTATGAACTAAAGTAATAATTATATTTTGGTTTGAAAAAAAAAATCAAAGTTTTAAGTACGGGTTTTATCACACATTTTTATATTGCATTGATATATATATGTGGAACTCATTGAGTGACTTTTCACTCATTCCATTTTGTTTGCATGTGTGTAGGTGAGAATATGAACTGATTAAGATTGCTTGGAACATTGGTGTGGGGAAACAAATGGCGAGACAAGCTTGTATGGATTAGTATAAATGCTTCCAAAACAAAAATAAATATGTTATTTTTATTTTATTTTGTTTATGACATAATAGTTTAATTTATATATATATTTTTTAAAGTTGTGGGCAAAGACAGTTTTTAACTTAATAGTTACTTTAATTTATTTAAAATATATTTATAAATTTGATTTGAAATTCCTAAAGATTAAAGGAAAATTTTTTGTTAAGTCTTTTTTTTTATTATGTCTTTTTTATTTATGAACAAGATTCTTCAATCAAATCTTAAAAGTTCGGTTAATGGGTATTACAGCTAAATTCCACTTGCAAAGTAAATCGCACTAAATCACCAACACAAAATAAAAGCCATAAATAATAATAATAAAGTACAACTTGTGTTTTGATTAGAATGATAATTAATTAATTTCATTATAGGAATTGAGGTACTTCAACCTCTTATATATATATATAGATGAACAGCAAGTAGGGTAAAATGAAGAACAATAAGAGAATAGAAAATAATGCTTAGTACTGGAGTACTTATCGGACAGGAGAGGAGCTCCGCCTGCTGTGGCCCGATGTATTTAATTTCCAATATACTAAAGCATGGAAGGAAAGAGCACATATATAAATTAATAACTTTTGGGAATATTTTTGATAATCAAAATACTTAAAAGTAGTACAAGGCTTACTTGGAAGCCATTTTTGAACGAGAACTAGTACTTCGTCTAAAACTAGAAGAAGATGAAGACCTAAAGAGTCTATCCATATCCATATCTATAACTAAAACTTTAATAACTGGTACCTACCTCTGTTTAGACTTATCCATCCTGGCTGACTCCTCTCAGACCGATCCCTCTCAGGCCTTTACCATGGGACTTATTGTTCAGCTTCGGATTTACTGTTCAGATCTGGATGGGATGAAGAAGATAAACAGTGATAAATAACATAGAAAAGTTAGTATAGAAGAGAATAAGAATAGAATAAATAGGTATAAATTTTCTTCTAAGATCTAAAGGAAATAATAGGATCGGACAACACTTATAGCTCTGATACCATAAAGGATGAACAGCAAATAGGGTAAAATGAAGAACAATAAGAGAATAGAAAATAATGCTTAGTACTGGAGTACTTATCGGACAGGAGAGGAGCTCCGCCTGCTGTGGCCCGATGTACTTAATTTCCAATATACTAAAGCATGGAAGGAAAGAGCACATATATAAATTAATAACTTTTGGGAATATTATTGATAATCAAAATACTTAAAAGTAGTACAAGGCTTACTTGGAAGCCATTTTTGAACTTACAATAACTGAAAAATTAATAATGGAAACAAGAAAATTCTTGAAGTTTCTCCCGAATTCTCTCTGCCTCTTCTGACACTGGATGCTTCTTCTTATAGAAAGCAGCATCATTAAAGCTTAAAGAACTTTTGTCAAAAGCTAGCGGAATTTCTGGATCTTATCTGAAAGGAGCTAGCGGAATTTTCGGATCTTGTCTGAAAATAACTTTTGCTTTTACTTGGGGTAATTGCTACAGTAAAATAGTAACTTGGCTTTTCAGATAATTGATTAGGTGGAGCTTTGTCCGTTGTACTGAAAGTAAACAGGGAACTTTGTCCTTCGTAATAATTAATCAGAACCTAATTCTAATGGGCCAAAATCATATGGGTCTTGGCCATCATCTTCATAGTCAGCCCATCTCTTAGATTTTTCTTTGGGGGAATGAGCCGGATGCTTGATTCTTACAATCATCATCCCGGCTTCGCTGCTGTAATAGTCTTTGAGCCATTTCAATCAATTCCTTTTTGGATTTTGATGAGGAGGCTGAAGTTGCGCTGAGTGCTGGCTTGGGAATTGAAATAGGAGGAGGAAAGTCCAAATCCATAGCCTTCTGAATGCGCGAAATGTCAAATTTATCCCACCATTTTACAGAATAAGAACGGTAGAATAAATCATCCTCTTTTCCATAATACCATTTAAAGATACAGGGGATCTTATATTTGGACATAAAATGAAATTCAATAGGGAATGTTTGCTCTCTGGTATTTAAAGTAGTTTTATGAGCAAAATCTCATAATAATTTTTTAATTGAGGAGGAAAATGTTCTTTCTTTATGCCATGATCTTCCTACCATTGATAAAACCAGTTGGGAATATTTTTTGAAAATTTTGAATCCCAGCATATAAACCATAAATGAGAAAATTGTTCATTTTGATGCAGAAAAACTTGGGACCAGGCATCAATATAATCATAATAAGTATATTTAAATTCAAAAGGGGTTTCCACATTCCTGAATTGATATGGAGGATTATTCCATTCAGAAAGTGTGAGAACCTTTTTAAGAAATATTTTGTGATATAGAATTTTTGTTTTATCATTGCGGTCATAAAGTGCCTCAATATTTAAAGATTGGGTATGGTTGAGAATAACAGTATAATATCTCAAAATTTTTGAAGGGTGTCCTGGTATATAATGAAACCTAGGAGGGAAGAAACGCTGGGCTATTAAATTGGCCGCAGGAATGGATTGTAATTTGGGCTCAATATATCCGAGTGTATAGGAGGCTATATCATTATAGGGAGAGCCTTTAGGTTGGTAAGGGATAATGGGTCGAAAAGGCTGACTTTGCAGCAGATCAAATGGATTGTGAGTCGTGATAAGAGCTTGCTGATAATTTGAAGTTATTGCTCTTATTGGGGAAGAAGTAATGGGTGTTTGAGTTAATAGTAAGAGAGTAGAAGACTCCGACTCCCTTTTAATAGGTTGGGTTGATTACCCTGGTTGGGTTGATGACCCCTGTTGTTGGGTTTTTTGGCCCTTTTTCAGGGGAGCGTCCCTGTAGAAATTCTCTTGTCAAGAAATCAGGAATAGAATTTTTTTCTCCTTTTATATATTCTATATCAAAATAAAAAATACTTAGTATAGCTTGCCATCTGGCAAATATTTATTTTGAAGCAATATTTTGAACATCTTTTTGTAAAATATATTTGGCACTCTGGCAATCAATACGGATTAAAAATTTTTGATTTAGTAAATCATCTTGGAATTTTTATATACATACTACTAAAGATAAAATTTCTTGTTTAATAGTACTATAGTTTTTTTGTGCAGAATTTCAGGTACCAGAATGATACCGGACAAGTTGTTAAGAAGAATCTGAAGAAATTTTTTGTAATAAAATGCCACCAAAACCTTTATCTGAGGCATCAGTTTGAATAATTTTTAAAGAGTTAGGAGAAGGAATACCAAGACAGGGAAGAGTTTTAATGTGAGCCTTAATTTCTCTTACTAGATTGGTATGAAGGTCAGTCCAACTTGGTGGATCTTTTTTTAATCTATCAAATAATGGTTTACACTTGATTTTAATATGAGCATAAAAATCTGCAATATAATTAAGAGATCCTAAAAACCTCTGTAATTGTGTTTTATCAAGAATAATATTAGGAAATTTATCTACAAACTCTAGAGATCTCATAATTGGAATAATCTTAGATTGATGAATCTCATAACCTAAAAACCTTATCTTGGTTTGAAAAAGTTTAATTTTTGGGGCAGAAATAACTAAGCCATGTTGCTTAATAATATTAAAAAATAATTTGAGATGTTTCCAATGCTGTTCTATAGATTGAGAATAGACAAGGACATCGTCAATGTATACTATGGTGAAATGACTGTAAATATTGAATATATCATTCATTATGCGCTGAAATTCACTTGGCGCATTTTTAAGTCCAAAAGGCATGACATTCCATTCATACTGTCCAAAAGGGGTAACAAAAGCAGTCTTATATCTATCTTGTTCATTGATTTCTATTTGCCAAAATCCAGACTTCATGTCAAATTTTGAAAATATAGTAGCCTGGTGAAGACGGGAAATCAAATCTTTCTTGACAGGAATAGGGTACCTAATCCATAATAAGGCTGTGTTTAATGGTTTATAGTTGATAGCTAATCTAGGGGTTCCTCTTTCTATTTCAGCATTTTTCTGAACATAAAAAGCAGAACAAGACCAGGGAGATTGGCTATGTCTAATAAGATTTTTATCTAATAAATCTTTAATTTCTTTTTTACAATATTCCATTAGTTCTTGACTCATTTGGATGAGTCTAGCTTTGGTGGGAATTTGTGATTCGTTAAAATTGTTTTCATAAGGTAATGAGACAATATATTTAGATCTATGCCAAAAAGCAGTAGGAATGTCAGAACATACTTCTTTAATTAATTGTTCTTGAAAATTACTAATTTGTTTTTGTAAAGGAATTTTGGTCAATTGGTTCTCAATTTGATGATATTTAATTTCCTCTTGTAAAAATTTTAGATGTTGAGTTTTATCTTGTATTAAATTGATGTGTTTGTAAATTAATTCTTCCTGCATTGTTTTAATATGAGGGTTAGGATAGATGAATTCAAAATTAATCAGTTTCTCCTAAAGGGTGACATGTAATACCATTATTATTGGTGGTAAAAGGGTATAATAGGTTAATGAAGGGTAATCCTAAAATAAGGGGATCTGTCAAATTTTTAATTAATATGATGGAAGTTTGGAAACAAACATAATTAGTTTTTTCTTTATTGCAAATAGCAACCTTATTAACTTCATATGAAATATCCATTTTGGAACCATTTGCCGATCTTAATGTTTCTTTAGTCTTGGTGTAATATTTACTTGGTATTAATCCTTCTTGGATACAGTTTAAATAAGCTCCTGTATCTATAAGAGCAATGGTATTAAATGAGAATTCATTGTTAATTAAAATTGTTACTTCAGTGTACCATTTTTTTAATTGAAGTCTATGAATGGTGGTTAGGCTATTTTGTAATGAAGTTTCTTCAATCTGTTCTTCACCATCACTGGTATCAGATCCAGACGAAATGTGACTTGAACTTAGTTTGTTTATAATATTTTTTAATTTTTCTTTTAATGATAACTTGTCATTTTTTAACATAAGAATTTCTTTTTTAATGGTCTTAATTTCAGCATATAAGTCTTGGGTAGAGATGTCTTTGGATTTATGTACCTGAAATGTTTTTAGAGCATCATTTAGTTTAATGGATGGTTTTTCTTTAATAGTTGGTAACGTAGTTTTTAAAATTTGTTATTTATATTTTAATAAGAATTCACTTCTGAGGTTAAGATCAGGAATTTGATTTATACTCTCTAATAATAAGGTTTCAAGATCTTCATCTGAATTTAAAACATTAATACTTTTGCAACAAGTGAATGAACATTTGGGATTATCTATTTCAGTTGTATATTCTGTGTGACATGAATCACTAATATTTGTTAATTGATCATCATAATAATCTTCGCTAGAAGAGTTTTCTAATTCACTGTCAGTATCAATTATGCCTATAGTTTTAATGAGATTTAACTTTTGATCCTCAGGGATCTCTAATGAATTAATAGTATTTTTTAGTTTACATTCATTTGCATAATGACCAGATTTATTGCATTTATAACATTTAATTTTTTACTTATCTTTAGGTATAAATTTAGTTTTATTATTCTTATAAGGTTTATTTGATTGTGATTGTCTAAATTTATGTTTTCTAGGATGATATTTATAAGGTTTATGTAAAGGTGTAGATTTTATACGATGTCTTCTACTAGGAGGAATGGTGTCAATCCCATATTGGTGGCAAAAATTACCTAATTCATATTTAGCTTGTCTTTTTTCATTTTTCATTTCTCTGGAAATTTTTAGGTCAATGCACATTTTTAATCCTTCATTTTTTATTGTGGCAATTATATCACCATATGTTAAGGAATCATAATCAATATAATTGTTCTGATTACTTAATATAGTTCTAATTTTGTGGGCAAAATATTTAGGAAGTCCATTTATAAATTTTTCTTTCCAAAAGGCTTGGTTACTATCATCCCTAGTCATTATTCCTTTAATGAAATTTTCTACGTACCAATCAAAATCACTTAGGCTAGGACAATGTAAATTGGTTAATTGATTATGAATTCTTTCTGTAACAGTCGTAGGTGTTCCTATGAAATGTTTAATAATAGTCACTAATAAAGTATTGACACTATCATAATTATTTGAAATAGGTTCACCATCATCATCTAATTTAAAGGAATGAATAATTTTGTTTCGGGATTGTTCAGTAAGATGTTTACTCCACCAGTTTTGTAATATTCCAGTGAATCCTAATGTTAATAATTCAACTATTTCAGGTTGCTCGTATTCATGAATTTGTAAATAAGTGTTGGCTACCATTGTCATGTGTTGTAATTGATCAATTATTTCTTGTTCTTTTAAACCATCAATATTCCAAGTGTAGAATTTGTCAGCACTTACTGAAAATTGTGATTTAGGTTGTGAAGAAGATTCAGGAAGATTTCCTAATGGGAGATTAGGATATTTAAGACGATTACTTTTTCTTTTTATTCTTTTGATTTTAATATCTGTTTGTGAATCAGAACTATAATGTGAATTTAGAGTTTGAATACTGGATTTATGAGTTATAGGAGTAGTTACAATATTTGGTTTATGGATAGGAGTATCTAGCATAGGTTGACTAGTAGATGGTTGATTTATATGAATATGTTGTAATAATTTATCAATTTGTTTTAATTTAGATGTAGAAGATTTTAATTTTGGTGTTTTAGATATATCATGAAACTTAATTAAAGGCGATTGATCTTGTTTTATTTGTTGATTATCAATTTTAATTTCTATTTTATCTAATTGTTTTCCTATTGTGATTAGGCTCTTGTTGGTATAATTATTTTGATTATCAATAATATTCCCAAAAGTTATTAATTTATATCTGTGCTCTTTCCTTCCATGCTTTAGTATATTGGAAATTAAGTACATCAAGCCACAGCAGGCGGAGCTCCTCTCTTGTCCGATAAGTACTCCAGTACTAAGCATTATTTTCTATTCTCTTATCGTTCTTCATTTTACCCTACTTGCTGTTCATCCTTTAAGGTCCTTTATATATATATATATATATATATATATATATATATATATATATATATTTATATATAGTCGTGCTATAGACCCAACGTCAGGGAGTTTATAAAATGCGTGCTTGTTAAATCTAATAGAAATTCAAAACGGTGAGTTTAGACAAATTAATAAAAGTCACATTTTTTTACTCACTCAGCAAATACCTCACCATTTTCTAACCTTATTTTTTCCCCCAATTCCCTCCTTTGCAGTTCTCCTATCTAAATTTTTTACCCCAAAAAAACCTGCAATTTAGATTTGATCTTATTAACAAAACAAAAACCTATTAACGAAAACACAAAGTATACACGATCATTGAACACCATGGTTACATAAACAAGAACTTAAAGAGGGTTATGTACCAAAGAGGTGAAGAGCTAGAGCATAGAGATTCAGAGCAGCTTTGATTGGAACAATAGTATTGTGGACATTACTTTCCCCATAAAATCAACAAGTACACTATTTGTTTGTTTTTGTGTGTGTGACCTTTACCTATGTTGAAAAAAACTTGAATCACACATATCCAATTAACCCCAATTGAAACCAAAAAACAAAAGGAAAAATAAAAGAGACACGCATAATTTTATGCAGGTTTTGATAAAATTGGCCTACATCCTCTTGGCTCTAGTACCATGGAATCTCTGCACTATATCTGAGTGAATGCTTATGGAGCTTCATGTCAATAACAATGGTGGTTTAGTGAAATTTCTTACACCGTACTGCTCTCAAACCCTTAAACCCATTACACCCTCTCCTCACACTTTTTTTTTGTAATTACACATAGTAATCATGGCTTTGAAGAAGAAAGAATCACAACAAGCTTGAAGAACCACAAAAAACCCTCTCTTTGCAACCTTCTCGATGCTTCTCTATCAAATACACTCACTTTCTGATGAAAAAGAAGAGGACGAAGGCTTCCAAAATAAAATTGTTACAAGATCCATTTATTGTTGAAGCTGATGGGGCCCAATAAAAAAAAAGCTGGTTGTTATGTTTGGTTATAAACCAAAATGCAATTTTCCACTTAGGGGTGGTAACACACACAAAACGACGTCATTTTTGAAAGAACGACCAGCACTATTTGACGAAACACCGTGTAAATGAGAGTTCTACTGTTTTCAAAAACATTGTTCCTTATTCTTCTTTTCTCTTTTCTTCACTCAGACCTGTTACCAAACACATGAGTTTCTGGATAAAATCTTCACAACCTAAACAACTTTTCATTTATTATTCTTTCTTGTTTCCTCCATTAATGAATTTGCATTCCAAGTTAAGAATGTTTGAAGCGAGAAGAAAGCTACTGACAATATATTTTTGGCAATATTGGGACGGTTGCAGAGGAGGTGAATTGAGGGAAAAATCAGATTGTAAAATGAAGCTTTTACTAATTTGTCTAAACTCACTGTTTTAAATACCCGTTAGTTTTAATGCGCATGCGTTTTATAAACTCTCCGATGTTAGGGTCTACAGCATGGTTGTATATATATAAATATATATATATATATATATTTGTGAATAAAAAAGAACTCAATGTGGTGATCAACTTTTTCGGAGTCTAGAATGATGAGTTAACTTTTCATTTAAGTAAAATTGAATACGCACAAACGAGATTTGCAAGATCCGAACATCAATTCTCATAAGGCACAAACAGAACTTGTCAAAATTTGAATATTAAATTTTGCAAAACAATATAAAAGTTCAATTAATTTTCTTTTCTGCTGCATCACACCTCAAGTGCCTCTTATATATATATATATATATATATATATATATGCATGTGCATAATTTAAAGGTAACCTCTTTGTCCCTGGATGGATAATAATCGGACAATGATTCCAGTTCGAATCCTTTACCTTCAATTTAAAATAAAAAATAAAAAATTCTTTTACAATCACTTACACTAATATGACGTGCTAGCACTGAAAGAAACGAACTATTATAAACTTACAAAAGGAAAAAAAAACCAAGTCTAAGAAAAGCACGGAAATGTCAAAGAGATGGATGAAGCTAAAATTCCAATTATGTCCTCCAACTACGCCATCGGTAGGCCAAGAAAATCAGAGGCTGACTTTGCCATGATGGTTGCAAATTCTTGGAAACTGATAACACCATCGCCATTGGTATCAGCCTTTCGCATCATATCCGACAGCTCGCGGTACGTCAGAGGGTGACCCATCTTAGTCATGGAGCCGGCGAGCTCGCAGGCGGTGATGTAGCCGTTGCCGTCACGGTCGAATGACCGGAAAACCTCCATTAGCTGCTCATGGTTTACCAAAACCTCTTCGTTCATGTCCGGCAATATAACATCCACAAGCTCATCGAACTCAACGTAGCCATTGCCGTTGGAATCCATGTTGGAGAGCAGGACATGGAGTTGGTCGCCGGTGGGCTTTAGGCCGAGGGAGCGAAGGAGGGCGGCGAGCTCCAGTTGGGTGAGGCTGCCATCGGAATCCATGTCAAAGCGCATGAAAATGTCTTTCAGAAGTTTGAGCTGGCCGGATTGGGTCATGGCCATCGTGATGTGAAGAAACAGAGGGGGAAGAACGAAAGGAAAGAAAATAAAATATGTTTTGGTTGGTTTTGGTTTGCTGAAGATGCGGGGCTAGTGGTTCGTGTTTTATTTTTATTTTTCTTTGCCTTTATGATTTAATCGGAGACTTTGTATTATGTCTTTTTGCATGGAGGGTCCCATCTGTGTTTTATTTTTTTCTTTTGTTTGATTTGGACCTTTCAAACTTTGTTACTATAGCTACAATTTTGTAGGTGACTCTGTCATAATTATACATCTTTACTGAAGACACCTATAATAGAACTCGGACCATTTAGTCAGTTACATGCGACGCGCGTTTTGTATGTTTTGGAAATTGTTAAGGCATGCTTAAGGGTTGATTCACTTTTGGGGTGACATATATCTCATGCAGGATTAGAATTATTATTATTATTTTTTTAATCTTTGTTATTATTATTATTTTTAAATTTTATTTTATTTTTTTTTAAAATTGAATTTTATCCTAATCATATTGTGCGATGAAACATTATCTTACAAGAATAATTAGGCTACATATATTGCTGTTAGGTATAAATTTGGGCTCACAAAGTTAGAGGTATGGTGTGGGTTTGCAATATGAGATGAGATAACCTACAACAACACATACTGTACTTGTATAATATGTGTGCATTTTATAGTTGATTACTTCATTCTTCTATACCTATTGAGTATTGGATCCTTTATGGAATAAGTTAAGTATTTGAATCTTGGAGGGATAGCCAGGTGTTAATAAAAAAGTTTGATGCTGAAAATGAGGACGAAATTTTAAAATAGAATGAGTTATATTTTCAAAAAAGAATTAAAATTTCTGACCAAGCTCATTAGAAATCTGAAGAGTTGATTTCAAACGATGACAAAGTCGTTACACAGCCTCCTTTGGATGACCTGTTATAGAGTTGGTTTTTGATAACTTTGCTACTCAATGAATAACAAATAATGTTCAAATTTTTAGGATATATGCGGAGTTGTTTTACCTATATAGAACGTCTAATTTTAGGAATTGATCATAAAATAGAAGCACATTTATTTATGTTTATTAAATTAGGCTTTCTTAGTTAATATCATTTTTTATTAGAATTATATATGTGATGTGCTTTCTAATTAATATGATCTACATTTTATATATACGTTGCTAATATGGCGGTAATTAGTAACCATCATACTAGGATTTGTATACTTCCCATTGGGGTTGTTATTTTAGTCAACACAAGAATTACACAAATTTATTTGTTTTTGTAGTTTACTGATTAATTTAACCATTTTTTTATGTAAATAATTAAATAAATAGTGGATCATTTGAAATTATTCACAAGTAATTATTTCGCTAGCTATTTAGTTAATTTGTTACTATTTGAATCGGAAATTAAAGTCACTTGTAGAGGAAACATTTTGATGACAGCTTCTTCCCTTTTCTTTTTCCTTTTTTAGCAAAAACATTTGTATCAATATCTATCTTTGGATCATTCAATGATATGCTACCTTACTCGTTGTTGTGCTGTGATTTGTTTGCAGTATAGGAGTTGCGACCTTGCTCGATTAAAAGAAAAAAAAAGTCCGCAATTATCTTTTTATTGAGTTTGCTATGCCTTTTGTCACATCTGAAAGTCTCTCCCTCTTTCTAACTTAACTTTAGCTTTATTCTTTTATTACTGTTTGTCTTGTACTAGTTTATTCGGTAAATTATTACAGTACATTGTTTGTTTATAAAGAAACTTTTATTGATTTTATATTTAACTTATTTATTTATTTATAATATATATATTTTTTGTGGTTTTTGAGTCTATTATTATAATAACAATAATATTAACTTAATAAATATAGACAGCAATAACAGAATTGAAAGCTAATATTTCAACAAAAATTATGCACATCAGACCAAAAATAAAGGAAAAAAAATAAAAACTCTCACGTGCTCAACTAATTGGCTTTGCCTAAGATCATATGGGTAGAGGATCCGCATCAGACAGTGCAGCCGCAAAGATAAAGAAGAAGCCGACCATGGAAACCAAAGCCACGGACTCGACCGCAGTGATTAGAGACCACACGACGTCGTCTACGATTGACGTGCTTAGCGCCAGTCTCCGACGAAGCAGCCTGCCCCAGTTCCAGCTCATTCCTCGTTGGTCCCACATTGGTGACAGGTACGAGAAACAATCTCCGGCCACCGAAATATCGTCGACCGGAACACTGACGTAGACCACCACCAAGACATTGATAATGACTCTGAAACTTGTTTGAGAGTTCTAGCAGCTGCTTGTTAAAGAGATAAAGGTCGGTTTATATACAACAACAATGGTGAAAGTGCTTTAAGATTTGAGGTCCTGCCGAATGATCTAGGTCGTTGGTTTGGTTGGAGTGGGGTCCACGAACACAGCTGGTGATCGTTTTAGTTTTTGGCATATGAGACAATTGTGGATTGTTTGAAATTGTAATTTGGAGGGAAATTCAAATTCCATAATAATTCAGTTCCTTTATTTGAATTTTTAAAATTAGTTGACACTCTCTCGACTTTTATTTATTTTACTATTTCTCTGTTTGCAAAGTGTTGCAAGATAATTTTCACTCTTGGTCTATATTCAGCCCGCTTTTGTTAGGACTGAATTCATTAGCTAAGTTTCAAAGTAAAGGGCCCATGAATTCCAATAAATCTTAGAAGTAAGCCTAGTTAAAGAGTTGACCCGTGAAATGTCCAATACGTTCTTAAAAGCAAAGGAAGCGTGCCTAATAAGTTTTTGACTTGCATAAGGACCAAATTTGATTGTATTTAATGTTCCGAAGATATAAGCGAGCCGTATAAGACTCTGCCTTAACTAATTACAATAATAACATAGGTCTGACCTTTCACTATGAAGGAAAGTTGACTGACTTCGGTTTTAAGGAAGGCAATACATCTGTGGCTTAAAACATCTTCCCACCTTCTAAAGATACAACTCGTTGTCCACATGTCACTCTAGGAAGTCCTGATAAATATCACATCAAGATGTATGACCTATCAAGCACCAATTCCTAGCATCTCTTGTTGGTAAACTCCAAGTGGAATCCAAGGGATAGCTGTCAATATCCATGGAGATTAGGATCCACTTGTTGCCCATCTAACTCTACATTATCTTAATATAAAGGTAACCCTAGCGTTTAAGAGGGGGGAATCAAATCCTTCGTCTTGAGCAGCTCATAGTTCACACTTGAACTCCAAAAAGATGCCTAAGGGATTTCATTGGTCTCTTAGTGGCATTCTTATGCTCATTAGTACTAAAAAATACTAAAGACCTAAGGAAAAGCTATTTACCTTTTTCATTGAAGAGCCACTACCCTAAAACACCTCTTTACCTTATATTTTATTTTCTATTAGACTTAAGTTGGCTACTTGGTGTTGGAGAGTTCACATTGGTGTTCACAACGGCTCCACCTCTGGCCTATTTTCTTTGGTTGTAGGAAAAATCACTTTCTGAAGAACCTACACACTCTCCACCCGACTTGAGGTTGTGCCCAACAATACCTTGAAGGTTCTCCCAGGATGTAACACTTATAGTTTTCAGAACTATTGACTTTCGATCACAGTTAAAGTTTGATTACCACATCATCACTTACACCGCAGCTGGTTGCCTAAGAGTTTTTTGGGCACTTGAAAAGGGTTTAAAATGTCCAATTAGGGGTTGAATAATTATTTTTATTTCTATTTTACCCTTAGTTAAAATATGATTTTTGACCAAGTTGACTTTTTGACTTTGGCTCATCTTTTTATTTTTAATTCCTTTTTACTTTTTAAATTTTGCTTTATTTCATAAAGAGGGCAAACCACTTTTTCCATTAACATGCTTGGAGAAGTTTTTAGAGAGAGAAAAGGAGCGAACATGAGAAAAATTAAGGAAAAATTCAAGGAAAAATCAAGAGGAGGTAACCGGCCACCTAGGGGACTTCAAGGCAAGTGAGAAAGTGTGTTTTCAAATGGTGATTGGTGTAGTTTCAAGCTTGAAACAGAGGTAGATGTTCTTACCCTCTTGTGATTTTTATAAAATTTTAAAAATTATTATGGTATAAAGGGGTATTTTGGTAATTAATAGGGTTATTATGGCATAAAAGTGTACTTTGATAATTAATAGGGTAAGGAATGACGTTTCGATAATTATCACTACTGGAGGGATAGTTTGGTAATTATACATGATCGCTTAGTTGTGGTTATGCGTTAAAGTATTGTGTGGACATGTACATACATTTGCATAAGAACATAAAATAGGTTTTGGGTGTTTTTCTGGAAGAAGTGAATTTTTTCCCTAGATTTTATATTGTAGAAATGGTCTGAATAGTGTTAGTTTTAAAGCTAGTTTTAATAAGCTCCTGGATCGTCGACCACAAATGAGCATGTGGGTAGAAGATTCAATCATTGACCACAAATGGGCATGTGAGTTATGTGAGGGCGTGAGTTCGCAGACCTGCCGAACACAAACAGGAATGTGGGCCTAATGTGAACCAAGAAAAATAATTTATGAAAGGAAAAGGGGAAAATGGAGATCTTGCACTTATTGTACTACATTGCATTGCATATTGAATGCCTACTGAGTGTTTATCACTCACCCTCATATGTTTGTGTGTGTTAGGTAAATCCGAAAAGTAACAATAAAACTTAAGGGTGCGTAACAAGGGCATAGCAAAGTATAAGGTGTTACGCATTGTATTTTGGGCAATAATACTATATTTTAGACATACTTTTCTTTACATTGTGGTGTAAATATTTTTATTATTTTAAATAGTATAGTTTTATTTATATTGATTTAAAATGAAAAAGGTTATAAAGAGTAAAGAAATTTTTTATCGATATTTTGTCATTGACTGAAGCATTTTAATGATTTTAAAAATTATATTATGAAAATAATACATAGTAACATCTCTTTATTTGGGATCTCAGACTCGGATAAAGGGGTATTATAGTTTTAGTGTCAAAGCCCTAGGTTTCTTTGAACTTGTACTAGCTGCTGCTCCAGTACTCACTTGCGTGCTAAGGTAAACTGTTTTATTTGGATTTTTATTTTATGTTATTTATTTGAGTTTGTGTTTGTGGCATGGATTACTTAGATGAGTCAGTTGGTCAGTAGTTGGTTGAGCGTGTTACGCAAGAGGAGTAGTGCACGGGTAGAGGAGTCGGTTGCGGAGTCTAGCTCTTAGAGACTGAGGACTGATGCTGATCTTGCATCTTCTTCGGGAGCCCTGTGTCAAGACATCGGTATAGTAGAGGAGCTAGTTCAGAAAGATCGAAAGGTAAGGAGGCAGCTTTGTTTTGAACGGGCTTACCATAGCGATCATTACTAGATGGAGGACGGTGTTATGTCGAGACACATAGGCTGGAGCAATTTTAGATTGATCACCTTTACGAGATGTACCATTGGTACATGGACAAGTTTAGAGAGGATCCCGATGAGTTGTAGGCTATAGCCAACCATCTGGCTGCTCGTGGGATTGTGGTGCCACTTGCAGTAGCAGCAGCAAGCTCTGATGATGATCGAGGAGTCTAAGGACCACAAGGAGCATTTGGACTTAGATGATGAAGATCGATGAGATTACCCCGAGATTGATTAGGGTTTTGGTTTTCATGTTGTCTTACGTTGTGTTTACTATGTATATTAGTTGTATGACACTTTATTTTATGAATGGAGTGTTGTTTTATACTTGTTAAAAGCTGTATCTTATTAAATTATCTCATATAATTTGTATAAGATTTTATTTTCTTTCGGAGTAGATCTTTGCGACAAGTAAGAAAAGTTCACCTCGCACTGCAGGGGTAGCTTCGGGGACATGACCGGTCATTTGTTGAAGGCCTTGGAAAGACCCGTGGGCTAGAATGGACAATAACCTATGGGATTAGTGTGGTCGTTCAATAGTTCAAACGATTCTATCCCCAAAATTCAAAGGATTAGTAAATTCTTTAGCGTGGAAAAGCGGATCCGGAAATTGAGAAAGTTTTCATGATGATGGACTATCAGAGGCCCAAAATGGTGTGTGCCTTCTTTTATACTTGAAGGAAGGGGCCGTCATTGGTGAGATCTGATGAAGAGAGCACACCATACGTAGAGAACCTATTAGTCCGGATTGATTTAAGACATTGTTCCCAAAAGTATTTTCCTCTAGTTAAGCGAGAGGAAAAGAAGCGAGTTTTGAGCTTAAAGTAAGGGAATCTCTCTATGGAGTAAGAAAGAAAATTTGATGCTGTCTCGATCTATATTTAAATGACAAAGAAGAGCATAAAGCCTGACACTTTGAGAAGAGGCTGAGACCAGTGCTCTACAATGCCATTGCAATTTTTCGATTACCCAACTATGTTGACTTCCTATAGCGAGTTCATTGATTGCCAAGGATCTTACCTTGGAAGTAGCCAAGATTACAAGGCTGCTCCACTCCTACAAAGAAGACTTAGAGGGAGACTTTCAGCAAAAGAGGAAGTTGAAAAAGAAAAAGGTGGATCGGATGACATGATAAAAAGTTTAAAGGAGTCGACTTGGATCCAATATTCGCAATGTTGGGAATGCGGTAGAAACCACTCACGGTGAATGCTAGGGAAGGATGAAGTGTGCCTTGAGTGCAACAAACCTGGTCACATGAGGAGAGATTTCTTGGAAGCGGGGAAGGCACAATAACCTATCCAAGGCAGTGTGTTCACCTTGAACTAGAAAGAAATGGAAAAGCGATCTTGTAGTGGTGACAGTACCATTTCTCTTCATGGTATGGATGCTTTTGTATTATTTGACTCGAGCCACACACTTATTTGTATCTAGCGGTTTGCTTATAAATTGGCTAGGAACTTATTCGACTTGGTTGTGATCTATATGTTTTACACCATATGGTATTAACAAGTGTGCTTTTTTGCTTGAATATTGTGAAGTGTGTTTTGGAAGTGAGAAGGCTGCGTCTTGACTTGGTTATATTAGAAATGTTAAATTTTTTATATGATCTTCAGTATGGACTGGCTATTGAAGAATAGGGTCTGTAATATTTCTAAGGAGAAAAAAGTCCTATTTAACCCTATATACAGTTAGAGTTTTGAGTTTGTAGGGTCGAGGTTAAGATTGTGGCCAAAATTGCTAACGGCGATGCAAACTTAATAGTATTTGCGTTAAGGGTACCAAAGATTCCTTATTAATGTTTACGACAAGAAACCTAAAGCTATGAAATTATAAGACATTAAGGTAGTTTGAGACTTCTTGGACGTATTCTTGAAAGAGCTGCTAGGTTTACCACCAGATCGAGAAGCATAGTTCACTATCAACCTGGTTCTGGAGATTGCACCTTACAAAATGGTACCAGCAGAATTGAAAAAGTTATAAAAGCAGCTAGAAAAGTAGCTACAGGATCTATTGGATAAGGGTTTTATTAAACCTAGTATTTCACCTTGGGGATCATCGGTTTTGTTTGTAAAGAAGGAGGACGGTTAGATGCGGCTGTGTATTGATTACTAGGAGCTCAATAAGGTGACAATTAAGAATAAGTATCCATTGCTGAGGATTGACGATTTGTTTAATCATTTGCAAGAAGCGAGTATCTTCTTAAAGATTGACTTTCTTTCCAGTTATCATCAGCTTAAGACCAAGGAGGAGGATAGACCAAATAATACATTTCAAACAAGATATGACCATTACAAATTCATGGTGATGCCATTTGGATTGACGAATGCACTAACAACATTCATGGACTTGATGGATCTTGTTTTCTACAATTATTTGGATAAGTTTATGGTAGTGTTCATCGACGACATTCTCATTTACTCCAAGCCAGCAGCTGAGCATGAAGAACATTTAAAGTTAGAGTTGTAGTAGTTACGCGAGAAGCGGCTGTATGCTAAGTTCAAAAAGTACAAGTTTTGGCTGGAGAGCATCACTTTTCTTGGGCACATGATATTGGGCAAAGGTATTCAGGTAGACCTAAATAAGATGGTAGCAGTTCAGGACTGGAGAAGGCCAACAAACATTAAAGAGGTCCAAAGTTTTCTTGGTTTGGTGGAGTACTACCGTAAGTTTGTGTAAGAGTTTTCCTAGGTTGTTTTGTTGTTGATGCAATTACTAAGGAAGAAAGCCAAGTTCATCTTGTTAAAGGAATACGAGGAAAGTTTCCAAGAGCTCAAAAGGAAGTTGATCTTTACACCTATTCTTATCTTAACGAACAACAAAGATAACTTTGTGATCTAAAATGATGCCTTAGGCCAAGGATTAGTTGAGTCCTCATGCAGAACAATAAAGTGATTACTTATGCATCGCTCTAGTTGAAGTCGTATGAGTGAAACTATCATACGTACGATTTAGACCTGGTAGCAATGGTGTTCGTACTAAAGATTTGATATCATTATTTGTATAATGCTAAGTGTGACATCTACACTGACCATAAATATCTTAATTACTTTTTAAATTAAAAGGAGCTAAACATGAGGCATAGGTGATGGTTAGAATTGGTCAAGGACTATGACTGCACCATTAACTATCACCGTGAAAGGCAAATGCAATAATGCTCCGAGTGAAAAATATGCAAATTTTAGTGGTAGTCCGACGGTTCCTAACCCCATATCTTGGAGGATTTGTGGAGTATGGACATTGAGTTAGTTACTAATCGCTCATTAATATTGTCATCACTTACGATTCAACCCTTGATCGCGGGACAAGATAAAGGAAGGTCAAGCTAATGATTATCGAAAAATAATTTGGCAAAGTTTTGATGAGATTCAAGGTAGACAAATAGTTTGGCACTAATAGAAGGCCATCAATTTGTGTTTTGCATGAAACCAAATTGAGACCTACCAACAAATTCAATTTCATATTGGTAGCTAACGCCGTAAAACACCACACAAGCCTTTGGCCACCACTAACTTTAACGGTTAATTCGGCCAAGCTTCGATCTTAGGACCAAAAGACTCAGGGGCTCCTATCTATCAAACCCAAGTGCTTGCACTCTAAAAATTTTGTTGAAAATGCCATGGAAAGCCATCAACACCACTGCGATGTCACCTACCATGTTTGCCAACGAGATAGGGTTCGTCAATGACACCATCCAACTTAGAAAGAATGGATCTGTAAAAGGCCCATACTTCGAATCTGTGCTGGGAAAGGAATGAATCGAGTATTCAAAGAGACGGTGTCACTATCGAGTTGCACCACCTTGCTCCACCATGTTCTACCATTATTCCACTTGAATTAGGATCACCAATCAACTTAGAGGAAGATTCTAAGAAAAACCCAACCAGCCCAGTGTCGATAAACCACCAGAGTAGCCGGAATTGGGCTTCAGAAGTTTGGTAGCGTCACCCTCTTTTTAGTTAAATAAAAAAGTGAAAAAAAACAATCCTATTGGACAACAAAAAAGAAAAAAAATTGGAGGGAAGACTGTTGGTTTAACATGGGGCCCACAAGAGAATAAGCAAAAAATTTTGGAGGGGAAAAAAAAAGTAGGGGCAAGATATAAATGAAATGGGATCCACATGCAAAGAAAAAAAACTGAAAAGAAAATGAAATGGCAGGGGGGTTGATGGCAGAAGGGAAAAAACTATGGAATGTAGTAAACGAACGAGACCTGCAAAGAATCAATAAAAAAAATAATGTATTTTTCTTGGACTTTATTATTATTTTTCTCTCACATAGCTTTTTTACCCAGTAAATTGCAGGGAGCCATGGACTTAGCGGAGAATATTCATCATTCTCTGTAAATGTAGTAAAGCTAAGTCCCCAAATATCTCATATTATTTATTTCCTATTTTACTTGCAAATGAGTAAATCACCTGACAACAAAAAAATATGAGGTACAATATAACAACGTATACATATTTTATTGCCTAATGAATTTTATTACAAGATTATTTTGCATCTGCTTCAAATAGGGAGGTTTGAATATATCGTCGGATATGTCATCATCATTAAAGACTATATCATACCCATGCTCAGATACATTATTCACAATCAGATTTTTTTATTTAATATGGATATATTTATTATTGTAATTAGAGTTTTTATGTGGATGCTTTTATTACTTTACTTAATGACTCATATTTTGCAAGTTGGATTTCACCAACATACGTAATTATTACATATACTATCTGTAACTTGGATTTCACCAATGGACGCATTGAAAAGTATTAAGTCTTTTTCTCTTAACAGAAGCAATTTGTATTATTTTTATAGTCATATTTTTTATTAAATCTGGATGCATATTTATTTTCAATTATGAGATTTTCCATTGAATCATAGCATATTTATTATCAGTAATTGGATTTTCTACTTGATCATAGCGTATTTATTGTCAGCTATTGGGTTTTCTAATGGATGTTAGCACATATACTATATGCTTTTGGATTTTCTACTTGATCATAGCGTATTTATTGTCAGCTATTGGGTTTTCTAATGGATGTTAGCACATATACTATATGCTTTTGGATTTTCTACCGGATCTCAGTGCTTATACCCTACAAGCAACTGAGAGTAAAATATCTGCAAATCATGTGATGAGTGCCCACGTTATTATTGTGGAGGATTGAGTACTCACAAGTAAATTGTAGAGGATTTCATTCAAGATTTCACCATGCACAGTCAGCAAAGATGACAAGCCTATCTACATGCTTGGGCGACATTCATAGCCCAAAGGAATTATACTTATGTTCAATGAAGGTTGAAGTTGACTCGGACAATTTGATTTGGTCATAATTGAGATGTGAATGACTGTATAAAGGTCAAATATTTGGATTACTATTGGAACTATCCGATCATGCATAAAGATGGTTTCCTAATGGGCGAGTAATTTGAATTATGCAATGGATTGTCTCTCCCTAGTCCAACCTTTTTGGCGAGAGTAAAATATCTGCAAATCATGTGATGAGTGCCCACGTTATTATTGTGGAGGATTGAGTACTCACAAGTAAATTGTAGAGGATTTCATTCAAGATTTCACCATGCACACCAAGATGACAAGCCTATCTACATGCTTGACATTCATAGCCCAAAGGAATTATACTTATGTTCAATGAAGGTTGAAGTTGACTTCGGACAATTTGATTTGGTCATAATTGAGATGTGAATGACTATAAAGGTCAAATATTTGGATTACTATTGGAACTATCCGATCATGCATAACAGATGGTTTCCTAATGGATGAGTAATTTGAATTATGCAATGGATTGTCTCTCCTAGTCCAACCTTTTGGCTATTTGGGGCATTCTTCTAGTTTGAAGTTCAAACTGATGGCTTACCAACAAGCTTGGCTAGTTGGAGTAAATACATCAGCGGACTACTGATCAAATTGATTACGCCAAATTCAAGTCATTAACACATGATTTGGTCAATCTATAATCATATTTTTAGTAATTCATAAAGCTTAATCGCATAGAACATTTGCTTAGTTTCTAAATTAAAGTCATTATTTGCTTTAGAAATTGGGGAGCTAATTGTGTGGACAAAAATCATACATTGGATGGTATTTAATTATTTATAATTAATTATAGGGATATAATTAATTATGGATAATGGACATACTATGAGAGTTCCAAGGGTTATCAAATAAACCAAGACTGTTAGGGTTTCCTAAATCCTAGTCACTAAGCCTTATAAATACAATGTCCGAAAAAGGGTTGAAAAAGTACAAATATATCTCATTCACAGTTTATATTATTTCTAATGGACTAGACCGACTTGAGTGTCGGAAGATTTTTAAGTTGGATCTAAGGTCACGACGCTTTTTTATAGACTAATCGGTGAGATCTAATATACTAATTTTGGCTATATAAATTTTTGCACAAACAGTTATAAAACGAAGAACAAGAAAAAGATGAAATATTTTTCTAAAGCTCTATTCCCAAAGCGAAAAGTAAAGAATTTCTTGAATAACAAACAATGGGGTATATATAAAAAATGGAGTACATATAAAACAGAGAAAAATTATAAAGAAAGAGTCACGAAATAAGTTCACCAATTTCAAAAAGTAAATGTAATGGAAGTTTGAGAAAGTCTCATTTTTATTTTTTATTTTGTCAAAGAGAAAGAGACAAGTGAACAAAGAATATGTATGTAATGGTGCATGATTAACAGCTAAAATAATAAGGGTAAAATACACCCAGCCCCTCTCAACTATTGCGATCTTACATATTGCTCTTTTACATTTTTTGTTTTGTTATATTGACCCTTGAACTATTCTATTTCATTTAGATTGCATAAATTGTTAAGGCTCATTTGACATATTGGATAGAATGTATCACGAGTGTGATGTGGCCTGATTTTAGGGAATTTGTTGGAAAAAAAAAATATAAGTTTCCACTCCTCTTTGAAAAAATATATATATATATATATATATTTTGTAATTTTGAATTTGATATAACCAATTTCTGTAAAATGACAAAATAATATTTTAAAGTATAATCTTTGTTGTGTGTTGTGCTGATCTAGCTTGTTTTTATTGAAACTCACACATGGAAAATATATTGCATAAGAAAATATTGGGTCAAATCGAAATTAAGTAAATTGTTATGAAAAGCTTTATTCAAATATATTGCCATCAAATTTGGTTAAAATTTGTAACGCAAATTTAATACCTTAATTGCCCACTTTAATATTCTTTAGTTTTATTTCAAAATATATATATTCTTTATAGTAATAATCATTATAAAAATAAATTTACAAAGTCATGAATAGCTTAAAGAGCCAAGCATTTCAATCAAATGGTACTCTAAAATACTAGCATCAAATTCTTGTTCAGCTACATGAGCTGGGAAGGGCTCTGATTCTCTTCTTCCCAAAAGCTACCAAATGCGAACTCTCCCCTTGAAGACAAATCCTCCAATACCACCTCAACTTGTTTCATAAAATATTCACAACTGTCATGACCAACTGTCATAGATTCTCCAACAATACCATTTACAAATTCATTTTTGAGTCGGCGGGGATCCATCTCCTAATTTCGACCGCCGTTTTCTCTTGTGATGATCTCCTTCTCAGCTTCTTCATTGCATAATACTTGGTCTTTCGAACCAGCTTGTAGGGAAGTTTGAGAAAGATGAAGATGATGATTTGCAGGATCAAGCATTGACAGCAGCTCGATATGACGATGCAATCCACAGCGAGCATGTTACAATCTTCCATGGACACCGTGGATGAAGGTTTGGGGAAAGAGAAGATGGTGGTGGTAATCAAAGGTACAGTTATAAGAAATCATTTTGTGTGAAAATTGGGAATAAATTCCTTCACCTCCAAGGAGGGACTTAGGAAGGGTGAAGCCGAAAGAATGGTACGTGGAGACGCAATATAACATGTCATCATTGTGTAACCCAAAATGTAATCATACTTTTGCGTCTGACCGGGTTACCAAATATATAACTTTTATATGCATTCAAAGTAAACAAATAATGTTAGTTATTATTATTTGACCAAAAATAGGGTTAATACATTTGGGGTGTATACATGCCAATATTCCCTACATTCTCAATTTAAACAATTTCACCGTTGCATTTTCCAATCAAATTAAAATAAATTTTCTATTTAATTTTTCTATTAAAATTGACAAACTTTGTTACATTATCATTTCCTAATTTATCTTTATTTTTCACTTCTTTTTACTCTTTTACTTTTAAAATTTGAAATTGAGCAGGTGATAATATGGCAAAGCTGGACTTATTTAATTTAATTAGAAAATACAAAGGTGATATTATTTAAACTGAAATTGTATAGATCATATTGACTTATATCCCAAAATATAAAGATAATAAATATAATTAATTTAAAAAATAGAGTATTGCTTCTTTTTTTTTTACCACAAAAAAGTAATATATTACTTAAATATTTTGCTTTTTGAGTATTTCAGCTACGTTTCTCCTTGAGCATTGAGCTTTTCTTCCTAAAAAGATTTAGCATTTTTAATTAATTAATTAATTTTCAATATATATTAGAGCTCACCCACCATCCAAACCAAAGAACCCAATCAACATCCCCACAATTTTTTTCTCAAATTTTCTCTTTTTCATCTCTATTATGTTGGTTTTGTTTATGGATCTGGTTGGACTTTCTAAGTTACATTTTTTTTTCTTTTTTTAGTTTCTCTTCAAGGTTTAAGTCTTATGGTGAAAGAATACAGATGAATCATATAGATTGTTGTTAACTAATTTTGAGTAATTTGGGCAAATGACCACCTTACTAATTGAAATTGTAAAAATATCTAAGAGCTCATAATTTTTTTAAAAATACCCACCAAACCCAATAATACCCAAAATTTCCCTTATTATTTAGGGCTGTTTTCATTGAATCCCCTGAAATTTGGTCAAATATTAGTCCACCTATTCATGTTTGAAAAATAGCACAATACCCCCTGTTGTTATGACAAGACCGTACCTGAAATGGGTCCTGCCTCAAGAAATCCTATTAAATATTTTATAAAAATTTCAACAGAACCTCCCTTAAAATTTAAACTAACCTAATTTGTACATGTAAATAAAATCATTTCACAAATATACATACAATGATTACAGCACATACCACTGGATTTCCTACAATATAGTAATAAATAAACATGATAATTTTCAGAAATATCAAGAAATTTAATATAAGAGACAGTTTGGTAACGACTTGGGATATTCTCAGAGCAATCTAGATGATTTTTGAAAAATAGTTAAAGATACAAGATACATAAATAAAAATAAAAGAAAATAAAAACTTGATTACAATGATAATAGAAAAGTCTCGAGCGATGGAATGAATATACAGTAATATCTTGCATGGAGATTCAACCACAGTCAGCTGAAAACCTACTGAAAATCTAAAGTTAAAATAAAGCAAAATTAATGAGACAAGCTCAGTTTAGTGTATCCATTAAAAACAATGTAAATAATTTATATATAACAATTTGAGTAAAATCTATTCAATAACTTAATAATTTCACGGTAACTGTTTTAACAATAAGGAGAATAATAATAATAATAATAATAATAATAATAATAATAATAATAATAATAATAATAATAATAATAATAATAATAATCAGAGTAAATAATAATACAAGAAAATTATCTCAAAATCAATAAAAATTTGTTCGCCAAGATATAATCCAAAATCATTAGGGGAAAGGGGAACCGTCATACTACTCTTGGCATCCTAAGGCGTAGCAGACATGGATGGGGAAGGGGAAAACCATCATATTATCCTTGGCGTCTCAAGGCGTAGCAAAGATGGATCATCGTCTAGCCTCGTGTCTCGAGTAGATAAACAAGGGGGCGAAACACATATCAGTCATTGTCCACCTTACGTGGAAGGGGGATGAAATAATATATTATCATCAAATTAATAACTGTATCAAGGCTACACATAATGTATATTAACATAAAAAAATGTAATGCAAATCAACTTTTACAGTATAAAATCATTTCCAATGGCCAAACTCAATATTTTTCCGTAACCATACCAATATAAGTTCTCCAAAATCACATTTAATAATCAATGTGTTAAAGAGGTGTTTCTCATAATAATATTCATATGCGTACCATTAAAATAAATACTCAAATATATTGAAAATTGTCAAAATTATCAATTTATAATAATACTCAAACATAATAAATTTAATACAAAGATATAAATAAAAGTAAAATTTAATCTACTTACAGACAGGATCACTGTTGATCCTTAGGTGTATCCACTCCAGAGCCCCCAGAGCTGCAGGTTCTAAACAGTAATAAAATATTTCCCTTTTATTTTTATTTAATCAAAAATAATAAATTTTACACTTAAACAACCCCAATTAACAATTGTTATGCACAATTAACTCGAAATTATCACTCAAAATGTGAATTCTTTCTCTAATCAACAATTTCTCCCAAACCAATCATCCACCATCCTCAATTATATAAAAAAAACATTGTAATACTACTACAATGTCTAAATAATATCAATTGAGCTTATTTTTATTAAAGTCCCAAAATTACCAATAACCTTCAAATTTTGGGCTTTTCACAAACCTTCACCAATATTAACATACTACACATCAAATTGAAGCCCACAATTCAAGGATCAAGATATACTTTTTGTTTGGTCAGAAAACACTAGGTTTGGTTGAAATCTCGCTCGAAAGTGGTGGTTCCAAGTGGGTTTTGTGATTTCTACAAAATAAAAAATTTCAGCTAAAACAAGCTCAGATTTGAACTTAAGAGGTAAAAACAGTAGGATATGATCCGTCTTTGGCCAAAAAACTCACCAGAAAGTGGCAAATCAAGCAAAGAGAAAGTTAACGGCGACCATGCATTTTTCGATGACGGTGGCAGTAGTAGCTTCCAGAAGCGTGATTGGTAGGGATGGACTTATCGGCAGTGGCTAATGTAGATGGTTGCATGCGTTGGGCTCAGGTAGGCGGCGGCGATGGTGTTGTGACGGTGGCGGTCACAAAGAGAAGAAGAAGAAGAAGAAGAAGAAGAAGAAGAAGAAGAAGAAGAAGAAGAAAGGAAAATCCCGTATTTGTTTTCTCTTTTTCCAATTAAGGAAAATCCCGTATTTGTTTTCTCTTTTTCCAATTAATCTAGATTTTTGCTTCTCTCTTTTTCCAAATCGTACCACACCTTTCCACAGTAACAACTTTAATAATACCTAATCATCAACGCTAAACTCAAGGTCTTTCCTTTGATTGTCAGTAAAACTTTTCTGTCTATCTGAGCTGCTTTCAGTTTGCTACGAATTGCTTTAACTTTTCTGTAGTCATCGATACAAACTCGGGCCCTATAAACTTCCTTTCGCCAACCTCATTCCAATATAAAAGAGTTCTACACTGCCTCCCATATAATGCCTCAAACGATGTCATACCAATGCTTGAATGATAGTTATTATTGTATGTGAACTCCATTAATGGTATATAGGAATCCCAATTTCCTTTAAATTGCAAAACACAAGATCTTAACATATCCTCCAAGGTCTAAATAGTCCTCTCTAATTGTCCATTTGTTTGAGGATGAAAAGCTGTATTAAAATGTAACCTAGTACCCAAGACCTCTTGTAAACTTTGCCAAAACCTATAGGTGAATTATGTATCCCGATCCGATATAATAGATACAGGTACTCCATGTAACTTTATAATTTCTTCTACAAACAACTCAGCAAGCGTTTAAAGAGAAAAAGTCTCTCTAGTGGGCAAAAAGTGAGCAGACTTGGTAAGTCGATCTACTACCATCAAAATTTTATTATGTTTTCTCTGAGTATGGGGAAGCTTAAATAGAAAATCAATAGTGATTTATTTCCACTTCCATTCCAAAATAGGTAATGATTGTAAAAGTCCTGAAGGCTTTTGTCTTTCTGCTTTTACTTGTTGACAAATCAAACACTTGGAAACAAATTTAACAATTTCTCTTTTCATTCCTGGCAACCAAAAATGATTCTGCAAGGTGCGATACATTTTTGTGCTTCCAGAGTGCTTACCATAAGTAGAATTATGCGCTTCATCAAGAATTTTCTTCCTTAATTCTTTATTAGTAGGAACATAAAGTTTGGTACCCATAACCAAAACTCCATCTCCTATAACAGAAAAATCTATTTTTTGACCCAAATTAATTTCACTTCTAATTTTCATCAACCTAGAATTCGATTAACATGCATTGGTTGAACTTGAAAGCAAACCAATAGATCTCCAGTATCACCCAATTCCAAGCTAACTCCCATCCTTCTTAACTCAATAATCAAAGATAAATGAACCATTTGAACATGTGCTAAAGAGTTTATAACCTTCCTACTTAAAGTATCAGCAACCACATTGGCTCTTCCTGGATGATAATCAATAATACTATTATAGTCTTTAATCAATTCCATTCATCTCCTTTATTTTATGTTCAACTCTTTCTGTGAGAAAATATATTTAAGGCTCTTATGATCTGTAAATATTTGACAAATGGTGCCATAAAGATAATTTCTCTATGCCTTTAAAGCAAAAACTACCGCTGCATAAGTTTTAAGTTATTGGGAAGCATATGTAACCACTCCTCTATGCTGCATAAGGGTATAACCTAATCCTTGATGAGATGCATCACAAAACACCACAAATCCTTCATTACCATCAGGGAGGGTTAAAACAGGCGCTGAAGTCAACATTTGCTTAAGTTCTTGGAAAGTTTGTTCATATAAATCCGTTTAATCAAATTTCACCCCCTTTCGAGTGAAATGGTGAAGTGGGGCTGCTATCTTAAAAAAACCTTTAATAAAGTGACGATAATACCCAGTTAAACCCAGAAAACTTCGTACTTCAGTTACACTTGTAGGTTTTTTCCAATTCAACACAGCTTCCACTTTATTTGGACCTACAAAGATACCTTCAACAGATATAATATGTCCCAAAAAGACTATTTTATCCAACCAAAACTCATATTTGCTAAATTTAGCATAAAGTCAATGCTCCCTTAGGGTTTGTAACACTCAACTCAAATGCATCTCTTGCTTAATTTCACTTTTAGAATATAATAGAATATAATCAATGAAAAAGATTACAAACCAATCTAATAATGGGCGGAAACTCGGTTTATCAAATCCATAAATGTTACAAGAGCATTTGTAAGTTTAACCATATGACTAAGAATTCATAATGATCTTACCGAGTTCAAAATGTAGTCTTAGAAATATTAGATTCTCTAATCCTCAAGTAATGATATCTCGACCTTAAGTTAATTTTCAAGAACACTTTAGCACCCTGAAGTTGAACAAATAAATCATCAATGTGAGGCAGTGGATACTTATTGTGAATTGTTACCTTATTCAATTGTCATTAATCAATACACAATCTTAAAGATCCATATTTCTTTTTGACAAACAACACTGGTGCTCTTTAAGGTAATATACTAGGATAGTAAAATCCTTTACCTACCAAATCCTGTAACATATTTTTTAATTTTTTTAATTCCTCTGGAACCATCCTAGATGGCAATAAAGAAGTATAATTAGTGCCTAGAATCAAATCAATGACAAAATCTATCTCCCTTTCACGAGGTAAATTAGGAAGATCATCTAGAAACACATCCGAAAAGTCTCATACCATAGTAATATCTTCAAGTCTTATTCCTCTAACTCGAGTATCCACTATATAAGCCATAAACCTCACACAACTTTTACATAAAAAATGTTGAGATGAAAGGCCGAAATCAAACTTGTAGTGGAAATCCTATGATCATCATAAAATATCATTTCTAGCAACTCCGATATTTTAAAAGTAACCTACTTGCGAAAATAATCTATCAATGCATGATTTGCCATAAGAAAATTCATCCAAAAAATAACGTCCAAACCCTTTAAATTCATCAAGATTAAGTTTGCTTCTACAACTAACCTACCAATAAAAAAAAAACATTACTTTAACATTTGTGTAGGTTATAAATAATCTCCAGTAGGTGTAAAAACTTCCAATTTCATATCCAAGGGTACGGGTGGTATACCGAATTGTGCAACAAAACTATATGATATAAAAAAATATGTGACTCTAGGATTTATAAGAATGTAAGCATCCGTTCCAATAGATAAAGTACATGTTACCACATCTAACATAGCATGTGCATCCTGCTGTGTCATGGAAAATACCCTTCCTTGACTTGAAGGTCGTCCACATCTACTACTATTTTCACGAACTGGTGTGGACTGTGCTCCACTCGCAGATGCATCTCTCTGCCCAACCTGAGCACCCTGCCCTCTTCTGCTACTAAACTGCTGAGGGGGTACACCTGATCCTGATGCTCGTGAATCAAACTCAGGGGTCCCTGAATTGCTGTGAATAAGAAAATGATAATCCTTCCTGAAATGCCAAGACTAACTGTAATGAAAACATCCACAGTTCTCTGACAAGGCCCACTATGATATCTGTCACACAAAGTACATGCTATCTGAGGACTACCCGCAAATTATGGTCTCTGATGTGAACTGCTACTAGAATGATTGGATTGCTGTTCCAATCTCATGCCACGACCACTACTCTGTACAGACTGAACATTTTGGTTAGTTCTAGCCCATTTGAACCTACCACTGTTAGAGGATCTTGAGCTGCAACTTCCTTTCTTTAGAAATCCTTGATTGGGAGTACCTAAGGAAGTCCTCTCAAATGGACGACGCGGGGATCCTTGCATTAATAACTGCCGCTCAACTTTCAAAACTGCATCCCTTAAAGACTGATAAATAGGATATACAATTCTGGATATACCAATAGTGATGGCATCCCTCAAACCATCCAGGAACTCAAACCTTTTCTTCCTCTCCTCATTTAGAATCATATAAGGACAAAACTCTTATAGTTCCAAAAACTTTCTTTCGTATTCTATCATTGTCATGCTTCCTCGAACTAGTCTCTCAAATTCCATCCATTTTGCTTCTTTGTATGCCTGTGAGCATCAAATGCAACCTTAAAATTTTTTTAAATATGTTGCTTCATGCTCCTTTCCACAACCCACCAACGTCCCTACCAAGAAGAAAACATATTATATTGACTTTTTCTTCATCAGAACAATCCATTCCATTATCTAAAACTTTCTCTATCTCAGATAACAAAAATAATACCTCAACAAGATCAGTAGTGCCATTAAAATTCGTAGCACCTAATCTCATGGCTGCTTAAGCTGATGGTGTTGGTTAGACACCCATATTGGCATCTCCACAAAACACTCCCGTACTTCACCATCCAAAGCTGGCCCACCAGTAGTGTCAGCTGATCTTGAAGGATTTGTGGTCCTATGCGTCCACGTTTTGGAGGCAACACCAAAATGATATTACACAGAATAAAAACATTTTAATCTTCCAAAAAACAATAATTAATTGGAGAATACAAGAATTTTTCAAAATGCCCACAAAGAAAAATTTATCTAAAAAATTTGAAACTTTGCACAATTGTGTGTAGGTCTACAGAAAATGAAAACCTAATGCTCTAATAACAAGCTGACAGCACCATATCCGGGATGAGTCCCGCCTCAGTAAAATTCTACTAAAAGTTTTACAAAAATTCAGTAGAAACTCCCTTAAAACTTAGACTAACCCAATTGGTACTTGTAAATAAAATCATTTTCAAAATATACATCTAATGGTCATAGCAAATACCACTGTATTTTTCACAATAGAATAACAAATAAATATGATAAGTTTCATAAATATTAAGGAATTTAATATAAGAGACAGTTTCGTATCGACTTGAGATATTCTCAGAGTAATCTAGATAATTTTTCAAAAATAATTAAAGATACAAGATACATAATAAAATTAAAAGAAAATAAAATTTCTTTATAATAATAATAGAAAAGTCTCGAGTGATGGAATAAAGATATAGTGATGCTTTGTGTGGAGATCCAATCACAGTCAGCTGAAAATCTAAAATAAATTTAAAACAAAACTAATAAGACAACCTCAGTGAGTGGATTCATTAAAAATAGTGTAAATAATTTATATATAACAATTTGAGTAAAATTTTTTCAATAACTTAATAATTTCACGGTAACCGTTTTAACAATAATGAGAATAATAATAATAATAATAATAATAATAATAATAATAATAATAATAATAATAATAATAATAACAATAATAATAATAATACCTTATAATATAAACTTCAATCATCACAATAAATAATAATATAAGAAAATTCTCTCAAAATCGATGAAAATTTATACATTAAGATACAATTCAAAATCATAAGGGGAGGGGGTACCATCATACTATTCTTGGCATCATAAAATGTAGCAGAGATAGATAAGGAGGGGGAAGCCGTTATACTATCTTTGGCGTCCTAAGACATAGTAGAGATGGATCATTGTCTAGTCTCATATCACGTGAAAACAAACGAAGGGGATGGAATACATATCAGTCATCGTCCAGCCTATGCGCAAAGGGGATGAAATACATATATCATCATCAAATCAATAGCTGTATTCAGACAACACAAGACATAATTAACAAAAAAAAAATATAATGCAAATTAACGTCCATAGTATAAAATCATATCCAATAGCCAAACTCAAATATTTTTCTGTAACCATACCAATATAAATTCTCCAAAACCATATTTAATAATCAATATGTGTTTAAATAGGTGTTCCTCGTAAAAATAGTCAAATGCTACCTTTAAAATAAATACTCAAATATATTGAAAATTGTTGAAATTATCTATTTATAACAATACTCAAACATAATAAATTTAATACAAAGATATAAATAAAAGTAAAATTTAATCTACTCATCCTCAAGTGTATCCACTCCCGAGCCTGCGCTAGCTGCAGGTCTTAAACAGTACCAAAATATTTTCTTTTTATTTCTATTTAATCCAAAATAATAAATTTTATATTTAAACAACCCCAATTATAAATTATCAGGCACAATTAACCCAAATTACCACCCAAACTAATCAATTCTCCCAAACCAATCATCCATTATCCTTAATTACACCCAAACCATCTTAATACTACTAAATTGTCCAAATAATATCAATTGAGTCCACTTTTATTAAAATTCCGAAATTACCCATAATCCTTAAATTTTGAATTTTCACAAACCTTCACCAAAATTAACATACTATGTATCAAATTGAAGCCCACAACTCAAGTATCAAGAATATACGTTTTGTTTGGTTGGAAAACACCCGGTTTGAATGGAATTTCGCTACAAAGTGATAGTTCCAAGTGGGTTTCATGATTCTTATAAAACAAGAGGTTTTCATAAAAAAAAGCTCGAATTTAAATTTAAGAGGTCGAAAACAGTAGGAAATGACCCATTTTTAGCTGAAAAACTCATTGGAAAGTGATAAATCGAGGAGAGAGAAAGGTGACGGCGACTGCATACTTTTCAATGACGATGACAGCTTCTAGGCACGTGATCAATGGGGATGGGCTCTCTAGCGGTGGCTAGTGCAGATAGTCACTCGCGTTGGGAGGGGGTGGTGGTGTTGTGCCTAGATCTCCGGTGATTGCAAAGGAAAGAAAAAGAAGAGAGAAAAAGAAGTGGAAGAAGAAATAGAGGGGGGGAAGGCGGGTCTGTAAAAGGAATAAGGAAGGGAAGAAGAAAGAAATGCGGCCCAAGGGAAGAAAAAAGAAATGGGCCCACTGGTGGAGTCCACCATTCATTACACATTTATTTTCTATCGTTTAACTTAATAGTAGAAGGGCAGATATATCATTTTAGTTAAAATAAATAAAAATATATTAAAACTTAATAAAATAAAATTAAATATGTATGAGAGAGAAAAATTAATTTAAAATTGAAAGTGTTTAAGTATGTGCATGACTTTTGTTTATTTATTTCTTTCTTTTATCTCTCTCTTTTTTCTACGACCATGGTATGTCTTTCTCCTCTAATAATAAATATCGATTGATATCTTTCACCACGCCAGTTACGAGTCGTTTGCTCCAACATCGGATCACAAGCCCGTCGGTTGCCATCTTGTCACCACTTGCCTGTAAAAGACCTCTCTTTTTCCTTTCTCAGGTAAATCAAAAAATAATTGATAGACCGTGAACAACAATTGAACGATTCTGTATTACCAAAATCCTTGATTCTTTACAAGAATCTCTCTTATCCCTCTTCAGCAGGCTAGCATTCTTGATTCCTTGCCCTCAAAGTGATTTTGTCAAATTAATTATGATCATGTATTACACTGGTTTAGAATTTTGGTTATGAGTTTGATTTTTCTGTTAGTGTCGATGAGTTTTGTAGTTATATTGGAATTGGGAGATTATTTGAAGTTTATCTAATGATTGGATTGAATGGTTAAAGTAGTTTTTTTTATTTTTATTTTTTTATTGACTATCTATCTTTGGATTCGTCATTGGTGTTTGATTTTGTTTATGACATTGAATTTCTAAGTGTTTTTTGTATTTTTTTTGGGATTTTGTGGAGTATTTGAAGAAATAGGATTAATTGAACTATGAAAAAATTGATAATGAACCTTTGTTCGAAATTTAAGAAGTAATTTAACTGTTTTTTTTCGAATATGATTTTGAACAATACTTTTTGATGATGTTATGCAGGGACTGAGCTTGATTCTTAGGCTAGCATGGATGTGTAACTAGGCTATTTTAGTAGGCCTTGAAGTCATAAGAAGAGGGATGTGGAACTTCTACAGGTAAAAAAAGAACTCATAGATTTATTGGTTCATATATATATATATATATATATATATATATATATAAATTGAAAATATACTGAAGAATTGAATTCCATTAATGGTCCAGGTTGGAGAATGAGCATTTAAATAATGCAAGCAAGTTTAGAGCAGTTAAGACAGTGCCATTGCCGTTTTGTGAAGTGGAGAGATGATGCCTTGCATATGATCTATTCAATAAGATAGTAGAGATGGGCGGTGAGGAAAAAGAGTGTGGGTAGTGAGAGAGAAATAGAGGAGAGAAAAAATTAATATATATATTTTCAATTTTATATTTTTAAATTAATATTTTGTTGTAATTTTATATAAATATTTAATAACATTTAAAGGGCAAAAATGTCATTGTACATACCACATATGAGAGAGAAAATTTTTAATTGAAGACTATTAAATATAAGAGGTAACATGACATTACTCATACCTATATAAATAATTAAAAGAGCAAATCACAAGGTGGTTGTGTTGATATCGCCCTATTATTTAAGTAAACCTTGTAATTCATTTTTTTTTCTTTATTTTTTCATCTTTATTTTTTCTTATTTCTTTCCTATTTTTATGATTTTCATTTATTTTATAACATATATATTTTTTTAAAACTACATCAAATTTGAGTATTTTGGTTTTTGAATCAAGTAATTTAGAAAATTATTATAAGAGGTAACATGACATTACTCATACCTATATAAATAATTAAAAGTAAAAGCAAATCATAGGGTGGTTGTGTTGATATCACCCTATTATTTAAGTAAACCTTGCAATTCATATTTTTTCTCATTTCTTTTCTATTTTTATGATTTTCATTTATTTTATAACATATTTTTCTTAAAACTACGTTAAATTTGAGTATTTTGATTTTTGAATCAAGTCATTTCGAAAATTATTGAATGCGATATGATTTTTATAATTTTATTAAAGTTTCTGAGATTTTACTTACAATTACATCTCATTCCTTACTTTTTCACTTACGTTTTCCCTTCTTTTCTACTCCAATGATATTTATTATTTCGTGACATATTGTTTTGTAAAACTACATAATGTTATTAGCATTTTGATTTTTGAATTAAATTATTTCAATAAATATTGAATGAGATATGATTTTTACAGTTTTATTAATTTTTTTGAGATTTTTCTTACATCTACATCTCATTCCTTATTTTTTTTAAACTTCTTTTCCCTTTTTTCTACCCTTATAATCATTATTTATTTTGTGATATATTGTTTTGTAAAATTATGTCAAGTTATGAGTATTTTCATTTTTAAATCAAGTCATTTGATAAATATTGGATGAGATATAATTTTTTACAATCTTATTGGTTTTTCATATATTTTTTCCAATGAAAATGGGTGGGTCTTGCCAAAAATGAGTGGACGGTCCTTGTAAAAAATGGCAGGCCTCTCGCAAAATGATCATTTTTTTAGAAGCATAATGAGTTTATAAAAATCATATCTCATATAATACTTATTAAAATGACTTGATTTAAAAATAAAAATGATCACAATTTGATATAGTTTTATAAAAAAATATGTTATAGAATAAAAAATATTATAGGGGTAGAGAAAAAAGGAAAAAATATAAAAAAAATAAAGAATGAGATGATAGTTGTATGTAAAATACAGACTAATAAAATTATAAAAATATTATTTTATTCAATATTTATTGAAATGATTTGATTTAAAAATTAAAATGCTAATTTTACTGAAAATATATTTTAAAATAAATAAAAATTATAAGAATAAAGAAAAAAAGAAAAAAAAGATGAAAAAAGAATAATATATGGGTGGTTGTGGGTGTTAACAAACAAACAATATTTTCAGTAATATTGTGTATTTTTAAATGGATTATAAGTGCACGAACATTTTAACAATCTCAATTAGCAGAGTGAGAATTTGTCCAAATTACCCATTAATTTTCACCTATAGCCCAGCTTAGGCTTATATCGCACTTGGTCTGATCTAATATCCACGACTTAATGGCAGCAAGTCCAAGAAAATCAAGGCAATAGCCCATGAAGTCTAAGAGTTATGGAAAAGATCAAGGCAATAGCCTATTAAGCAAGCTAGATTGACGCACGATGATCGACTTTAATCTGCATTAAATGCACTCACATGGGTAGGTGGAGCAGACAAGGTAGTAGGGGTGTTCATCATGACTGGAAAACCGCAGTCAACGACCGCCCGCCCCGCATCGATCGATATTTTTCGGTCACCACCGGTTGTCGGTCGGTTAATCAGCACCGAGGAAAGAAGCACGGTAGATTTTGGTGCCGGATTTACAAAATCGATGGTCACCGAAATCGACCAATAAAGTTTTTTATTTTATTTTTATTCATATATAGTTATACACCCACCTATCAAATTGCAATACCCCTCTTCTTCTGCAACCGTGAAAACCCTCTCTTCTTCTGTAACTGTGAAAACCATTTCTGCTATCGCGACTCACCGTGGCTCACCTTCCATCATTGTCGTCAATTGAACACTGTCAATTTGGAGTTTGGTAAAAGAAAAGCGATCCCCTTGTGTCGTTGACGTTGATTATTCTCCACAACCCACACAAAAATGCATTTTTGTTAAGCCCGCACACAAATTGATCACTTTTGCAAAGCCTATAGCGTTGTATACGCAGCAGAAGAAGATCATCAGCTACAAACCTCAACTTGCCTCCTTCTCCACCAAGGTTACCAATTATTGGAAACCTTCACCATCTGAGCTCACTCCCACATCGCTCTCTCCGAGAACTTGCACAAAAGTATGGCCCTGAACTCATGCTTTTACACTTAGGCCAAGCTCCAACTCTTGTGGTTTCATCTGTAAATATGGTCAGAGAAATCCTCATGTCCCATGACATCGCCTTCTCCGACCGACCCAAATCCACAGCTGCTGATATTTTACTTTATGGATGCAAAGACGTGGGGTTTGCTCCTTACGGTGAGTACTGGGGACAAGTGAGAAAGGTGTGCGTTGTCGAACTTTTGAGCATGAAAAGAGTGCAGGAGTTTCAATTTGTGAGGGACCAAGAGATTGCGGTGTTGGTTGATAAAATACGCCAAGCTTGCCTTACTGGAGCTTCCGTAAATCTAAGCGACATGTTGGTTGCAGTCTCCAACAATGTAATGGGTAGATGTGTTCTTGGAAAGTGTTTTGTGGGGAAGATGGTAAGAGCATGTTTGGAGAGTTAACAAGAAAGATGATGGTCCAATTAGTGGAATTCAGTGTTGGAGATTTCTTCCCTAGTTTGAGATGGATTGACTATCTTAGAGGCTTTATTGGGCGCTTGAAATCAACTTTTAAAGAATTGGACACCATTTTTGAGGAGTTGATTGAACAACACAAGGATGCCTTGGAAAATAGTAATTATGGGTCAGATTCAAAAGACTTTGTTGATATCCTCCTCAAACTTCAACACAATCAGATTCTTAACTTTGAGCTCACCCGAAACGACATCAAAGCAATTCTAGCAGTATGATCCTTAAGTCTTTCTAATCTGTCACCTTTACTTTTATTAATTTTTTACATATAAATACTGTTTAGACCATATTGGGTGTGTTGGATCGGATAAAATTATTATTTCTGCCTAGGAAAAAAATAGGAGATGAGAGGATAGGATAATAATAGTATTGTCCTGTACTTGAGGTTGTCAGGATTAAAAATTGAAAATGTACCATATTTGGTGTGTTACTGTTATTTTTATTAATTTTTTACACGTAAATACTGTTAGAATTGTGAAGCATGAATCGGGGTGGAGCAATTGATCGCCCAACCACGATAAATCTCGACTCATTATTTTCTATAATTTTGTACGTGCGTTTGATATAATTCTCTAAAACCCGTCAATCCCAAAATTCAGAACAATTAGACAGTGCCCTAATTTTCTAGCAAATACAAAAGCAGAATTGATAGAAGCTGTGCATTTCCCCACAATTGCAGGACATGTTCATCGGTGGAAGCGATACAGCTTCAACAGTTTTGGAATGGTTAATGGCAGAGCTAATGAGAAATCCAAACGTGATGAAGAAAGTACAGGAAGAGGCGAGAAGAGTAGTTGCGGGAAAAATCCAAAATCGATACGAATGATATCAATCAGATGGAATACTTGAAATGTGTTGTTAAAGAAACTGTAAGACTACATCCACCAATTCCTCTTTTACTTCCACGACAGACAACTTCGAAGGTGGAGATGGGAGTCTTCCATATTCCTGCAAAAACAAAGGTGTTTATAAATGCATGGGCAATCCAAAGGGACCCAAGATTTTGGGACAAGCCAGAGGAATTCCTCCCAGAGAGGTTTATGAATTCTAATTTTGATTTCAAAGGTCATGATCTTCAAATGATTCCATTTGGCATTGAAAGAAGGGGGTGTCCTGGAATATCATTTGGGGTTGCTTCTACTGAATTTGTGGCTGCCAACCTTTTGTATTGGTTTGACTGGAAGTTGCCTGGTGATGATCATGGTGGTTCTGGCTTTGGGAAGGAGTTGGATATGAGTGAAGTTAATGCACTCACTGTCACTAAGAAACTTCCTCTTCATCTTGTTCCAATACCATACTCTCCTTAAATATTAGTTAATAATGTAATTTTCAGTAATTTCTCATGCTTTTTGTACCATTTATGTTATTGTAATTTTGGCTTTTGGTGAATAAATTCTAATAAAAATATAAAGTTTGTTCCGTAATGCTGCGTTTATGAATTGGCATAAATAGCAGACAAGTTAGTAAATGCCTGTTTTTATGGGGAAGAAAAAGAACATTTAGATCACTTTAGAGGATCTAGTTCCCCTTGGTAAAAGTAGTATTTTTTTCCTCAAAATATTTGAAATTTTTTACAGATGCAAACCATTCACAGTATTGCCTGTTTGTTAATGTTTCTTTAGGTGCCCGACTCTAAAATCTTCGTCAAATTGTTGTTTCGAGATAGTTATAAGGGTAATTTGATAAAATTTCCAGATTTTTTACGCCATTAAGATTTTTATCCCATTTTCTATACAATAATAATTTTACCTATACGTTGATGCATGTGTGATTAGTTTATTATCCTTGGTTATTAAATTTTACTAAGCAGCTTATGAGAAGCCTTCTTTCATGTAAAATCACTCAAATCTCTTTCTATTACCTTATCTTACTTTCTTTCTCTAGCACACATTGAGAATAGATTTTGGCTGAAGTTGGGAGGCACTTTAAGAAAATAAAGATAAATTGATTTATTTGTTTTTGGCTATTGTAATATGATCCTCGCTTGTTTGAATGTTATCTTCAGTGTTTTTAGATTCAAATCCATGGTATTCAGTTGTAGATTCCAAAGATTTGTACAGTATTTTGCATCTCATAGATAACATTTCAATTTTTCACGTTTGTCAATGATTTCATGTTAGTGAAAAATCAAATTTTCAATTTGAAATATATGTAAAAGGAAATTTTGATTTCACTTTTAAAAGGAAATCGAAATTTCGCTTCTAAACGAAATCATAATTTATATTTATAAAATCAAAATTTCTTTCACTTTTAAAAGGGAATTAAAATTTCTATTTTATTTTTAAAATGAAACATAATTTCTATTTGTAAAATTGAAATATTTGTTCACTTTTAAAAGAGAATCGGCATTTCTATTTGTAAAATTGAAATTTCTATTCGACTTTTAAATATGAAATCAAAATTTTATTTTACATACACTATCCAAATACAAATTTCAATTCCCTTATATTTTGAGTTTTGAGCTTTAAATTAAATATTTATTAATATGTTAATTTTTTAGGTGTTTTAGTTCAATTTATATTGAGGATTTATTAAAATTTGTTTTATTCTATATAAAAAATGAATATTGATGATGTTGTAAACGTTGTCCTTTTCTAGGACAAAATTGGGTTAGAAAAGATATGGATTTTGAGAGCTTCAAAATTATCACAGTACAATTATTGGTATCAATAAAAGATGTACGTCTTATTGGAATGAGCATTATTTGAAAATGACATCTTTATATGTATACTACAACATAAGCTTTATTCAACTAAGAAATTTCAATTTTGGTGGCCTAAAGTTAATGCACAAAGAAAAATCATATCACAACTATACAAGTTAAAAGTGAATAACAATAATAAATATTATTAATTTTTAATATCATCTCCAACTAGTAGATTTCATTTTCAGTGGTCCATTTTGAAAATCACTCATCTCACTTTCACTGCAAGGGACCCATCATTTGCACTCCATATTGTCCCATTTAGTTTGTAGCTTTGTAGGACAATTATGTGGGCATAGACCTTGCTTTTGATTACAGAATGACGAAAACTTTCCAGGTGGGTGTATCCCTTCAAAAGCCAGCTAACATATCTGCCCAAATGAAGCACTTGTAATTTAACCACCAAAAAAAAAAAATGATAAATGAATTGAGGATAGAATGACAGCAATAAAAATTCAAGTCCAAGTGCAAGTGCAAGTGCAAGTGCAAGTAATACAATACAAAAATTCAGGTAAAAAATTCCAATTAAAAAACTAATGAAAAATTCAAAGATCACTACATTTAATGAAAGCTGTTCTCTCTTAAAGAAAAAGTTAGGGGAAAAAAAAAGAAAAAAAAGAAAGAATACAGTACATACTCGTACAAATTAGCAAATACACATGACAGGAAATATACAATACAATTACAAACTACATGCCTATTGTAACACCTTATTACTGATCACAAACACAAGCAATTATCTAAATTTCTTGTAAACAATTTAAGCTGAAACCAGATCTATGCTACCAGCTTGCCATTCATGCAATATTACGCAACTTGCAACCATATGACATATCCTGAAAGTTGCTACAGATTATAAACCTTATTTAATGGTTTACTAAGTTGTGTGTACGGAATAGAATTGGAGAATTTGCTAGTAGCAGTGCCATTCGTCTTCATTGAGTTAAAGCCATTTGAGCTTGCTAAAACAGTAGAACCTGGATCAGTCTTTCAATTTCCAAGACCAACATTTGTTCTATTTGGAACGTCTATAACAAACGTTGTGTCCCATAATTAGCATCACTTTTCTCCATTAAAAGTTAACATAATAACGGAGTGCGCATGTATAGCATGGTCGGGCAAGCTAGCCCAGAGAATAAAACAAGAAAACCAGCTGATATGTAAGAGTTAGTTTACATTCAACAACTACTCAACAGCCTTCAAAAACTACAAAAATTTTTAATTTTGATTTTCGGTTGTACCTGACCATGCATTGTAGGAGGTTGGGGCGGGCAGTCAGCAATGGCTGCCAGGTACATGAGGTTTCCCTGTAGCCTTGCTTGGTTCCTGCAACAGCCGAAAAAGAATTCTAGTGGTTTAAACACAATAGAATTTCAAACTATTTCTCATCTCACTTCCAATAAGACAATCATTTAACTGCAAATTGACATGTGTGATTCAGAGATTGTTAATTGCAAAGCTTCAAGTCTCAAATGAAACAAAAAGTATAATTCTTAGCAAAACTATACAATAGTTCTTCAAGATACCCTGATTTCTAAAAATATTTCTTAAGTTCCAATTGCTTCAATTTAGCTATAGTATGTTCATGACAGTAACTATTAGAAGAATGAAAACGAAACAAATAAGAAGCATTAAAGAAGCAAGAAAAGGACAAACGCATTTAGTACGCTAAAAGGAAGGTGTGAAGAATCACATTGATATAATATTTAGGAGTGCAGCAGCTACTCCTGTTGGCACGATGGAAGAGATGCTCCACTTCCACATAAGGTGCCAATAATTATGACAATATGTTGAACTCAAATTACATATCAAAATATGCACTACCATTAAACAAATATGCATTAAGCAATGAAAAACAATATATTGATATCCTCTAGCCTTGGGTATTTACCTGTTGGGTGCAGTAGGAAGCAAGATAGAAAGTTTAAAAACAGAGCACAATGAACTTTTAAATTTTGCAGAGCTGCTCTCCTGCAGATTTTGTATTAAGATAAACGCTTAGATTAACAAATATGTTAAAACTAATAATACAAACTCCATCCCTTTAACTTTATAGCCTTGAGGTTGCTTGACATAAGCTTTTTCTTCAATTTCACCGTTTAAAAAATGCAGATTTTACATCCAATTGGAATACATTCAATTCCAATTGAGCTGCCAAGGAAAGTACAGTTCCAATTGTCTCGATTCTAGCCTTTGGAGCAAATATTTCGGTGAAATCTACACCAGGTTGTTGAGAATACCCCTTTCCAACCAATCTTGCTTTATGCTTGTGGACTAATTAATCCATCCTCATTGTATTTGGTCTTGTAAATCTATTTAAAGCCAATTACCTCTTTTCCTTTGAGTAAATTCATAAGTTCCCAAGTTTTGTTCTTTTCAATCATTCTAATTTCATCATCCATGGCTTTAATCCAAACTTTATTTTCTCCCGCTTCTTCAAAAGTTTTGGTTATGTTTATGGTTTTGTTTGGGTTTAAGGGGGCTTTTTTTTATTTGTTTAAACAAATTTGGGGCAATTAGTTTGGCTTACAATTCGTATTTTTGTTTTTCAAGGTTTCGTATTTGGGGATTTTGATTTTGGGAGTTTCGTTTTGTTTGTGGAGTGGTGTTGTTTAATGGTTTTTTTTATTCTTCAAAATGGATTTAATATCCTTTATTTTTATTTTAACAAGGTTTGTGTTTTCAATTTCAAAGGTTGTAGAAGTAAGAGTTGTAATGGCCATTATTCGGGTGGATTTCAAATCTTCACAAGTTAGCTCCCTTTTTGAATAACCTGATATCTACTTTTGTCTTCTACTTCAAATCTTCACAGGTTTTATACATGATTGTACATGCTTATATATATGTGTGTGTATATATATATATATATTGTATTTTAGGGTGTATTAAGGTGTAGGACATGTTAATGATATAAATATTTAGATTGAAAATGTTTGAAACAATTGGTATTTGAAAAAATACAAATTTAGATTGACTGACATGATATATATCAAAATAGAGGGATGTAATTGAAAATACTAGTATAATAAGTTACATTGAAAATGCAGTCATATAATTTAAGGAATAGTAGCCCAAAATCTTTATTTTAACAATTATTAGATTTTAAAATTTTTAGAGGCATCACCAACTTTTATTTTAAAATTGTTGGAATTTAGCTCACTTCTCTATTTCTTTCTGTGTTGTTGGTGATATTAGATTCATTTTGGCTTTTTATTCTCATCATTCACTTGTTCTATACGGTATATAAGTTGAAAACCAAGACCTAGCTTAAAAAAAAATACTTTCCTAAATATTTGGCTTAAGTTTGATGTAACAGCACATTGTATCATGTAGGATTGTTTTATCCCTTATTGTTTAGTATATAGGATAATTATCCCAAATACCCACGTGACCAATAATTTGTTCCAAAATACCTACTCATTCATAATTTTATTTAAAATGCCCATATATTTCATTAAATACCTAAAACACCCCTACTTTAGTTGTAAGTATAGTTTGGTGGTGAGTAACTTACTTTCCATCCGGTGGCAAGTCTCGCTACCTAGTGGTGAGTAAATCAGACAAACTAGTGGTGAATATGTATATAATAGTGGTAAGTAGCTTACTTGCCACTTAGTAGCGAGTTTCGCTGGCTGGTGACGAGTCTCATAGCCTAGTGGCGAATAAATCAGACAAACTAGTGGTGAGTATGTATACAATTATGATAAGTAGCTTACTTCTCATTTAGTGGTGAGTCTCACGGCTGGCCGATCATAGCAGAAGCGAGTCTCGTAGAAGAGAAAAGAAATTTGAAATAAGGGTATTTTGGGTAAACGAGGATAAATTTGATGAATTATGAATGCGTATTTTGGAACAAATTATTGACCACGTGGGCATTTGGGGCAATTACCCTAGTATATATTTGTTTGTGTCATTACTACTCTTAGTTTTGTAAAACTACTTGATTATATATTTTATTGGTGACTTAAGAACTATTTGTGTTGTTAATTATGTATTTTCTGTGTTATTAGTGTCGTTGTTTCCTATTGTGTGTCTTTAACAACAAAATACAAAAATATAATTCACAGGATTTGTTTAATAATTAAATTAAATTAATTGGTGTAAAATGAAGATTAATTAGAGTTTAATATAAAATGTTTTGCTACATACAAGAAAGAAGTTGATAATTTTAAGTAGTACAAGAAACAGTAGTATGCACTTTTAAACCACTTTTGTACACTGAAAAGATATGAGTGATCCACATACCTGATCTCTCTCTCTCTCTCTCTCTCTCTTATATGGGTTGTTTATTATGTTCTCTCGTACTATAATAATTCAAATTGTCAAATTGTTAACTATCAAGATACTATCTCTCTCTCTTTCTTTTTCTTTTTTCTCAAATAATTATCTTGGTCTACATTAGAACAATATACTTATTGATACTTATACATGCTAGTTATAAGTCGCATAAAAGTTTTAAAAATTCCAATGCAATATAATTAAGACACAGATATATATTTATGCCTTAACATATAAAATGGAAAAAAACATATATATTGTGTCTCTTGATGATTATGTATTTTAATGTTTATGTGTATGTGTTATTGGTGTTCAGTAATTTTATTTTGTCTTTGTCAAACTATAATTGATTTCATTTTGAATTAATTTGTTCAGTTAATTAACATACTTGAAATGTGACCCACTTAAGATGGTGATGGATATGAGATGGTATGAATTGTTTAATATGTGGTAGATTGAATGATTAAATTGAATGGATTGTTTTATTTATTCAATAATTGAATATATGATTGTTAAGGACCATGATTTTCAAATTTGTTGTACACATATATGGGAGAGAACTAGAAGCTTACTTGGTTGATAAAGATTTATACAATGTGATTTTACTAATCAAGGATGCTAAATTATTTATTGTGGGAAGGGTTTGTCGCTTAAAGAGCCACTGTTAAATTACCTAATGGAGAATTATTTACTTTGAAAACTAATAAAGATATGATGAATATGTTCAAGATATTTAAAGACAATGGGATTGAAAAAATTCATATAAATGTTAATTTGTTACCCATAACATATGAATTACTTAAAGAGATTTATTTGTTGGAATCAACACCTTAACCCATACAAGAAGACCGTAGTAGATCTCATTCCAATTGAAGTGAAATCCCCAATTCAACTAAAGAGAACCTTGAACTAAAATTGAATCATAAACAAATCCTTAACCTGAAATAGAGCCTAAACTTGAACCCAATCTGAGTGAAGAAGGACCTAAATTTGGACCTAAAATAGTGTCCAGTCCACAAGTACATAAGGATGAAAGTGTTAGTGAATTTGTTAATGATGAGTCGAAGGGTATAAATCAAATGATGATAATGGAGATGTTAATGAAAGTGAAGATGAGCATCCTGTAGCTAAGATGGAAAGAAAGGTGTTTGAGCCTAGGGAAGATGGTCAAATGGTATTGGAAGTGGGAAACGATTTGATACTATTTACCATTACAAGAGTACACTCCTAGATTATATTGTGCAAAAGGGATTTGCTTATAAATATGAGGTCAATAACAAGAATAGGGTGGCATGCATATGTCGAAATAGAGGATGTACATAGAGGATTCAAGCTTTTGAGTTACCTAATGGTCAATCATTTAAGATAAAGATACCGAAGGTAATCATTTCGTAAATGGACTAAGAAGAATAAATTAGTGTCAGCTAATTAGATTGCTACCAAATTTATTAATCATTAAAGTTAAATTCAGAAGTCAAAGTAGTAATGCTCCAATCTAATTATATAAGAAGTTTGCATTGAAAGTGGACATTCATAAATTGTATAAGGCTAAGAAGATTGCATTAGAGATATTGAGTGATAATCATATTTAGTGTTACCACAAATTGCACAAGTATGGTCATGTGCTTATGACACTAAGAAAATTTGTACTAAGTGCCTACTCTAGTGTCCACTCGCGAGCCAAAGGTAGTTTGCTTTACTTGAATTTAGTTTTGTATTATTGTTGACCTTGTGCTTTTATTTAAGCTACCATTTTAAAATGGGTAAGTTTGTGAGTACCTTTTCACGTGTTTCGCGTAAGCGGGGTCATGAGTTGGGGGAGGAGCCTATCTTTAAAAGGCTAAGGTTGAGCTCGGAGCCGATATCCTTCTATAGGGACATAGTGACTGAGCTTCATTAGGTTGAGGAGCTAGTCATTGGTAGGATATGGTCAAAAGAGCTTACCATACTAAAGAAACTCTAATGGTGTGGACTCAATTCAAGGATCTGTTCTTGGAGAAGTACATTCTGGTTGTGAAGCTAGATGAGAAAGAAGTAGAATCAATGCTATTTGGATGATTATGGACCGACTTACAAAATCGGCTCACTTTCTACCCATGTGAATGACTCATTTGATGGAGAATTTGGCTCAACTATACGTGAATGAGATTGTAAGTACTAGTGTTAAGTATATCAGACCGACATCCAAGGTTCAGATTAGCATTCTGGAAAGGCTTCACAAAACTTTGGGGACAAAGTTGAATTTCATTACCGTCTTCCATCCTCAAACTGATGACCAATCAGAGCAGACTATCCAGATATTGGAAGATATATTAAGAGTGTGCATGTTAGATTTACAAGGAAGTTGAGAAAACACATTTCATCGTGGAGTTCACCTACAACAACAGCTACTACTCCACCATGGGATGACTCGTATGAAACTCTTTACGGAATAAAGTGTAAATCTCCATGATTAGGATAAGGTTGGTAAGAGAAAGCTACTTAGATAAGAAATTCTACAAGAGCAATGACACCATCAACAAGACAAAGCAAAGTATGAAGGTTATGCGGGATCAACATAAGAGTTAAGTTAATAATCGATGAAAAAATCTAGAGTTCAAGTCGGGGAGAATGTGTTTCTCAAAGTTGAACCATTGAAAAGTGTAATGAGGTTCGGTATAAAGGGGAAGCTAAGTCCTCGTTACATCGGACATTTCAAGAAACTAGAAAGTGTCGGGATTTTGACTTATTGTTTGGTGCTACCTTCCAAGTCGCTTACGCTCATGATGTTTTTCATGTATCTATGCTACATAAGTATGTGCATGATCCCTCACACGTCATTGAGTACGAACTGCTGAAAGTATACGAGAACCTTACATATGAGGAGAAACTAGTGAAGATCTTGGATCGAAAAGAATAAGTACTTATAAACCAAGCAATTTCACTCATGAAAGTACTCTAGCAAAACCACATAGTTGAAGAAACAACTTGAGGATGGAAAGATGAAATGAAAGCTAAGTATCCATTTTTGTTCGAGTAAGTACTCTAACTCCTTACATTTAATTTCAACAATGAAATTTCTATTTAGTAGGGTGAGTTGTAATTTCTACTTACTTTCGTAGTTGACTTTTAGTTAAAGTTAACTTTGGTCAAAGTCAAAGTATAGATTAGTGGATCATCATGTCATGGTTTTCATTGGTTTTAACTTAAGTAAGACTGACTTATTTGATTTCTTTTAAATGTATTTAAGTGTGTCTCAGATTTGCAAGTCATAGTCATCAAAGACAACCTTATCATATTATCACCTAGACTGTAAAGGATTAACTGAGATTTCTCCTTCCTATACACATGGCATGTGTAGTAGTTGTTTTAGCTAGACTGTTAGGTGTAATAGAGTTACTTGGACCAAGTTTGACAACCGTAGTCAAAAGTGGTCTACATGCGCCACCTCATTAAAACCCTAAGACCACCCTATTTAAGTACATTTTCAAAGACACCAAGCCCATTTTTAGTTAGGGCAGCCGCCACCATTCTTGAGAGAGAAGGAGAGTGTTTTTTAGTAAAAGAAGGTAAGAGAAAGCAAGAGAAAGTCAAGTATTTTCAAGGAAATTCAAGGATTTCTCAAGGGAAAAGCAAGAAGGCAAGGAGTTTAAGGGCCAGCCAGTTGGTGCTCTAGATTTTGTAATTTTGGTGGTAGATCAAGCTAGTTTGGAGGAGTTTTGAGCAATTTCAAGTTAAGATCTTTTACCCACTCTTGATTTGGTTGTGTTTAAAGGTTCTAAGCATGTTTTGTTCGATCTAGCTAGTTTCTTTCCCTTTTCTTGTTTACCGTGACTTTTTCTTTTGAAATAATGCCTTTTGGTTGCTGTATGATGTGTTTGTGTCGATGGAAGTATGGTTTGGTAGAAAAATAGTTTGATCTAGACTTGTAAATAACTAAGGATGTAGAACTTTGATAATCTAAATTTTTTTAAAAAATTTATGAACTTTGGCTGGATTCAAAATCTGGTTATGAATGTCCAAAATTTTTGAAAATTTTATTTTAATAAATTTTGGTTTGTTACGAATCATTTGACTTTTGAAGCATTGGATTTGGAATTTTAATGAGTGAGATCAAAATTTTGTAAAATCAGTGGTTAATTGGAAATTTCTAAAAAAATCTTTCACACTAACCCACGGGTTTTGCTGAGTTTGAATGGCTTTTCTATCTTTTTATTTTTAAGTCATATTATTCCTTTTAATAGATGTGTTACGGTCAGTTTGGTTTGGGAATTTCTCAAATTAGAGTTAAAATGAGGGTGCTATGAATTTTACAAGTTTGCTCATTTTCTGGAAAATTCTAAAAAAAAAATTACACTTGTACTACCGGATTTCACTGTTTTGTTAAAGTTATAGTTTTTGTTATTTTCATGGCATATTTTTTCCTTGTACTATGATAAGTCATGGACATATTGGTTTGGAATCATGAAAATATAAGTTAAAATGAGTTAGTTATGATTTTGATAAATTAGTTGAGTATGCTGAAATAGGTTTGGTTAAATTAGCATATTATAGTATTTACAATATTACTAGTATTAGAAGTTGGTACCTTTTTAATTAATTAATTCTCTTTTTATCCAAAAATTAGTAAAGTACATCTTGAGGTTTAAATAAGTTTACGTTTTGTTTAGCTAAGTCTTATAATGTTATTTTACTATCTATTAAGCGTGTTATTTACATTTAGAATGCTTTATATAGAAAGTCATTTTCTATTGTTTAATTTTTTTCTTCTTTTATACTTTAATTTCTTATTTAAAGCTTGAGTTCATTTTGATATATGATTTATATGCCTTTTTTGATTATATATGATAAGGTGAGATATCTATCTCTGAATAAGTCTTACTCGAGTGGATACTGTTTATGAATGAGCGTTGACTTGTTTATTGAATGTTTTGGATTTTGCATTTGCTTTAGATACTGAGTTAGTGCTTACTATTGCTAAGAAAATTATAAGCATTCATATGCATCGAAGTATACCATAGAAGTTTTTGGTTTCTATATAGCTCAATCGATTTTTCTCAAGAGAATCATGTTTTTGAAAATTGTGTATTGAGGACTCATAGCCATGCATATGTAGTCATTTGTATATAATAAATGAAGCTTATATGAATGTGTTATATGAATCGTTTAGTTGAGGCCTCACTAACTAGTGAGTGGAGAGTTTCGATTCTCGTATGTGTGCACATACGAGCTTATTGGTATATGTGGTGATTGTAACCTTAGCACTTGTATGACATAGATGCAAACGGGTCTCTTCTCCACTTACACTGTTTTCTCTAAATGATTAAGTGTAATGGATTTCCTTAAAAGTATGTTTGTGTGCTATTTTAGGAAATAATAGTTGCCGACGAGTAAATAGCTCCAGTGTGACTAAGAAGAGTTGGACTTAGACGTCATGATTTATGAAAAGTCTTACGAGCATTTGTTTTCTAAATCATCAGAAGAGCTTATTAAAGATCGATGTTTTGCATATGATTTGTGATAAATTGAAAAAATCAATATTTGGAAAAATGACATTTGGTTAGCATAATGTATCGCATTAGCATGTGTATGTGGGAACCTACTAGGTGATTTTCTACTCATCTTGTTTGTTTTTCCTCTATTTAGGTAACTTCGAGAGCTTAGCTTGATTGCCTCATGATGATGTATGGACTAGTGGAGGGAGGCAAGAATACAAATAACTTTTGCGTTTTTTTCTTTTGAACAATATAAACTCGATTAACTAGACAGTTTTCTTTACGCTATGGGTCTTTTATGAAGAACCTGGTTTGTTTTAAATTTTATTATACTATGATTCTTCTTTTAATATTAAAGGTTTGATTGGCCCTAAAGAGTAAAGAAAAATTTTATTCAAATTTCAGTTTTGTCCAAAATGAACCCTTTTTTATAAATCATTTCAATTGTATATTGTTGTGACATTCCTTTAATCGGTCTCGGACTTGGGTAAAAGGGTTGTTACAACCATTATAACATCATAAACAAATAGCATGATAAACGTGTCATCCGCCACTCATCTAAAAAGACCAGCTACTAAAAGAGAAAAGCTATATCCTTATTTTTGTAGGTTTCATTAGTACATCAGGTATGCAATTGTTAATGTTGAACTCTAAGGAGAATATGCATCTAGCAATGACATTTACGAGCTAACTTTTTCAAGAGCCAACATAAGCATGAATCATCCATCTAAAAGAAGGGAAAGGAGCATGTTCTGTAGCAACCATCATCCCCGATTCATCACTTTGTAGAAAGCCAACTAAAATAGGCCGATGCTATATGGGAGTTAAGCATCAACAATGAGAAGGCTTTTTTGGAGAAAATATTTTCAACTAAGTGGCTTCAACATGCCTTACCCCAAAGCACGAGGATGGTGGGATGAGTTCAAGCACTTTGATCACCACTGCCAAATGAAAGTCACTGTAAAAAATTAACACTACTGCAATTATCTTTCACCTCAAAGATAAAGACAAGAATTAGTAAGTCTGAGAAAAGTCATTCATGGAGGACTTTAGTGGCTACAATCAAATCAAGAAGTCACTAAGAGATGCAAAGAAAACTGCATTCATAACTCATTTTGGCAACTTAAATTATATTGTTATGTCATTTGGCCTTAAAACACATGCCCTACTTATTAGTGGGTGTAACTATTGTATTCTATAACATGAAATGGAAGAATATGTTGACAATTTGGTTGTGAAGTTTAAGACATGTGAAGGTCACTTAGACATACTTAGGAAAGTTTTTGAAAAATGTTGGGTGTATAGTTTAAAGATGAATCCCAAGAAATGTGTATTCAATGTGTCATTCGCAAGATTTTGGGCTTCTATATCCATCGTGAGGCATCAATATGTACCAGAAAGACACAATCCATAGTGTTCTCTAACTAGAAAGATCCAAATGGATTTCAAAAGTTATCCTACATCCGCACTTCATTTTGAACCAAAGACTAATCACTACCTTTACCCTACTTTTAAAAAGAGTGTCAAATTGAATGGGCGAAAGACCAAAAACAAGCCAATAAAAAGTGCAATAAGTTATATCTCAACTATATACCATGAAGGCACCAACCCTAGATGCCTTTTTGAAACTCTATCTTGTAAGTACTTCTATCACCATCAAGCTTTGGTAACACAAGAAGATGCTACCAACAAGAACATCCAATTTGTAAGTAGACAATTAAATGGTGTCGAACAAGATATTCCAAAGTCAAACTTTCTTACCTAGCATTAGCATTTACATCATAGAGACTTCCATACTATTTCTTAGTACACCAACTACACCTCGTGGTTGAAACCGATCTAACTTGGTACTTGCTCAAAACCAATCTTATCCGGCATTTGCCAAATTAGTCTCTGAATCGCCTAAATTTGACATCACATGCATAATGCCCATTGGTATCAAGTAGCAAGCAGTCATAGATATGCTTGCATTATTTTCTAGCAAAGTCAGTGTCCACTCAAGAAGTACTGAAACCGCCGAGATTGCTTTCACAATAGATACCTCATATTGGTGGAACTTCAACTTTAATGGCTCTTATACGCAAAAGTTGGAGGTGCTAGAATAATACTAACAGATCCAAGAGGACAATCTACCACCATATCTTTCCAACTCACCTTCCATGTCTAAATAATATTGCAAAATATAAGGTGCTCCTTTCAAGATTGTTGATGCCCAACCACTAGAGTAAAAAGCTCAAAATCATCGAGATTCAAAACGGTCATTAACTAAGTCAGGGAATTTCTTAGTCAAAGACCCAACTTTTTGCCATATCAAGCTCTCGCTCGTTAGCTGCTAATACTTTAAGGCAATAGAATTGACTCTTATGTCCGATCCAAAGAACCGGTATGCTAACGCCTCGAATACTTGAATCTAGCCTAACCTTTAAGGAGAAAACGGCTTTAGTAGCTATGAACAAAAGAAGTATCCCTATAACGGAAGCGTTGCAAAAAAAAGGAGAATCTAACCAATAAAACTATTGTAAAAGTACTATCCTCACCAATTCAATCAATTAATTTTAGAATTCTCAAAGAATATCTACTCCTATCCAACTATTTGTATAAAAGACTAAGGGCACGGCCAAGTACATTAGCTACGAGGAGGCTGAGTGCTGCATGAGATTCATAACCCTTAGTGCAGGATAGAAGGTATGATAAGCCTCAATAGAAGAATCTAGCATAAATGGTGTGGGACCCTCAAACATGTGTTAGGGTTTCAAACCCTAATTGGTATTAATGTTGCCATTAAATGGTTTTTAATACTTTGATTTATTACTAAATAAATTCTCTGCAAATATGGTATGCAATGAATTTGATTTATGGTATTTATGACAGTTGACTATGGATTCTCTGCAAATATGGTATGCAATGAATTTAATTTATGGTATTTATGATAGTTGACTATGGATTCTCTGCAAATATGGTATGCAATGAATTTGATTTATGGTATTTATGACAATTGACTATGGTTTTTAGGAAAGTGTTATTTATGTGTATTCATTTTATTAATTTCGTAATTAATGACAAAACCCTAGAAACTGTCTATTTAAAGGAAGATCGCCTTAAGATGTGTCGCTTTTTCCACGCTTCTTTTCTCTCGTGACCTTTCGATTATCACTTCTTCTTTCTTTCATTCTTTTAATTCAAAAAGACATTTTGTTCATTTTGGTTTCTAACGAAGAACTTTTCAATCTGAGGAGCTCAAGAGAATAAGGTAGGTTTTTCCTAAACCAACTTTTGTTTAATAATTTTCTGATATATATATATATATATATATATATATTATTTATGTTTATTTCTATTTTTATTATTAAGAAGATTTATGATTTATGCACTATCTGATGAGTTTGATGGATTTTCGAAACACCAATATATGTTTAATATTTTTGTATATATTTTCGTCATTAGATCTATCCTCTATGAATATTCTCCTTTTCGCTTCTTCAATCAATTTTTGTAGAAATAGTTATAATTTTTGAAACTCATACTGTCAATCTGGAAAATTATGACCAATGGGTATTTTCTGTATAATTTCGTGGGCATATGGATTTATTTTCCTTTGAAACTTTTACAGTTTGGATTTAAGAGATTTATGAACATTCTCAAATTGAAATTTCTATTTTTCGATCTGTAATGAATAAGTTATGGATTTTTGAAGTTTAAGGCATTGCTGCTGGAATACTAAGACTGTTATGATTTTCGGATAAGCGTGTTAGGTTTCTTTGCTTGGATTGGAATGAAAGAATTTATACAGATACCTTTACTTGTTATGGTTTTATTGCTACTGGTTTTGCAGAAAAATATTTTTTGGAATTTATTAAAAATGTTTGATCGTCTCTGATTCACTGTAGAATTTGTGTGACAGTTCATATTAAAAAGTAGATATTAAAGATTTACTTGTTTTTGAAAATTATGAGAAAATTATGGCTCATCCGAGACATATAAGAGATCCTAGTGCTTTTGGAATCATATGATTTGGATGAGTATTGAATTTATTATGAATTTTACAATACAGCTGTTGTGCAATTTCCATATGTGTTTATTGATAACATGTCTTGGAAATTTTGAGGTTATTGTTATAGCATGAACTTGATGAGTATGATATGTATATGTGATCTATGCATGTTTATTTGAACAAGAATTAATGCATACATGCATGTGCATAAAAATGTACGACGGACTATGAACGGTACATTACATTTGGTTGGTATTTTGAAAGCGCGCTATATAAGTTTTGGGGTTTGATCATGACAAACCATGTAAGCTATAAGTAAGACTGAAATGCTTACGTGTTATGCTATAAGTGAGATTGAGATGCATGCACCCTTTGAGAATTTGTTTAGAAATCCAACCATTATGTGATAAGCTCATTAATCATGCATGCATTACAAGTTTTCTTTTTATTATGTCATAAGTTTATAATGAGCTATGAAATGTTATGAATCTTCAAGTATGTAAGACATTCATGTTTAAGCAAGTTTATGATCAGTTTGTTATTGTGATCTTTATTGACATGCGAAGTTATATGTATGCTTTTGACGTTTTGTATGAATTTTGGGAAGCCCTCGAGTTTTGTAAACTCACGCTTTTATTGTTTTCTTTTCCGTAAGCACACTTAGATCATTGTGTTTGTTCGAACTCGGGGATGGTAGACGGTAGCTCGAGAGGAGGTTTCCGAGGATATCTAAAAAAGCAATAAAGTTGTCTACCTATTGGTGATATTATTATTATTTCGTTTTTCAACTGAGAACTATTTTTCCTAATTAAATTGAAGTGTTTTAATATGATTGGACGTGTGTTGAAGAATGGTTATAATCCTTTGAATTAACTTATTAATATTTTTATAATTATGTTGGAAGTTAAGTATTTAATTAGTTACTATAATATTTTGTGATAATTATTTAAGCATTGAATAGCAGTCTAAATATGAGCTTTGACTGTCTATGCATATATGATTGAATAAGTTTTAAATTTTTCCGCAATTTCCGCAAGTTAAGTTTTGGTAGCCATTCTAACCTTGTTCGACCTAAGGGACTTGGTTAGGGTGTGTTACAAATGGTGTTATTGGCTCGATATGAAATAGTAGGCCAACTGCTGCAAGTTTCCCGTGGAAAATACAAAGCGCCAATCTAGCAAGAGAAATATTTTTTGTCCTCTATAGCTTATGAAGATTGGCGCTAACCATATTTTAATTTTTTTCTTTGAACAAACATTGTCAACTGACTAAGAAATAAGCCTTTAATATAAAAAAAATAGCAAAAAGATACTTTGTTAAAGGAGAAGTGCTATATCGAAAGGGTTTCAACGGCGAACCTTTAAGATGTTTCAGTATCAAAGAAAGTGCCACCATACTCAAAGAAGTCCATGCCGAGAGTGTGGATAACATCATGATAAGAAGAGACTCTACTATTAGTTGTATCCCTTAGATACAACTAGCCTACAATGTAGAAAGATACAACTTTTGTAAAGAAATGCAAGGTATGTTAGATGCATGCAAATAAAAGATCAACATGTTGTGACCTTACAAGACATGAAGACTTTAGTGGTGCTTCTACACTTGGGCTAGATCTCATTAGTCCCATCTATCGAAAGTTGAAGGATATATTTGGATCTTCACTATAATGAATACTTTACCAAATGGATAGAAGTGCTACAAATACGTAAGGCCATGGAAGCCCTATCTTGACTTCATTTGAGAATTCATCATAAGCAAATATGATATCCCCTACAAAATTATCGCTGAAAACAATACGCCTTTGTCAACAAGTAAGTATCAACCACGTTACATGGCTACGACATCAAGCACATACGCTTTATGCCATATTATCCCCATGGTATGGCCAAGCTGAAGTAATGAATAGTCTACTATAAAAAGATAGTAAAAGCCTACAACAAAGTCATGAAGGATCATGGATACAAAAAAGGCGATCTTATGTTAAAAGTGATCGACTTCATACGGAGGAAAATTTCCCTTCCTTTAAAGTTTTACCCTCATTGAGAAGGGCCTTTTATTATCAAGTAAGCCAAGGATAGTGGTTATTACTGGCTTGCAAATACCATGAAGTAATGCAGCATGATCCTATCAATGGCAAATGGCTTAAACTATACTTCTCCTAAAATAAAAAAAGAAAGCACGTCTTTTCATGATTTCAATTATACGCTGTCTAATAAGGAATTGCCTATCACTTGCTTTCCCCTTTAAGCCTATTTATGGGTTACTAAGAATGCTTGTTACATAGTTAATATGTCTATATACAGAAGTCATGTCTATCCTTTTTTACTATCTTTTGAAGGATGCCACTTGTTTGTAAACAAGCTATAGAATATCATAAATAAGTACTATTTTGAAAAAAAATTACATAGTCATGCTATCTTATAAATTTGTTTGAATGAAATAATGCACCATATATTTGCTTAAGTATCCGCATGTCATTACTAAGCACTCATAATATGGCCAAATGCTTATGAAATTGGGGAATATCCCCACATACGATGAAAAGGATTCTTCATAATCAAGGTCTTATATTTGTGAATTTCATTAATTTCAACAGTTATGAAGTTCCATGGCCATATTAAAATTCTGATAATTGCCCGAACATAACTTTCGATAATCAAACACAATTTTGCATTCGCTCATGAGATTACATGGCCATATGATGGTTCCTATTCCTATATATTTGTCTAAGTATTTGGCTTCTATTACCAATAAAGGCCATTGCTCACAATATAATAACGATACAAAGGCATACATGTATATGCATATCCAAAATAACAATCCATATGCATCCATATATATGCATGTGCGTGGTATGTACTATGCCACCTTTGATGAGTATTCTCAATCATATACAAAAGTTGTCAAAAAAGAGTAAAAAAACATGAAGCAAGGCATGCACAAAAAAGTTTTGACCATAATAAATGTTTGAATCATCAATAATAAAGTGCTCTATCTGCTAAGCATCTGGCATAAAATGCAAACTGGTAGAAGCCTATGATTACTGATGTGAAAGATGTTCTACCCAAGGAAGCTATCTCACTTTCCAGCTGTTGAAGTTGGGCTCGCCTCTCATCAAGCTTTGTCACCATCGACAACAATCTAACGTTCCTACACTACCTAGAAAGCATAATGGATGGTAACATTTTGAGATGATCTAGTAGAAACTGGACCATGAAGCCAACTGCTACTATGTCTTGACAAAAGATTTCTCCAAAATACCAGCATAGAAAGAGTCAAGTCCTGAACTAGTAGAAAGTACAAGTTGGCAAGTATAATCTCAATCCCTTTAAAAGTAGTTGTCTTGATACTTGAAGTAACAATAAAACTAGAGAAGACTTCTTTATGCGTCATAGGAATATTCTCCAAGTGCTTGGCCATACTAACATGAACATATGTGCTCTTTAGCATCACAAATTCTAATTCCAATATATAAGGGAACTTTAGTACAACATCATCAAAGGCTGTCTCATCAAACTCCTCCCATACTAGATCAGTACGACCATAACCACATGCTAAAGCCATAATGAACATCACTATCTAGGAATTATGGTTTTTAAGAAAGAAAAAATGAAATGGAAAATACACACCTATCTTTGCCCACAAAATCGAACTATCTCTTTGGGTTAAAGGGATGTCACAATCAGCATGATCCGCTTCATCGGTATAAATGTTAGCACCAGCCGTGACATCAACAACCTCAAAATCCAACATGTCCTCTTCAACACCCATAATCTAAGGTCCATAAGCTCTCCTTTAGTACAAGTAGTAAAAGGGTCGGGACTAGGATGAGAAAGTACAATCTTAATACCCTGAGGTTTCACTACGATGGTTGTAAACATCAACAAATATATGTGCATTAGAAATGCTTGTCCTAGAGGTGAAAAACAAATAAGTAATGCACCATTGTATAAAACTAATCACCAAAGAGGTCCCTCGAGCTTGACAGAGGGTATCTCGTATCTTAATCAGGCATAAGCATCGGTGAAACATAATCTTCACTCTTATATAAGTTGGTGTGTCAATTGCTTGATCCGGCAAAGATTACTCTCAAGGCTGCCATGTATCTAGCAATATCAACCCTAATGGCTATATCTCCATATGGTACTTCAAATTCGGCCACTCTAGTAGCTGCACACAGGGCCGGCCCTAAGATTTAAGGTACCTTGTGCAAAATTTAAAAGAATGCCCCTTTTATTTTGAATTTATTTTTATATTTATTATCTTTAATTTTCTATACCTTTTAATTTATAAAAAAATATTTTTTTTAAAAAATGAAACTCTTACGGTATAAATATATATACTTATATATATATATATATATATATATATATAGTTAATATGTCCTGAGTGCCATTATCTTTTGAGGCCTGCATACCACTGCACATGCTCGTGGCCACCGCCGCATTATAATAATATCCGCCCAAAACTTATATATATATATGCTGAAAGAACTTAGTCAAGAAGACATACCAATGGTGGTCTTTGACTGGGCTTTCCTTCAACACCCCATGTCAATAAGAGTTGCTCTTCAAAAAGCAACTCTAGCCTTTTTTTTAGGTAGTTGGTCATCATTGTTATCCCTCATCCTTTTCAAAATCTCAGAAATGGTCAACCCATTAAGAGTGATGAATCCGACCTCAGCTGCCTCAACATCATGGATAGGAGCAATAAGGACAGTACACCAGACTTCGTATGCACAATCGTCTCCTACCTATCATCGGGGAAAAGCAAAAAGTAACATATCAACAAGTTGGAATATAGCAATAGAATTTACGCGTAAAGTTGAGCTTTGCCTAATTAGAACAACATGTCAACAAAGTTGAGTTCTATACTATATTTCAAATAATTACAACGGACTAGTTCTTAACAAAAAAGAATGCAACCAAAAGTAACGTAGCTAACAAAGTTTAGCCTACTTACATCTTTCTTGAACAAAATACCAGGTCTTGTTTGAGTTCACAAACCTATTTAGAATACAATAGTAAAACTTTACACAAAGTTAAGCTTGGCCTATATAGAACAATATACTAATGATGTCATAGTTCTATACACTATTCCAAATAAATATAAAAGGATACTCCTATAAAATGCAACCAAAGGCAACATGGCTAACGAACCTGAGCTTGCTTGTATTTTTCTGAACAAAACACTAGGTCCCGATTGAGTTCACTATGTTCAAAATACAACAAGGACTTTACATAAAAAGTCAAGTTTGGCCTAATTAGAACATTATGCTGATAAAGTTGAGTTCGGTCCCTATAATGACTTTGCTCGAACCATCGACAAAGTGATAATAGTATAACATAATTGAAGGGTAAACACTAATAATGTTCAATCTGCTTGCATTATTGCTGAACAGCACACTAAGTTTAGGTTGAGTTCACCGATCCATTCCATGAGCTTTGCCCAATTAGAACAAAGCATTAAGTTTTATGCGTAAAACACAAATTGGAAAGTTACTAGGCTACTTAGTAGTGAAGAACCCTACAAACTTAGCTAAACTATCATTTGACAAGCCAAGTAAAGAAGAAACATACCTGCTGGCTCATACAAAGAACACCGTTCACAGTTGACAAGTCCTTTATTCTAGGAAAACTATACTATCACCATCCACTACTACTAGACTAGTTGTGATGCCCTTACTACCAAAGTTATCATCAATCGAGGACTTTCTATATCTAAGCTCATATGGCTGCTTCTTTTAAGAATAAAGACATTTCGATAGAGACATTCTTCTACATAATAAAGAGGCATTTAAAGATGGCTAAGCCTTTTGTCCTAGTCCTTATAAGACTTATAAAGTACCCGAAGATTTTTATCTTCCACGAAATACGGTAACCCATACTTCACACTGTAAGTAATGAAAATGCATCTTCCTAGTACTCTCCAAACACCTCTGATGCTGACCATGCACATAGTCCTAGAAAAATGACATCACAAGTGACCAGAAATCCTAAAATATAGAAGCATGCTATCCAATCTATTGAGACCTTGCAATACAAAGTCAGGCACCTCTCAATAAAGGGGCAATGGTGGCAGGAATAGACATGAAGTGAGAATAAATATGATCCATCTTCGTCAAAGGTTTCATTATGAAGGGTAGGGCTGCCAAAAAAACCTAGCCCACTCCGTCGGGTTCTGCCTCGAACGGGGTGGGGATTTCCCATTTAATCGAGTTGATGGGGCAGGACCCAGGAAAATTAAAGCTGCCCCAAATCAGGGTCGGGGAATAATATCTCCACCTCAGATCTTCCCCATTTATATATTATATATAACTTATATTATATAATATAATTAAATTCTTTACCTTTTTGTAACTCACCCACCAACTCTATTTTTTATCATTTATTACCCACCTGCTCTGCCACCCACTACACTCTCTTATGTCATTCTAACTTCCATAGCCACCATCCTCTCTATCTCATTCATGCACCGGTGGCGAAAATCCAATAGCAGCAAAGCAATATTTTCTCCCATTGAAGCTCATCGGCTCCAACTAATAAATCCAAAACCAAATCCTTTTAAATCTATTTTCTGCCTTCCACGTTTATTCTCTCTACTTTCCTACCTTTCATATTTGTTCTCTTTATTTTCAGATATGTTATCTAATTTCATATTTGTCTTTTATCTCTCTCCTTCTATCTTAGATCGCCCTTATTTCTCTTCATTTGTCTCATATTTTTTTTCTATTTTTAACATAAACAAGCAATGTGTGGGGAACACTCATCCCCGACCCCAACTAGGAAACCCTAACCTTGCCTCGCCTCCTCATAAAAAGGGAATGAGTGGGAATAGGGCAACTTATTCACCAACAAGGTGGGGGATAGGGAGGGCTACCCAGGCCCCAAGTTCCCCCGTTGTCAGCCCTAATGAAGGGGATCCCCTGATCTAACCCGAACTAGCGCCTCACTCTATACACCAAATAGAAAGTGAAAGTTAACTCTAGCTCACATGACGAAGCTAGAATGCCCTTAAAGTTGGTCACCAAATAGGGGACAAGCATCCTATCATTCCCTCTTCTATCGAAAAGAACTCCCAAGTATAAATGGGCTAGTACATGATCAACATTAGTGTTCTAAAAGATGGGAAAAGATACCGTCTATGCGCGAAGTATTTACAAGATGCTTTGCATTGGAGTAAAGCTTAGTAAAACACAGTCAATACTGTGTTAATCGCCTAATGTGAGTCTATGTGCCAAAAATCACGAGCCTTTTTGTTAAAATTGTTTTTTAAAGATTAAGTTTTTTTTAAAAAAAAAAACATAATTCATAATAAATTAGAAAAAAAATATATAAAAAATAGTATTAAAAAATAAAAACTTTTCTTAAGATTAATTTTTTTATTTTAAAAATAAAAACAATAACATATAATATATAATAAAGAGTTAAATAAAAATTAATTAGAATATAGTGATACCTAAATTATATATTAATTTAAAAATTATTACATAATTGTAGACTTGTACTATATATGATTTGCAACTAATTTTTTTATTAGAAAGTATGAAGTTTTCATGAATATATATTGATTATTTTCTTGCTAATTTATGTTAATTGCATATATATATATATATATATATATATATATTAATGATATAAACTTATGTAAACTTTAACATTCAAAATATAAGTTATTTTGTTTATTTAGAAATTTTATAATAATTAAAATAATAATATAATAGCGAAATGTCTTTTAATATCTAGACTTCACCTAAGCATGTCTAGGCTCATAAGGCTTGAGATTTGATCTCGCCCTCTCATGACACCTTACGCCTTTTAGAACATTGATCAACATTTACACTTGAGCCTATGTACCCTCCCAAGAGGTAAATGAAAACAAACTAGTTAGGCATATTCATAAGACTTCAAGTACCAATGCTTCTTGTAAACAACACCAACCCCATCTATAAATAATTGGCAACCGAATATGTCTAAATGGAGACATCAACATTGATGTATTCAAATTTGACTCTGTAAATGATGTAACTGACACTTATTCAAATAATCCATGAATCCTCGTATACTAACACGTATTTGAATAGATGAATCTAATTGCTTTGAATATTTATTTGTGGTGTTCATACCAAGTATTAGAGGATTTGTTTCTCATATTCAACTTGTTTTGGTTATTAATGGAATTGTATTGAAAAGGAAATATAAGGGTATGATCTACATTGCATCAACCATAGAAGACAATGAACATATATATTCACTGGCTTTTGGCATAAGAGATGAGGAGAACGAACTAGCATATAAATGGTTTTTTCAAAATTTGAAAGATGCCATTAGATGGCTCCCTGATTTGGCACTTGTGACTGGCCAATTAAAGCTATTAAGTCAACAATACGCACAGTGTTTCCCAACGCACACCATGTTCTTTGGTTGTACCACATAAGTCGAAACCTTAATGCCAATGGCCATGTAAAACAAGAAGGTGTTCTGATACAATTTTATATGGCAGCTAAGGTGTATCTGATTAAAGAATTTGAGGAACATATGCTTCAGCTTGGGAAGTTTGATATGAGTGATGTACAGTATGTCCAAGATTGTGATCTTATAAGATAGACTCGTTCATACTTTCAATGAAGACGGTATAATATCACGACCACTAGCATTGCACAATATATGAATGTAATATTATGAGATGGTGGAGTGATGCCATTAATACCGTTATTTGATTACATTTTAAATAAGATGCAAATGTAGTTTTTTGAAAGAAGAACAACAGGGGAACTTTTGGACAAGTCTGTCACTAAGTGGATGGAAAACCAACTTAAATTCTGTGACTTGAAGTCTTTACGGTTGTGTATAAGGCCCATCAATATAAAAAAATATATTGTTGATGGTGGAATTTTGATAGACATTGTGAATCTTGATGGAAAAAAGTGTTCGTGTTCGAAATGGATCAATATTCTTATGACCATGCTATGGTTGCTTGTAGAGAATGTAATATTACACCTTATAGTATGTGGTAGCATTATTACATCGTGGACAGTTACTGTGCAGCTTTATATGGATTCGATTTACCCTATTTGTGATTAAAAAACAATAGCATGCTCCATAAGAGGTGTCTTCCCATATTGTTCTTCTACCGGCTAATGCTCGTAGATCAGTTGGGAGATCGAGGAAGTTACAGATACTGTCATAGGGGGAGGATATTTCTGCACGTAGATGTAGCAAATGTCATGGTATTAGGCATAAGTGGGCAAGTAGCCTAATTAGTATGTATATGATCCAGGTGAGGGTAATAAGTAGCCTAATTGGTGCCTATTTATGGTTTTAATTTTGTAAAATAATATTTGTATCTTGTATTTAAAGGTTTAGCATTTGTGTAGCCCAAGTCGTACTGTTAAGCAAGTATTGATGCATACTTTTAATTTATAAGTTGTATATTTTTCTTTGTTATTTAATTTATAAATAATTATAGAAAAGTTAAAATAAATACAAAAGGTAAAATAAATTGAAGTACTAGTAATATAATAGTCTGTGGGCATCCTTTTCAGTAAAATAAATTGAAATAGTTATAATGAAAGTAAAATATAAAAATATATATAAATAAATAAAAGTAACACTAAATACAAATAGTTTATAATTTAAATACCAAAATATTCATACACTCATTTCTTTTACATATATATCTTACACATATTTCTTCCCAAACTGTATAATGTGATTTGCAGTGAAGTTGAGTTCTCTTTCAATTATTGAGAACTCAATGTATTTGAGGACAAATACGCCACAATCACCACTGCATTATAAATAAAAGTAAAAAAAATATGGTTAGAATTTATACTTAGGTATAGTATTGGAAATTAAATTATAATACTAAACAATAATTCATTTTTTTTGTACTTACTCTTTTTTCTATTGTGAACAATCAGAGCCAAAGAAATGGTGAACTCGTTTATCAAACCTAAAATATTAGTACGTGAAACAAAAAACTCTGCGGCATGTAATAAATATGGAAGCATGGGCATTAGAAGTCGGTAATGGTTTACTTGATACAACAAATTTGTTTGTCCATGCTTTCTACAATCATACAGAGTCATATGTCGAGTACATAAATCGATATCCTCTAACAACCAATAGTTTTTATCTTTATTTAATGACAATAGTACCTACAAAAAAAATATAAATAATACTATAATACAATAAACAATTGTATTAGGTAAAGGTATTTGTAAATTTCTATCGAAATTTTGACAGTATCTCTCCTATAAATTGAACTATTCCAAAATTTACCTACACATTGAAATGATACAATATAATATCTAATAGCCACATCAAATGCTATTGGAGATCTCACAACCAAAATAATACCTAACAAGTAGAAAAATGTACTAAAATCATATTCCAAAATATATAATGAAAAATAATTAACTACAATTGATACTTACTCCATCATATGTCGCATATGACTTGATATTCATCATCGACTATCTTCCATTTACAAACTCAAGCATTTCTTCACCAAAATCATAATTTTTCTTATTTTCATTGAAGAAATCCAACCTTATTTCCATATATTGTTGTAGAAAAAAACAAAGAAGAAGCAGACAAAATTAACTATTTTAAGTTGATATTAAATAAATATAAATGTATATAACATCATCCAAAATGTTACAAAAAATATAAAACACTGGTTATTCAATAATAGTATGTGCTCATCAAAAACTTCGGGATACTTATCTTTGCGTTGTTGGATCAATTGAGCCACAGTCTTAATATACTATAGTAACAAAATAAATAATAATAATAATTTTAATAATGATAAAGAAAATGTAACTTACTCACTCGTTAGTCAATTTGGACTACACTCCATATCCCTAAAGTAGTCTTTCCCCACAGTAATCCAAAATAACTCTACACTCTAATCATCAGTACTTGTATCCATGAAATGCACGTATTGTCGAGCGACCTCATTGAGTACTGGACGATATGGATCAAACGTAACATTACCGGACACAGGCAAAGTGCGTATCTTCCAACATAGGGACTGATAGTTATATGGACTCTCTATAATCTTTGCTACTCTTCTTTTCCTTCAACCACCTGCTAATTTCCTGTTGAACATCTAAGTAAATACTTTTACGATGTGCTTGGACTTCGAAATAGGAGAAGATGATATGGAGACAAGAGCAACTGGAGAGTTAGGTGTATAGTAAATCCTTTGATCACACGTTCTATGTGTATCAACTACACCAACCCCCTCACCTCTTACCTTATCAAAACACTGATCATCATCCTTGTTAAACTATCATAAAAAACCATAATAATACATAAATATTATTAAAAAAAAATGGAGAATGTAATAAAACACTTAAGTTGATAATAATACCTGCACCCTGGTAGTGTTGTAATATTAGTAGTAATAATAATAATAATAATAATAATAATAATAATAATAATAATAATAATAATAATAATAATCAAGAGGTTACTTATCGGATAGGCAGGTAGAGACATCCCAACTAGGTTGGCACCCCTTCAAACCCACACAGAACAAACAATAAATTTTATTAAATTAAAAAAGTGTACATTAGTTACAATAATTACAACAGGTATGAAAACTTGAAACAAATCGGCACAAACATAGATAACGGTGGAAGTAATAATCAAAAGAGAAACAATGATCGTCGCTGGCCTCATTAAAACCTGAGAAGAGAGAAAACCCTGAATGAGGAAAATCTCAATCCAGGAAAAAGAGTGCCGGGACAACAAAGGTACAATCCAGCTACTTTCTAAACCTATAGTTTCTAAACCTATAGTTTTCAAACTCATTGACATTCCTATAATGCATAGAAGTACAAGAATCTGGAAGACTCCACCACCACTGCACCCTAGATGAAGAAACAACAATATTCGACAGAGCATCCGCAACTATATTTCCCTCCCTAAAAATATGTGAAACCTGGAATTGAATACTGGAAATATAACGAAGGTAATTCACCCATCTTGCTTTGTAGGCCCATGGGACGACATCCTCTCGACGAATGAGTAAGTGGGCGATATAAGTAGAATCGCACTCCAGTCATAAGTGATCCCACCCGAAGTCTCTAACACACTCAATGGCAATAATGGCACCCAAGAGCTCACTTTTAAAGGCATAACACAAGTCCAGATGGACTGCAAAACTGGCTTTAATGAAACCCCTACTAATGACGAAATAGCCACAACAACCACCCGAGCCTGGACAACTATTAGCAGCACTATTAGTATTAACCTTCAATTAGCCAATCAGCGGGGGAGACCAAACCACCGGAATAATCTAAGGAGCTTGAGGCACAGCACCTACAACCCCTAAACTCCTGAAGACCAGAAGATCACCTATAGAGTTGTGCATTGTATCCTTTTGAATAGTATTAGCTTCCTTAGTCGAAGCCCAAATAAAAGCTAAAGAGCGAACTAAGGGAATGAAAATATTACCAAAATGCCCTTGATTCTGAACAAACCAGATAGCAGAGAGGGCGCTTACAATAGTAGTAGTCCATAAACTGAAGACCTAAGTATTGAAGGAAGCCTCCATAGCATTCTCAAACATAAAAACTACCAAGCTCGATGCATCCAAATTGGTCCCGAAAGTAACCCTTAGGCAATCCCAAATGGCAGTAGCGTAGGGGTAATCAAGAAATAGTTTTTGTGTCTTTACCACAAATTTTGCATTTAGAAGCCATGAAAAAACCCTACTAATCAAGACATCATCGGTAGGGATGCGCTCCAGGAGAAGGCACCATTCGAAAACCAAGCGAGCCGGAGGAATGAACGTCTTACATAAGTATTTGACCCACACCGGAAGTGAAGCCATCGTAGATAATTGAAGATAAATATTTCGACAAAAAATGGTGCTCAAGACTGAATGAACCTAAACTCTCTCATCCATCATGTCCATTGCAATCGTCACCTCCTCAATGTACGTAGTCAACTGTGAAAATGCTGCATGGAAACTCATCGAAAAATTCCAAACGCCATCAGAATCGACCAGATCACTGACCAAAATGCTCGGATCACATAAATCTTTAGAGTTTTATAGTAACTCAATAATAGGTATCCCTAGCCAGTTGTCGACCAAGAAACGAACCCTGGAATGAACCCCAATGATCCAAATCACCTACCTTGAAAGAGTAAGATAGAGCTGTCTGAAAGGAGGCTAAATCGAAGAAACGACATAATACAAAGGGTTTATCTTCCTTAACAAGCGCCCCCGAAGAAATCAAAAAATAAAAGAGTCCTTGTTCATCAACTTCCAAGTGAGCTTGCATAGCAAAGTTTTATTAAAAGTGACTAGGTTCCTTAGACCTAAACCCCCTATTTATGCCAAGCAATAGATAAATTTCAACTAATAAAGATCCGAATAAGTATCAATAGCCTTGTTAAGACTTGCAAACCACGCCATTTGTAGACCATAAAAGTGTGTACAAACTTGCAGGTAATCACAGAATTTATCAAGCACAACCGACCTGCCAGCGAAAGAGTGTGACCTTTCCATGTGGCTAATTGCTCCAAAATACAATCTGCGATGGGGTGAAGAATGGCCCGAGTAGGATTTCTTTTAAAGAGAGGGACCCTAAGATAAATAAAAGGGAGAGACCCAGCCTTGATCCCAAAATCCTCCAAAATCTTGGCCCAACGTGGGTGAAGGACACCGAAACCAAAGTAGATATGAGATTTGTCCAAGTTCACTATCTGGCCTAATAAAGATTCATAGAGGTGCAGAGCATCAAAAACACTGCTCAAATTCTGATAAGTCCATTTACAAAACATAAGCACATCATCGACATATAAAAGATGAGTCGGAGAAGAGAAATTTCTTGAGGAGGAAATCTTCAGGAGAGAACCTTGAGAGACCATCCGGGACAAGAACCTGCTCAAAAAATCTTCGGCAATACCAAATAATAAAGGAGAAAGCAGTTCACCTTGCCGAACCCTTCGTGCCTCCGAACCCCGTTAATCAAAACCGAAATCTTTGTTGAATTAAGAATCGATTTTATCCACGAGCAAAATTTGGTGCAGAAGCCAAACCTGTCTAAGATTGCCAGTAGAAAATCCTAACTCATCGAGTTAAAAGCCTTACAAATGTTTATCTTCAAAGCCACATTACCTCCAAAAGCTTTACTGTCGAGATGGTTGACACAGTTTGAAGCAATCGCAATGTTGTCCCCCACGTTTCTGCCTGAATGAAACCAAACTGATTATCAGAAATAATTTTGGAAGTGATTTCCATACTGATCAACTAAAATTTTTTAAATCACCTTGAAAATGAAGTTTTCCAACATAATAGAACAAAATTTGTCCACAGAGTCCTTACTTTGTACTTTGTGGAAGAAGCACCATGAAATTTGAATTGAGACCCGGATAAATAGCTCCTGAAAGGAAAAAGAATCTCATCGCATCTACCACATCGAAATGAATAAATCCCAGCAAGTTTAAAAAAAGAAACCTGGAAAACCATCAAGACAAGGGGTGCTAGTCGGGTCTAAGTTGAACATAGCCTGTTTAATCTCCTCAGAAGTGGATAAATGGGTTAAAGAGCAAGTTATCATCTGCAATCACTAAGCTCGGGATGATACCATCTAGGGTTGAGATATTAGAATCGAGAGCCTCATCATTTGTAAATAAAGATTTGTAATAATCCACTATATGGCTCTTAATAGTCGCCTCATCCGAAATATTAACCTCGTATCAATAAAGAAAATAAAGGGTGCTGAGATTTGAGGACCCGAAGAAGTGAATGAAAGAATTTGGAGTTGGGATCACCCTCCTTCAACCATTTAATACGACACTGATCCCGAAGCATAGTTTCTCTGAAGAGCAGAGTCTCATTAAGCAAAACTGAGCAGCAGCCTCCTCGCCTAATCTCTCCTCAGTGAGCCCCTAAGTTTCTATCATGGACTGCACTACAAGCCTCCAAGCTTGAATATCACCGAAAGCATCCATGTTCCAACCCCAAAAAGCATGCTTCACCTTTTTCAAATTCACAATAACCCGTTGGAAAGGACTACCCGGAACCTCTTCAGCCCAAATTTTATGAACAAATGATTTGAAGTCCTTATTATGCAGCCATATAGAAAGACTGAAAAGCAACAGATGATGATCAAAATGCTGCTTGACTAAAGTACAATAAGAAATGGAATCCCAAGCCTCCAAGCAAGAATCAGTACAGAAAAGCCTGTCCAATTTGCTTTGAACAGACCTACGGGTCCCACGCTGATTCCAAGTGAACAAGGCTCCTTGCGTATCAATAGGTAACAAACCTGTAGCCTCTACCGCCGTCTGAAAGTCAGAACAAGAAGAGAAGATAGGAGGACCACCACCAAACCTCTCGTGCGCGCCCAAAATGGCATTAAAGTCTCTAATAACTGCCCATGGTGATCAATAAAGTCAGTAAAATTTTCCAAGTCTGCCCAAAAATTTTTCTGACTCCCTGAAAAGACACTCCTATACACAAAAAGAAGCACCTGCCGACCTTCAACCCTCGGGATATCTACAAAGATAATTTGCTCTTTACTGAGTAAAATTCTAACATCCTCCAAAGAACGAGAAGTAAAAATCCATATGGTAGGCAAAACAGCTAAGCTATTAACATAAATGAAGTTCATATGTAATGAAGACCAAAAGGAGTTTGGAATCGTATCGAATGCGACCATAAGCTCTACCAAGCATAATAAAGTGGGGTTATAGCGACAACAAAAATCATACAGAACCCTTTGAGTATTTGGGTTATCAAAGCCCTTGCAGTTCCAATATAGAATATTTATTGGTTACCATACTTAGAGGCATGAGTCACGGGCTTGATCGGTCCTGCTCTTGGTTGCTCTTAACGCCTTTTAGCCAGTTCTAATTTTGTTAGTCGACCCGACTTTCTCTTGACTGTGGTCCATGCATTTGGATCCTTAGTTTCCGAAACTAACTGGTCCAAGGCATCTAAGTCCAGGTTTTGCTACGCTATGTTAAGAGCCATAGTTAGGTCATAAAGAATCATAGTTTTATTCTTGTTATTCTGACTTCAGAGGTAGACCACTCTAAAAGTCAGACCTATCTGCCTGAAAAATCTTGTAAAATCTCGCCTTCCTTTGAAGGTAGCTCATCATCTAAATCATCAAAAGTATCATTCAAAGCTGTGACAGTGTCCGAATGATGGACCACACCCATATCTAAAGGAACTGTTTGAACACCCTTTCCCATAGTGTTTTTCTGAGCTGCATGATCCGCCTCTAAATCCATAGCCGCTATCCCAATATCAGCCACTGTCGAAGGAGGAACTTGAATTGAATTCGTCAGAGAAGTAGATATAGGGGGCTTGGGTCTATAGATTTGAGTACTTTGTTTTGTTTCACCCTGAACCTTTTCTGAGGACTTTGCGACATGATGAATCCGTATGTGTACCATATTGCATCTGCCCACTGAATGTCTAATACTATAGCAATTGTTACAAAATTCTGGATAGTTTTCATAATACAATTGAACCTCAATGCATGAGTCTTCGATTTCTAATAATAGAGTTTCGGGAATGAAACCTGCCAAATCCACATCTATGAGAACCCGAGTGAAGTGACCAAAATTGCCTGATGAAGTGGCATTATCAATTTTCAAAGGAACCCCAATTCCTCTCACAAGATTAGATATAATCTGTGGATGTCAATATTCCCAACTTAGATTGTAAAATTTCACCCAAACCTGAGCATGCGTGGTTTTTTGCAAATCAGATTGAAGTTCTTAACTCAAGCTTGTAAACGGATAATCCTCGGTTTCAAATTTAATGACCTATAAGACCACACCTTTTGACGATCCTCTATAAAAAATAAGAGAATTTGGAAATACCCTCGACCTAAGGAAATTAATTTCCATTTTTTTCCATATGCTAGCTCGTCATGTTTCCATGGTTTTTCTCCCTTTGAGTACAACTCTTGCAATTACAGAAAATTGACAGTAAGCAATGTGTTCTTGATAAGTAACGTCATTAACACAGATTGACACAAAATTTCTTTTCCTAGTTGGTGCATTTTGATTGATGGTTGTCATCATATTAGCACCATCACTAACAACAGATGCAAAAGAATGTTGTTTTTTATTCTCTTACATAGGTACTGCCTTATTTGGAATGCCTTGCATAGGCACAACCTCCTTTGAAGCATCCTGCATAATCCTTGCCTCAGTTGGAGTGTCCAGTATTACTGCATTGCCACGGTTACCAACCTAAGCAATGCCTCATGTAGCATCACCTCCTGCAACATTATCTAATCCATCCAAACATTTCTAATCCAGAATAAATTTTGCCATAACTCATAATTCCATAACAAATTTCACCAAATTATACACACATAGTTTTCCAGATACAATAGGAAATTTTCATAAAAACCAAACACAAATGGCAATCGAGTTCCTAGATTCCTCATAGAAATAATTCATAGAAAATAGAAAACCAATATGGAAAACCCACAGAGACAAACACGGTAAAGAAACTATTATCACAAACCAGTGTATATCCAAGTTGTTGCAATCACACCACAACAGAATAAGTCAATTCATTTGCAAACCCACAACGAGCCCTCAATTCCACGATCTCAAACCTATAACTCGACAGAAGGTCAAAACAACAGCCAACCACTGGTGCTCTCGAGTGTTAGTGAACCCAAATCCAAGCCACCAGACCACCTATGGAATTGATGACCAAATCAGCTAGAAGAAACTTGCAAACCCACTGCGACACCAACCCCGATCCGTGAACCGCCGTCGAGCTTCACCCAAGACTCGGCAACTTTAAGTCTTCCAACTCCGGCGTTAGCAACTCAACAGAATGGCAATCTACTTGCGATCCCAATTCCTAAACGATGGCAACCCAGCTCACCGTGCATAATGTGGAGATGAAGCCAAGCTCACAGTGCGCAGCCCGCTTGATCCGCGAATGACAATAAGTTCAAACCACCAAGAATCACCACTTTACAAGTGCTCGCCCCGGATCGTAAAGCAAAAGCCCTTGCGAACGATCCCCTACAATCACACGGCGACCCTCTGCAGCTCATGACAATACGATGACAAACTGGTCCTGAACAGTTCCCGAAGCAATTGGAAGCTAGAGCCCAGTAATTCCATGTGAAACTTGACGAACCCAAGGTAGAACAACTCCACGGCGTACCTGCAATCTCATAGCGATCCACGGCGATCCATGGCGAATGCGATCTTCATAATCGCCTAGAAAGAGAGGGAAAGCGGTAGAAAGAGAATCCAATAATAATAATAATACAATTATAATAACAAAATGATAATAAATTCTTCTATGTATACTATTAATTATAACAATAAAACTATAAGAAGAATATAACAATATAATAATGGAAACAAAAACAATATAAATAATAATAACATAAACAATTAATTTAAACTACGTATATAATAACTTAATCATTTGATGTAGTACTACTGTTTGTTATTTGCTATGTTTCAAAATGTATATTAATCTATATTTTTATTATAAATGGCTCCCAATCAATTTCCTCCCATATATATATTTTTTAATTGGTTTGTAATAAAAGTACGTAGAAAAGACTTTTCTCTCCTAATTATTAGTGTTATTTTCCTAATCAAGTTTTAATTAAACATGTTTTGAAACTCAAACACAACAATTTAAAAGTTACAAATATAGGAATTTGTGTTACAAAGACTTTTGTCTCTAAATTATAATTGTTATTATGTGTCATTATTTTATTATAAAAAATACAACATATTAAATTAAATAATAATATATAATTATTATTTTATTAAAATAGCATAGCATATTATACAATTATACAATTATTATTAAATTAAAAAATAAAACATATTATACAATAATTTTATTATAATTGTTGTTCTTACACTTGTATCACTCAAATTAAATAATTACTTTTACATATTAAATTAAATAAAAAATAAAGTAAAAAAAAATATAAATATAATGTGGAAAAATATACAATATTCCTTTTGTGCAAGTGGAATGCACCCCTCAACTAAACGGCCGAGACCTCGGCCGTTTGGCCGAAGGGTACCTTTTCTCTACACTAAGAAGGCACCCTTCGGTCGAGTGCTTAAGCAGTTTTGTCGAGTTATGCATCCTTTGTGTAGAGGGAATTTTGGCCGAGGGGTGCTTCCTTAGTATAGACGAAAGGCACCCTTCGACAGTTTGGCCGAATGATGCCTCCTTTATGTAGAGTGAATACACCTCTCGACCAAATGGCCAAGGCTTTCGGTCGTTTGACCTAGGGGTGCCTCCTTAATGTTGAAGGAACACACTCCTCGGCCAAATTGCCAAGGTATGCATCTTTTGTATAATGTATCCCTTGGACAAATGGTCGAGAACCTTGGTGGTTTGGCAAGAGATACCTCCTTAGTGTAGAGAAAAGACACTCATCGGCCAAACTGCCGAGGGAGTGCCTCCTTTATATAGAGTCCCTCTCGGCCAAATGTCGAGTTTTATAACAGCTCTGTATATGTATATAATATATAATGTATAAATATATTATATTGTGTAATTAATATATAATTTATATTGTATAATTAAAATAATATACAATAATTTTACAATATAATTATACAATATTTCAATATATAATAATATGTTATTTTAATACAACTATATAATTTACAATATAATTATATATTAAAATAATATAATATATATATAATTAAAGTAAAGGGTCGGATCTGACCTAGAAAAAGTCAGATAGGTCGGATTCAATGTGTAGTTTTTTTTTTCACATAATACATTTAAAATGATTCAAAATCACACCAAACGCACAAAAAAAAAATCATTCTTTTACTATAATACCAAATAAAAACACACTAAAACTTATAAAAATTCAAACTTTAAAATAATAATAAAACAACAATAAAATTAAAATTTATTCACAAATACTAACCAAGTAAATGATGGCAACTAAAGCTACAAGATGGCAAAAGAGGGTCGGATCTAGGCCAAATCTAAGGCAAGCTAAGTTGTGTGAAGAAAAACGAGAAGCAAAAATTTTGACATTGATGGTCGGATGTGAACAAAGATGGGAGACAAATGTGAAAAACAGGGTGAAAACAAATGTATATTAAAGTATATGTTATAAAAATATATGTGAACAAAAATGTGTGCAATAGGGAAGGCTCGACTATGTACAAAAATGAGAAAAAATATTGTATAATGTATTAAAATGAGAAAAAAAAATTTTGCCAGGGTTAAAAAATGCACAAGAGGGTCGGATATTATGTGTAGTAAAATAATAAGAAAAAAGTGCATAGGTTGGATATGTGTGGTCGGATTTGAATGTTAGAAGTGGGAAGGATAGGAAAGTAAATGCGTAGGTTATAACAGTACACTTGCTATGGCAGAGAAATTGAAAAGTAGATGTTTATTTTGCTAATTTTGACTGTAAGATTGTTTGTACAACTATAAAATCCCCAATATATATGTTGAATAAAATTGATATTTGCATTAATCTTACTAGATATCAGGAAATCTCATCTGTAATCCTTATTTAATTGGTGTACATATCTCCTAGCTGTATGATTACCCATCTATATTCTTATCTCCTAGCTATATGATTACCTAGCTGTATTCTTACCAAACCTTAGCTATAATGTTACCATTCCTCACATTCCTGCTAGTTTTATGCTCTTAACAATTGTATTGCTCTAGGTAGACATATATATGTATATCTTACATTTCGTAAGAAATAATATAATTTTACATTTTTTTAATTCTTTTTATGGTATCAGAGTTTTATTACTCCTAGAAGTTGATGCTCCCAAAGCCCCAAACAACTTCTTGTCCTGTGCTTCCTCCACAACCATATCAGAAAGAAGCTTAACCTCAATCAATTAAACTACTAGCCCATCTCTTACAAATTCCACAGATTCACTATTCTCATCCCCTGTTTTCATCAATGTTGCCCAACTCCCATTAAAACTTGAGCCCACTATCCATACTACATAGACAACACAGATAGATTCTCTACTTTATGGATCTGGCTTACTTAAATTTGTTGGTGGAACCTAGGGCTATCCTCCTAAAGAAGTGACAAAGGATGGATAAACAACTCCAAACATGGAGTATGTCTTATGGAAACGACAAGATAAACTAATCTTGCATGCCATAATTTCATCTTTCGACAAATAGGTGGCTATGCAAGTTTTGTCTGCATCCACATCTCATGAAGCTTGGACTCATCTTTTTAAGCTCTATGCAAATCCATCATCATTACAGATTCTTGGCTTAAGAGAGCAACTCACAGTCATTCAACATGGCTCTCAATCAATGGATGACTATTTATGAACTATTCGCACATTGGCTGATAAACTGATATTAGTAGGTGCCTCACCTCGCAATAGTGATCTTATCATTTATACACTTGATGGAATTGATATAGAATTTTGAGAAAACTCAGTAGCTATTCAAGCTCTTGATTAAACCATCTCCTTTGATGAACTCAAAGATAAACTCATTGAATATGATGTCTTCTTTAAGCATGAGGAAACTCGTAATAGCATAGCCTCTATCATGGCTAATGCAATAAATCCAACAACAATAGGTTCAAGGTACATTAGACACCAACACTAATGGCGACAATAATAACAAGCGATTCTCCAATCGTAACTATAACAAATCCAACAATAATAGGTTCAATGGTCAATAGTCCTTCAACCCTACTACTCACACCCCTAATGCCATTTGCCAATTTTATGACAAGCCTGGACACACAGCTCGTCAGTGTTTTCAAGCCAAAAAGCTCATACAACCAACTCCAATGGCTAACCAAGCCTTCACGGGCACACCACTATCCACAACAAATTGGCTTATAGATTCAGCTGCAAGTCATCATGTGACATCAAACATAAATAATCTTTCATTTATGAGGGTTTTGATGATATAATTCTTGATGATATAATTCTTGGTGATGGTATAGGCCCCTCCATATCACATAGTAGAAATACTATACTCAGTTCTTTCTTTTTATCTGATGTTCTTTATGTGTCTTCAATCAAACAAAATCTTATTTATGTTTTCAATTTTGCTCCACTAATTATACATTTATTGAATTTTTCCCATCTTTTTTTATTATGAAGGATCTAGCAACGAAGGTACCTCTGCTTCAAGGAGAGAGGAAGAATAATGTTTATGTGTGGCCATGTACATGGCAGTTTAATGGGGTGATTAAATAGGCTCACGTTGTCATCAAGACATTTCCCAAAATCAGGCACAACTGCCTTTGTCATCCATCTTCTAAAGTGCTTCAATCTATCATGTCCAACAACCACCTCCCTATAACAACATACTTTCCTGTTAACTTTTGTTATTCATGTCTTGTTTCTGAAACTCATAGGCTACCATTTGGTTTATCAACAGTACATAGTACTAAGCCTTTTGAAATACTTTACTCTGATGTCTAGAGTGTTCCACCAGTGAAATCACTTGATAGTTTTTTATATTATCTCTTATTTGTTGATCATTTTACCAAATTTATGTGGCTGGTTCCAATGAAATTAAAATTTATTACTCTTCCTATTTTAAAAAAGTTTCAAATCCTAATTGCAAATAAATTTTCCACCTTCATTGAGGCCTTGTATACAAATGGTAGTGGAGAATTCATAGGAATGAAGCCTTTTTTGGGATCATAAGGCATTGTACATCTTAAAACCCTATCCTATATACCAAAACTTGTGGTTCCCGTTGAACAGTGTCACTATCATATTTTCAAAATCGATCTTAGTTTACTCCACAACTCCTCCTTTCTCTAAAGTTTTTGGCCTTATGCCTTCTTACGGCTGTGTACCTCATAAACTGTCTTCCTACACCAGTCCTTCAATTGAAATCTCCATTTGAGTTATTCTTTAACCGATCGCCTAATTATTCCAAACTTTGCATCTTTGGTTGTCAATGCAATTTGATGGGCACTTAAAAGTGTATATTTATGAATTTTTAAATCATCATTGTACACTTAAGAGTATCATTAATTCCTCTAATTTATTCAATTTTCTTAAATTTAAATTTAAAAATAAAAATAAATTGAAATGTATATTTTTGACACATGTTTCATAAAATATATGTATCTCTCAATCCACAAGGCTAATTAAGGTGATTCCTAATGTCATGGATAGAAGACTTAATGCACCACAATATTATAGTTAACAGTAATGTTCAATTTAGAGGTTTAGTGGGTCATATTTGGGCCAAAATTGAACTGTTTTGCACCCGAAGACCAACCCAATATGTTTTAGTATTTGGGTCATATCTCACTTAATACTGACTCAAATACGATATTTCTTAATGTACTAGAAAGCTAAGAATGACACCTACAATATTGATTTTTAAACATAGGCTAAATCCATCGAATTAAATGTGATATTGTAGGTGCAAGTGGGCAAACAAGTAAGATATGTATTTTCAACTCAACATAACTTTATCTCCACCTTCATACAAGTCTTTTGGCACTTACAACCCTTAATTTTCTATAAATACCTACATTGGCTACTCATTTGAGGCATCTTGGGGTAGAGATCAATACCATACTCTTATATCTTTTGCTTCTCTCTTGTTGTAATTCTCTTTTATTCTAAATGAAAGTTATGTTCATCTTCTTCTTCTTTCTTTATTCTTTCTTTAATATGAGTAACTAAACTTTATTTTGCTGTGGTAAAAAGATGAAGTTTTTGGTAATAAAATAAGGTTAGATTAATCTTTTTTTGAGCTTTAATGTTTATATTATAAAGTTATTATTATACGTGGTGTATTTGTTTTCAATCAATTTAAGAACCCTCTGTGTAAATTGGGGATCTTGATTTATTGTAGACAAGATATTGGCACAATGAATGCTTGAACCTATTTACATGTATTGGTGTTATTTGGTAATAAAAAGTAAACATAATATAAAACATATATAATGACAAATTAACTTTAAATGTTATATTTTCCAATTAAAACTTCTATTATGTGTGGATTCCAATTAAGCTATAAAAAGAATTAATCTTGTACTTAATTTATATGCCAAGAGTGGATCCCATAACCCTAGCAAATTCTTTTATGATCATATTTTATGTAATAATACCAATTCCTTATGAATCGACCTCGGACTCATGATAAATTATTACTTGCAACAACCTACGCTTAGGATTACAATATTTTAGTTGTAGTAAGTTTTTGGTATCGTTGCCAGAGAGTTAGTTTGAAGAACAAATTTGTGAAATTTTCTTTCTCTAATAAAAGCCCATAGATATGATATATTTCTTCCTTTCTCTTTGGTCTTTTATTATTTTATTTGCATAATATATTGAATGACTGGTTTTATTATACCACCTACTTGTTTATTGTCTCTAAATTTTATGGAAGATCAAACCTTCTAATCTTTGTTCATTTCTATTTTTATTTTTTTTTTCTTCTTTTTCATAAATATCATACAAAGCTAAGCCTCCTAACTCTTATTAGTTCCTTTTCATATTTTAATTTTAATTTTCATGCTCAATTGGTATCGTGATTCAAATTCTGGTCGATTGATTAAAACTAATCTTGGTGCTTTGCATGTTGATTTATTTGGACCACCTCTACATTCACACACAATTGACACAATGGCTGAAAATGAAAGTGTGCATGATGAACTTAAAAATCAATCGTTACGAATCATGCGTGAATATTTGCAACCTCCTGAAAATTTTAGTCCATCATGTTTTATCTTTCCACTTAATGCCAACAATTTCAAATTTAAGCCGGGTATGATTTCAATACTTCTTAATTTTCATGGCTTAGAATCTGAGAGCTCGTATTTGCATCTTAAAGAACTTGAGAAAGTGTCTACCATATTTAATGATCAAAATTATACTGAAAAGGTAGTTAAGCTGAAATTATTTTTCTTTTATTTGAAAGATAAAGCAAAAACTTGGCTCAACTCTTTAAAACTAAGGTTAATTAGTACATGGCAAGAAATGCAAAGTGAATTTCTAAAGAAACTTTTTTCAACACACAAAACTAATGCTTTGAAAAGACAAATCTAAAATTTTTTTCAAAATTCAAATGGAACATATTTTCAATGTTGGGAACGTTTTAAAAATTTGTTAAATTCTAGCTCACATCATGGTTTTGAAAAATGGCGTACCATAAGTTTTTTTTTAATAAAGGGTTAACACCTAAAACTAAACAATATTTGAAAACAATATGCAATAGTGAGTTCCTTGATAAAAGAACCTAAAGAAGCCTTAGAATATTTGGATCATATGGCTGAGAATTCTCAATCTTTGCATGGTACTAATCTATCTAAAAATTCAATTAGATCGAATCTTGAAAGTGCTAATAAAGGAAAATATCATCTTAGCTAAAAAGATGATCTAAATGTTAGGTTTGCCAGTTTAGCTATAAAAATTGAAGCCATAGAATTAGCAAAAGTAAAAGAAATCAAATTAGTGCAACATGAAGAAATTTGTGGTATTTGTGAAGATTTTGGACGTTTAACAAATCAATGTCAAAAAAATTTTGCTTTTAAACAAGTTGTACACGAACAAGTAAATGTTATGAATAATTTTAGAAAGGTCATTTACATCTTTTATTTTTTAGATTCGTACAATCCGAGATGAAAGAACCACCCGAACTTTAGTTGGAGCAATGACAATAATACTTACACAATGCCCTCTCAAGGTACGCCAAATATTCCTTCATATGTATCATCGTGATCGATAAATCTTTGAGGAAACAATACAAATATTTATTCAAGGCCAAATAAACATCAACAATCAAACGTCACAAGCTATCAATGAGATTAAGAACACATTTTCTACCTTGACTTTATCTTTACAAACTCAAGAACAAGGTAAGTTTACTTCTCAACCTCAGCCTAACCCTGCTAACCAATGTCATGTTTCTACTCCAAGTGAGAGTCAATCTGAAAATGTTAATTCTATCACAACTCTTTGAAGTGAAAAAGTAATAGACAAAACCATTCCATCCAAAAACCATGAGAAGAATGCGCTCCTAGAGCCAAAACATAATGGCAATGATGACGGTAAGCATGATAAACTTGAACCTATTCTTAAGGATAAAACTTATTTTCTACACTTTTTTCTCAAATATTAGAGAAAATTAAAAATTTAGATAAAAATTCTAAAATTTTTAAAGTTTTGAAGCACGTAAAGGTTAATATTTCTTTGTTGGATGTAATAAAACAAATTTCATCTTATGTTAAATTTTTAAAAGATTTGTACATTGTCAAAATGAAGCTGCATGTACAAAAGAAAATATTTTTAACTGAAAATGTGAGTTCTATCATCCAACAAAACACTCCACCTAAGTATGAAGATCCTGGTTGTCCAACAGTTACATGTGTTATTAGAAATAATAAGGTAGAACATGTTTTACTTGATCTTAGTGCAAGTGTTAATATTTTATTTTTTTCTATTTATGAGCAGTTAGGATTGAAAAAATTGAAACCTACAATAGTAACACTTCAACTTGTGTGATCGTTTAGTTAAAATTCCAAGAGAAATTGTAGAGGATGTGGTGGTTCAAATTAATAAATTATACTATCCTGTGAATTTTATAGTTTTAGATATGCATCCGATTTAAAATTCTAAAGCTTAAATACCTATTATTTCAGGACATCCATTGCTATAATCAGATGCAGAAATGGAATTCTGAAACTTTCTTTTGGTAATATGACTTTGGAAATGAATATGTTTAATATTTGCAAACAACCTAGAGATAACAATGATGTACATGAAGTGGATTTTATTGATAAAGTTGTGTATGAACAATTTATCTCTGCTTTTTTATCAGATCCCTTAGATCATGTTTAAACATCTCTAATGAATTCACATCCAATACCAATTATGAAATTTCACATATGCTTTCTTTATTAAATGCATTTCAAGAACCAAAGTCAAATGGTTGGAGATCAAAATTTAAAGAGCTGCCATTGCAATCTAATATTTCTATACCTTTGAGTGTTCAACCACTAAAGCTTGATTTGAAGTAATGTCCGTCTAATCTAAAATACTCATTCTTGGGTGAAAATGAAACATTTCTGGTAATAATTTCTTCCAAACTTGACACACTCCAAGAAGGTAAGTTGATATAAACTTTGAAAATTTATAAAAATGCATTGGGATGGATAATAACTGATTTAAAGGAAATTAATCCTCTTATTTGCACATACAAGATTTATTTAGAAGTGAATGCTAAACCTTCTAGAGAAATGTAGTGAAGATTTAATCTAAATATGAAAGAGGTAGTAAGAAATAAAGCAATTAAACTTTTGGATAATGGAATCATTTATCCTATTTCTGATAGTAAATGAATAAGTCTTACACGGATTGTCTATAAAAAATCTGGAGTCACTGTGGTAAAAAATTAAAATAATGAATTAATTTCAACTAGGACTGTTACTAGTTGGAGCATGTGCATTGACTATAGAAAACTTAACTCAATGAGTAGGAAAGATCACTTTCCTGTACATTTTATGTATCAAATTTTAGAAAGGGTTTCGAGACGTGAATTTTACTATTTCTTAGATGGGTATTATGGATATAACTAAATTGCAATTGCACTTGAGGATCAAGAAAAGACTATATTCACATGTCCATGTGGGACTTTTGCATATCGTAGAATGCCTTTTGGATTGTATAATGCACAAACTATATTTAAAAGATGCATGCTTAGCATTTTTAGTGATATGATTGAATTTTTTCTTGAAGTTTTCATGAATGATTTTTCTGTATTTGATGACTCATTTGATGATTACTTATCTAACTTAAAAATATTTTGATTAGGTGTGAAAAGAAGAATCTAGTGCTTAATTGAGAAAAATGTCACTTCATGGTGAGAATTGGTATTGTCCTTGGACACATCGTTTCATCAAGAGGAATCGAGGTAGAAAAATCTAAAATTGAATTAATTTTTAACTTACCAATAGCAAAATCTATTAAAGATGTTAGATCATTTTTAGGACATGCTAATTTTTATAGAAGATTTATTAAAGATTTTAGTACAATATTTAAACCCTTGAGTAACCTTCTTTCAAAGATACTGTTTTTGAATTGACAGAAAATTAAAGAAAGACTTTTGTTAAGTTTAATTTTAGAAAAAACGGTTAGTCCAAATTTCAAAGATTGATCGTTAAGACAAAATGATGCACTTTGCGCATACCAAACATCTTTTAAAACTTCATTAGACATGTCTCCCTATAAGCTAGTTTATAAAAAACCATATCATTTACATATGGAACTTAAACATAAAGCTTACTGGACCATTAAAGTCTTTAATTCAAACATTAAAGATATATGCAAATTAAAAAAGTTACAAATAACTGAACTTGAAGAATTGAGAAATGATGCATATGAGAATTTGAAAATTTTAAAAATTAGAATCAAAGTTTTTCATGACAAGACAATTTTGAGAAAAATATTTGATGTTTGTCAAAAGGTTTTGCTTTATAATTCTCGACTCCATATATTTTTTAGAAAATTAAGATCAATGTGGAATGGCTCATTCATTGTTAAACATGTGTATTCATATGATGTTGTTGATATTAAGAATTCTAAAAATAGTATTGTATTTAAGGTAAATGGACAAAAGACTCAAACCATTTTTAGAAAATCATATTTTTTATAAAGAAATTGTTTCTCTTTCTGATATTTGTTATGAAAAATAATAATGATCAATTGATGTAAATATTTGTGTTTCTTTTTAATTTCTTTTATTATTTTAATTGTAGGATAATTATGGTTTGATTATTTTCTTCCCCAATTAAGTGGCGAATAACGGTACTCCGTGATTTTCAAATCGGTTTATTTTTAGTTCTCTATAATAACTTATCCATTTTCTCCTTACAATGAATGTCACTCTTATAAATTTGAGAAAATATTTTCCTTTTCTTCCTCATAATGCTTTAATAAAAATTTATAAGGTCAGGTGTGAAAGATTGAGAATTTTAATGGACAAGGGGATGCCTAAAGATATACACTGATAATTGAGGCTAAGGTCTGATTGGCTGGTGAATCTTCAAATTCGTTTGCCTCATACGTGCTAGGAATGGATAAGATTCATATTATAAAAAGAGAATAGCAAAAATAATGCAAATTTGTCACAAATGTACATGATGGACTTATAACAAGCGATGTCGTTCTTTAGGAATGATTTCCATTAATCGAGAAGATAAAATAAACTTTATTAAGGATGGGCTGAGTAAAAAGTCATTAGATGATATCTTATTGACTCTTGAGATGCATCCTTGTGGAGTTGTACATCAGGAACTTCTTGATTTATGGCATCTTTTCAAGGATGAAAAACAATGCAACAGTCTTGAAAATCTGACTCTAAGTATATCCTCAATTTATAGAAGGCGTTTAAGCTGTTACTGGACATAAAACTAGAGGACGATGTGAGCCACAATCACAACTACATGCATGTCGTTATTTTAGTTTAAAAAAAAAAACTTTTGTGTCTTAATGTCAACATTGTCTGCACACTGCTGGTCTACTTATGTAAGTATCATCATTGTATTTTTCATTTTTTGCGTGATCTCTTTGCCCTATTTAAACACCTCATTTTCTTCATCACCATCCAAGTCTTAATCATTAAAATGTCATGTTGGAGGGAGCTTTTGTTTGTCGATTCACAAATATTTGTGTGTTTTGTAAATCAAGTCCTTGGAAAAATAGAGAGTTTTTAAAAGCAGTAAACACCCTCAATTGAGTGCTCGCTGAGAAAAAAATTCATTTAGTATTTGGGGGAGGTAGTCTTGGTTTAATGAGGGTTATATCATTAGCTGTATATGTGGGAGGAAACAATGTTGTAGGGATCATTCCTAGAGCTTTAACTAAATAAATATCACCGGGATGATAGTTGGAAGGAAAATATAAGTTTCAACTATGCATGAACAAATATCTAAAATGCTTGAGAAATCTGATGCAATCATTACTTTACCTAGTAGCTATGGTACTTTGGAATAAATTTTTTAACCGATCTCTTAGTCCTAACTGAACATCCATCGTAGCCCCATAAGTTTGTTGAATGTCAACAATTTCTTTGATGGTTTGTTATCTTTTCTTGATCATGCTGTGGAATACAATTTTATCTCTCATTCCGTACGACAAATCCTTGTTTCTACCTCGACTACTAGTAAATTAATTCATAAACTACAACGCTTCATACATTAACCTGATCCAGTAATGGCTTAGTTAGATTGGTCAGAACGAAGTAGTAAAAAGCGAAAGTTTGATCTGACACTCAGTTTATAACTCCCTTATCCTTTGGTTTTACTTATAGCATTTTATTTTTGCTTAAGTTCTTGTTAGATTTCTCTTTTTAATAAATGTTGCATCATGTAATATCTTCTTGCCCTTTTTCTATCTATATTAAAACATTGAAGACAATGTTTTAGGGACAAGAATTTTTAAAAATTAAAAAAAAAATAGATAGCTAACTAACTAATTTGTTGTAACTAAAATCAATTATGGCTGAGTAAAGAATAATTTTACTCTTGAGACGCATCTAAGGAGGGATGTTACTATTTTGTCGTGATTTATAGAAGTAACAAAGGTTTATCATTTGATTATCTTTGAAAGATTAAAGTCTATAAACGCTCATATCTTTATTTATCTAGTTATTTTTAGCAAATATTGATTAACTTTCTTTCACACACACACTTGTACATATTTTTTATAGAGTACAAAAGAAAATTTACAATAATTTTATTTCTTTACTTTGCTAAATTAGAACAACCAAGAAAGTGGCAGTTCAATTAAAATCTCAAAAAAAAATTATGGATAAAGTTTGATTTTGTAACCTCATTAGTTTGAACAATTAAATCCAAAGGGGTATCTTAACACCTAATGCCCTATGACCAACTAGTTTGGGAGTTATTAGTTTAAAGCTTGATACAAGGGTTGAAGAGAAAGTTTAAGTGAATCAGGCATTGCACTTGTTTACGAAAATAAATTTGAATAAGCATTTGTAACCTAAGTATTAAACTCATAGAGCACCTAATGCCCTAAGAACAACTGGTCTGAGAGTCGTTAGCTTAAAGTTCGTTACATAGGTTAATGATGTATTTTATATATTTATATTTATAAAAAAAAAAAAAATTGTTGATAGACAACCCCTAACCAAGGAAGTAACTTTAACAAAACATTGAAATGGATTTTTGTTTCTTTTAAAAAAATGTTCCATATATATATGATAATGAATACCAAAAGAAAATTTAACAATATCTTAAAAATAATTAGATAAGTGAGAGTTTGTTTAATTGATTTGATCAAAAGAAGAAAATGGGGACGCTTGTATTATTAGGGACTAGTAATAAGCTGGTTGGGGGTTATGATGAGCACTTAAAAGTATATATTTATCAAAGTTTAAATCATTATTGTACACTTAAGAGTATCACTAATTCATCTAATTTATTCAATTTCTTTAAGCTTAAATTTAAAAGTAAAAATAAATTGAAATGTATATTTTTGACACAGATTTTATAAAATAGGTATATCTCTCAATCCACAAAGCCAATTAAGGTGATTCTTAATGTCATAGATAGAAGACTTAATGCACCACAATATTATAGTTAACAGTAATATCCAATTCAGAGGTTTAGTAGGTCATATTTAAGCCACAATGGAACTGTTCTACACCTAAAGACCAACCCAATATGTTTCAGTATTTAAATCATATCTCACTTAATATTGACTGAAATATGGTATTTCTTAATGTTTTGGAAAGCTAAGACCGACGCGTACAATATTAATTTTTAGACAAAAGGTTAAATCCACCAAATTCATTATGATATGACTGGTGCAAGTGGGGAGATAAACATGATATATATTTTCAACTCAACCTAACCTTATCTCGACATTCATACAAGTCCTTTGGAATTTACAACCCTTAATGTTCTATAAATACCTGCATTGGATACTTATTTAAGGCATCTTGGAGTAGAGATCAAGATCATACTCTTGTGTCTTTTGTTTCTCTCTTGTTGTAATTCTCTTTTGTTCTAAATGAAAGTTATATTCATCTCCTTCTTTTTTTCTTCTTTCTTTAATATGAGTAACTAAATTTTATTTTGCCAGGGTAAAAGGGTAAAGTTCTTGGTAATGAAATAAGGTTAGATTAATCTTTTTTTGAGCTTTAATGTTTATATTATAAAGTTGTTATTATACGTGTTGTATTTGTTTTCAATCAACTTTCCCTCCTTGTAAAGTGGGGATCTTAATTCATTGTAGATAAGATATTGACACAATGAATGCTTAAACTTACTTACATGTGTTGGTGTTATTTGGTAATGAAAAGTAAACATAATACAAAACATATAAAACTACAAATGAACTTTAAATGTTATATTTTCCGATTGAAACTTCTATTATGTGTGGATTCCAATTGAGCTATAAAAAGAATTAATTTTGTACTTAATTTATATGCTAAGAGTGGATTCTTTAACCTAGGAAATCCTTTTATCATTTTAATTTGTGCAATAATACCTTCTTCATTAATTCCTTATGGATCGACCTTGGACTTCCGAGAAGTTATTAATTGAGATAACCTACACTTGAGATTGCAATCTTTTAGTTGTAGCACTATCCATGGCTATGTCCTTATACTCACCATAAGCTAGAACCAAGGTTTCAACCTTGCATTTTCTTAGGTACTCTAATGAGCACAATGCCTACAAATGTTTTGAACCCATTACTAAAAAACTTTATATCTCTAGGTATGTACGGTTTGTGGCAAACTCTTTTCCTTTTACTCATGCATCCACCCATCCCTCTCTACCTAATACCACCACCACTCCCCTACTTGGCCACACATCCCTACCCCAACCACTTGACACCTCTTCCTCATTACATCCAATGCCGACAACCCCATATATAATCATTATTGATAGGCTACTCACCACATCTTCTTTAACACCATCTATACCCCACAACTTACCACATTCCTCCACCCCGAACTGTCCTTGCCACCTTGTGATAGTGTGTCTTCACCTCATGAAGCCCCTTCTGAATAAAGCTCACCATTGTCTCATTCTTCAGACTCCTTTCGGGCCAGTGGTGCTTCTAACAGGTTGTTATTCTCACTTATGCTTTGTGCTAATCCTATTCATCCTTCACGCATGAAGCACTTAGATTTGGATTACCATTTTGTTCATGTCATGGTGTCTGCTGGTACTCTTAAAGTTTCACATGTCTCCACACATGATCAATATGCCGACATCCTCACCAAGCCTCTTAGCAAAGCTCTTTACTATTATTTTTGATCCAAAATTGGTGTTTTCGATGGAACCACCATCTCTCCAGAGGCATATCAGGAGATCTCATGCATAATTCTTATTTGATTGGTGTACATATCTCCTAACTGTGTGATTATCCAACTATATTCTTATCTCCTAGTTGTATGATTATCCAGTTGTATTCTTACCAATCGTTAGCTGTAATATTACCGTTCCTCACATTCCTACTAATTTTATGCTCTTACCAAATGTATAGCTCTAGGTAGACATATATATATATATATATATATATATATATATATATATATACACATGTATATCTCACATTTCATGAGAAATAATATATTATACATTTTCAATTCTTTTTACTAGACACATCCTTGAATTCTTAAACTATAAAAAATAATTTCTTATTTTCATTTTACAAAAATAATTTTGTAAATTTTTTTTTTGTAGAACATCACGCTCTTAAATTTTTATTTTATTTTATCTATCCATGTGTTTAAACTTCAAGTGTACAAAAAAGTTAAATCGGACTCCATATTAAGTATAAGGTTAAAAATGTTCTTACCCTTTGTATTTTGTTGATTATGCAACAATATAAGTGAAAATTTAATGTGTCAGATTGATAATGATTGTGGACAATATTTGAAAATGAAACACAGGAGGTTAAATATACAAGTATTGAGAATGTCAATCAACATTTATATTTTGTTCTTTTCCCCCTTTTTTTTGGAGTTTACTCCAATTCACTATATTTTATATTTTTTAGGTTATAAAATAAAATAAAATAGATGACCATGTATTTTCTTTCTTAAATGTTTTTAATTTTATGCCTTAAAGATCATTAAAAAAAAATGATACTGTCAAAAGCACTCCACAATTATGGTTGTTTTAGATTTTTATAATATTTGTCAATGCTAAAAAAAGAAAAAGAAAAAATAACAAAAGGACTGTAGCTAAGGACTTGAAGCTTTAAAGTGTCAAATAAAATTGGCATAATATAAATATGTACATTTTAATATTTATGTATATTTAATTAGTGTATAATTCACCATAGAAATCAAAGAAACAAAAATAAGAAATGAAAAAAATATATAAAAAAAAAAATGCGACATGTGCTTGAGTGCCACATCACTTTGTATTTTCACGGCTTGTGATAAAAAGGCTTTATTCATTTGTAACTCATTATCATCATTGCTGCGAGCCGACTGTCTTTCTCCCTCGTATTCTTAACCATTCTTTCCATTTTGACCAGAAAATCCATTTGCAAAATTGGATCAACATTCTTACACCGAGCTTCTCTCAAATGCTTCTCCAAATGCAGTCTCTCACGAGCCACTTGGCTCTTTCGCTCGTTTCCTCGAAACCCAATATCAGATTCCACCTCACTACTCCAAAACCCAAATCATTTCAAACAACTCCATTAAAATTCCTCAAATGCTCGCTTTCAACGGTATCCGAACCGACCCATTTGAAAATGGAAAGCAATAAGCCATTTCCTGCTGAGGTTTCGAGGACAATCATGGAGTTATCATCCGTGGGAACCCTCTCCACGCTGACACAAGAGGGATGGCCTCTGGGAATTGGCGTTCGCTATGCTGTTGACCCAGAAGGAACCCCAGTCTTGTGTTTGAGTAATAAGCAGTTTTCTATTGACAAGTGGACTAGTCTTCATGTTAAGGTGCTTCACTCATTGTTTTTTTTTTCCTTTTTCTCTCTCTTGGTGTGGTGTGCTAACAAAGACTTGAATTGGGTGAAGTTACATATGAGTTTTTGGATAATGTATGGTTCTGAATTTTGCAGCTAGAGCAGTGTGGGTTAAGGAATCCTCAGTGCACGATATTGGGTAGCATTGACAAACCAGAAGACAGAATGGTTGTGAAGGTACGTTGTATTTTCTTTGATTGGATATCTTTTTTTGGTAACTTTTCCATAATGTTGGACTCTAATCAAAGTGGAATTGGAGTGGTGTGCTAATTGGTTTAGAGGAAGATATTCCCATCTGAATTTCTAAGTGTACAATTCTTTACAAGGCTTTAAAATTTAGATTTTTTTAATGTTTGTGAGATCTTGTGAATTTTATTACATCTAGTTGAGGTTGATTTAGTAAGAGTAATTCAACCTCTAAAATCACTTAAATGGATGAAAGTTCTCTTCTCATTCTCAATCCATTGACAAAAAGGTGATAATATTAATTCCTTTTATGCATACATAGAATTTCATGCAAACAATTAAATTTGGGTACTTAAATTGAAATCCCTTCTTTTAAATCCACAAATCTATATGTAACCTTAATGTTTAAAACATTAGAGGTGCTGAATTTTGTGTTTCGAGATGAAATATATATCATTATGAACACAATTTTAAAAAGTAATAAGTCTATGATGGTTGATTTTTCTTCCAATGTCATAAAATCATTGAAATAATTACATTGGACAAGCGGCAAACATTTTATTTGTATGGTTAAAACATATTATCTTAAGTAAAAAATATGGCTAATATTTCAATATTGACAAGCTGCCATGATTTGTTAAGCACAAAGCCAACATCTCTCATGTATGAGGGGTGCATAAGTTTTAAAATACTTGTTTTATGTTTTAGGCATACCTATCTCATTAGTGGTGTAGGACAACAAAGACGGGCCTGATATAGGATTTGTTATGTGTAATTGATTGCTGACAGGCTTGAATGTTGTCATTGGGGCCTTTGAAGGGTGATAAGTAGGGTTAGGTTTGCAACCGTATTTGGGATGAAAAAGTGATGAGTTTGGTGAAATTTGTTGGCTGTTAACAGAGTCTAAGAAACTGTCTACGTTGAGAAATTTTTTAGATTTGAGTTTTAGTTTGACTATACTGGTTCCAATGTGAGTAACATATTGCTTGTCTGGATTTCTAGTCTCTGAGTTTGGCTACAATAATTTAGTGGGATGCATAGTCAAAAGTGGAATTCTTTTCTCTTCATATGAAGACTTTACCATATCAAAGTTTGTATTTATTTAATTGAACTTATTGTTGAGACTATGACATCTATTGAAGGATGGTTGCAGTTGGTTCTAGTGCAAGTGGTAGGAGATTTGTGTTAATTTATAGAGGTGATTTTCAAGAAAAATCTCATCTTTGAGTTTACTTTTACGTCAATCATTTGGCAATGGCTTTATGATTCGGGACTATTCCTGGTTTGGATAGTTATATGTATTTATGGAAGGGGTGTATGTTGCCATGTATAAAGTTGAATTGCAAATATTCTTCTAGCTTATTCTAGAGTTATGATCGTTCAGGGTACTTTTGCTGACTTTCCTTGTCCTTAAATTAGAGTGTCAACTGCAAGGATTAATTAATGCTCAAGTAACAGGACACATCTAATTTTGGCCAATAGTTATAAAAGGGGAGGGGTGTGGACAGTTACTGGTCTAGTTCAAACACAGGACCTGTGGTTATTCATCAGAGATCATTGTCATCTGGCTGTCCCATGGTTACTAACAGGACATCTCGTATTAGTTTGATATTAAAATGGTGGAAGAAAAAGAGAAATAACGTATAAAATTAAAAAATAAGGGATAACATGGCATTATGGTTTCGGTTAGTATTCTTTTCTAGGTTAAGTTTGTTGTTCTATTCTTAAACCAGTTCATTTAAACTATATATTACTTTTGAGTTATATATTAGAACCTATTTAATAAAAATTAAAATTGATTTGGCCAGTATTTCAGATGTATATTCTTAAACATGAGGTGAGTTTCTAGAAGCATTAAAATGAATGTCTAATAAGAGAGTCAAATCTGAAGGCTTGTGTTATAGGTTTAGCTAAAACCGCTGCTAGTTGAGGCATAATGTTTGAAAGCATTGGTTTTTGTGACCGTCTCTCTCTCTCTCCCTCTCTCTCTCACCCTCTATGTGTGTTTGGGTGTGTAACTCTGTGTGCTTTTTTTCCATATTTTGCTTCTTATTTTATTATTTCACTGAACCTGATTGGTCCATGAAAATGCTTGTCATATTGATCCATCAGAGAGCATAAAACTTTTTTGGCCCTATAGGCATAGACATACATTTTTGATGCTTTAAGCAAGTTTTATATTCATATACATCAATAAGAAATGTACATATATGATAGTATCTAAATAATATAAGTTATGTAGTTCTGTAATCAATTCTTTTAAACATTGAATGTCTTTTTATCCAGAGGCTTAATTCAATATGGAAAAAGAGATTTGGTGAAGAAGTTGATGAAAATCTCATATATGTTGTTTCTGTAGAACGGGTACTTCAAATGGAAGACTTTGAAGAGGTATATTAGGCTTCTTCTGATATGTGTTTGTGGCATGTTATCTCTCTTAAGTAAGTTTCATTGTTTCCATCTGCATCTCTTAAATCTATACTGTAATGAAATGCTATTTAGTTTTGGTACTTCAAAACCTAACTAATCATGTCCCTTGCACATGGTCTCAAGAAGAGGGATAGATGCTGTCTTTTTCCGCTCATTTACAGCCCTTGTTGGTTTATGAATGTTGATGGAGATTATTTCTAGCCGAAGTCAAATGTATCCACCACCGATCTCACTTTCTGGACCTAGATTTTTTTGAAGATAGTCTTCATTTGGCTTCACCAATGCAAAGATGCATAGCATTAGAACCACATGGCGTCCAACCCATCTCATCCTTTAAAACCAGCATTGTATATGACAAATCAAATTCCAATACATAGCACACTCCACTCCCCACTGGAGACAAGAAATTGGCAAAATTGGGAACCAACAAAGCCACTATAGGAAATATCCCCCACTCCAGAATTTCCTCTCAAAGGAGTAAAATAACCATGCCCAAGCCATAAAAGAAGATAAATAGACCCCAAAAGCCTTAACAGCAACACTTTGTTTCAGCAAAATGAGCACATCCTCGATAATCATCATGCTCATTGCTTCAAGATGGACCACATCCAAGAAAATGCTCTAGGAGTGAGGTGAAATTTAAGACCAATTGGAATGGGAAACTGCAAATCTAGAACCCTTCAAGGCTAATCCTTGAATCTTGGGATGCAAATTTTGTTGGGTAGACAATAGTCTAGGGTTATCTATGAGCAACGTGTCTTCTCCAGTTGTTAGAAGAGAGTGCATGAGAGGAAGCCACAAGACAAATCTTCCCTGCTGGTGGAGGGTGTAAATTGTTCCCTCTCCTTGTCCTCTCTCTTTCTCTCTCTTCCTATTCTTCTCCTCTTTCTCTTTCCCAGATCCAACTTCATAAAGTAACCTGAAAAGGAATTGTGGGTGGAGTAATTGCTATGAAATACTATACTTACTGCTAGAGTTTTATTTGGGCATAAGTACTCATATTTTCAGAGGAAAGGTAAATAAATATATATATATATATATATATATATATATATATGGCTTAGTCTGCAGTGGAGCATTAATTTTGACATAATTTAATTGGTGCTACTCAATGCATATCACCTGATACGTGATACCATTTCAGGTTGGTATTTGGGTCAATTCTTCAGATTATAGAAATGCAACCCCTGATCCTCTTCGAGGCTTTGCAGAAAAGCTAGTTAACGAGATTAACATCAATAATATGGAAGATGTTAATCGCTTCTGCAACATTTTTGTTGATTTAAAATTTCAGGTTTGTGCTGACTCCATGTTTGTGAAGTCTTACGTTCATGTTCACCTGTTGGAGTTGGAAACTATTTAAATCTCTATCGAATTATTGCTCTAATCTGTATTTTTTGAAAAGTTGTTCTAAGTATACTTGCAAGGAAGGTAACATGGATACCAAGAACTGCAATGTTTATACTATCCATATGAAGGATGCATGCAATTTATGGATTGAATGATTATAACAAACAAGGTTTTTCAACTGTTTAATGGCCTCAAACATGGTTGTTGTAGAAACTTGTACATGTTAAATTGCTTTCACTGAATCTTTTCATACTTATGTACGTAAAAATACTACATTAAGTCAATTTCTTGCAATACCGGGCTATGTTATATTTGTACATTCTTATATAGTTGTGGAAATATATATATATATATATATATGTGTATTTTTTTTATGACAACTTGTTAGGACTCTTGATGATGAAAAAAATACAAGTACTGCAAATTTGCTTACCAACTAATGTGATGGTACGTTATTAGTTGACAAATTAGTAGAACCTGCATAATAGGTAGGTGGAAACTTGGTTAATATAAGTGAATGTAAGCCAAAATAACACTGTCACATCAGTTGGTAGACAAATCAGGTGACTAGCATTATTTTAAAATACACATTCTGACCAGGACTAGATCTTAATTAATTTTGCATTTTTTTTTTCTTTACTTTCTCATTTTGTCTGGCAGGTTTCTGAAGCAAAGTTGATATGGGTTGATCGGCTAGGGTTTGATATGCGTCTGTGGTCTCCCAAGGAAGGAATATTCGAGGTCCGTATTCCATTTCCCACAGAAGTGTCTGATGAAAAGGGTGCAAAGTCAACATTTAATTGCATGTCCCAACTAGCTTGGGAGGTGGAAAAGAATTTCCATGTACCAGACTTTCAGAAGGTGACACAAGTGAAAAAGATAACGTAGATGGGCGAGGAATATATTTTCTTTTCCTCTTTTGTTTATTTATTTACAATTTATCTTAGTAGAGCAATAGATGCAGTTTGATTGAGCTTCTTATCTTCCTAGGTATGGTGGCCAGCTTAGGTGTTGCATGTTGATTACATGAAAGGCTAATCTTTTAGCAAATAGAAAGGGGCTTCTAGAAAATGTCTTAAGTGCCCATTTGGTAATGTTTTGGTTTTTGGTGTTTGGTTTTCGGTTTTTGCTTTTTGATTTTTTTCTTCCGGGTAGGGGTGGCAAAAAAACCTGTCCCCGCCCCGTCTAGTCGGATCTCGCCCCAAATGGGGCGGGGATTCCCTGTTTAGTTGGGGTAACGGGGCGGGGACGGGAAAAATACTTTGCCCCAAGGTGGGGTCGGGGATTACTATCCCCGCCCCGTTTATAAATAATATATATTATATATATTTTAATATATATTATTTATTTTTATATATATTATACATATATTTTAATCTTTTATATTTTTAACTTTTTCTTAAAACATATATAAAAATATAATTTTTATATATTTTTATTTATTTTAAATATAAAATATTAATATTTAAAAATAAAAAAAATTAAACAGGGCACGGGGTGGGGAATGGGGATCCCCCCTCCGCCCCAAACTGGGATTGGGGTGGGGACGGGATATAAAAATCTCCGACGGGGAGGGGCACCTGGTCCGTTGCCATGTTGCCATCCTACTTTCGAGTGTGTTTTTTGCTTAGTTTAAAGGATAATTAGAATTTATTATTATTAATAAGACTATTTAATTGAGTATGAATATAAATATAAAGAAAAACAAATTCTAAAGTGTTTTTGATTTGAAGTTTGTATTTTTCCTTTCACTCCACAATTTATAATAAGAAGAGAATACTAGTAAATTTTAGGTTAATTTGATAAAATGCCTACACGTTTGATAATTTTTATAAAAATAGACACGCGTTAATATTTTTTCGAAAATACTCTAATACTCAGTTTTATCATTATTATTTTTTATTTTTTTCACCTTCTTATTTCTTTATTTTTTACTCTTATAATTTTTATTAATTTTGTGACATTTTTTTACTAAACTACATCGATTTATGAACATTTTAGTTTTTGAATTAAGTAATTTTATTAAATATTGAATGAGACATGATTTTTATAAGTTCTTAAACTATTTAGATTTTATTCTTCTTTATTTTTTTATTTCATTTTGTCTTTCTTTTCTATTCTTATGGTTTTATTTATTTTGTAACATATTTTTTTATAAAACTAGGTCAAGTGATGAGCATTTTGGTTTTTGAATCAAGTCATTTCGATAAGTATTGAGTGAGATATAATTTTTACAAATTTATTAGCTTTTTTGAAAAAAAAAAATCTTATTTTGGGTTAGATCTGCTCATTTTTGGCGAGGCCCGCCTATTTTTTGCGAGGCCCACTGAAAATGGGTGGGTGGTTCTAGCTAAAAATAGGCGGACCTCGCAAAAAATGAGCAGGTCTCACAAAAAATGGATGAGTTTCGTTCAAAATAAGTATTTTTTTTAGAAAAACTAATAAATTTGTAAAAATCATATCTCATTCAATGCTTATCGGAATGACTTGATTCAAAAATCAAAATGCTCACCATTTGACCTAGTTTTACAGAAAAATATGCTACAAAATAATAAAAATTATAGGAGTAAAAAATAAAGACAAAAGAAAACAAAAAAATAAGGAAGAAAAATAAAATTTGAATAGTTTAAGAACTTATAAAAATCATATCTCATTTAATACTTAATGAAATTATTTAATTTAAAAACTAAAATGATCATAAATCGATGTAATTTAATAAAAAAATATGTCACCAAATTAATAAAAATTATAGGAGTAGAAAATGAAAAAATAAAAAGGTGAGAAAAATAATAATATAGTTGTGAGTATTAGAATTTAAGGGCATTTTCGACTAATGATGAGTATTTTTTAAAGAATATTATTGCATGTCTATTTTTATAAAAATTATTAAGTATGTGGGCATTTCATCAAATTACCCTAAATTGGAACAAATCTTACTTAACTAATAAATTAAGTAAATTATATACAGTTTAATAAATTAAAACAAAAGTAAAAAAACCGAAGACAGAAGCATTACCATGAGTTATTTGTTAACATGCAAAAGTTAGTATTTTTTCTTTCACTCCACATTTTATAATAAGAAGAGAATACTCGCAAATTTTAACAAATCTTATCTAACTAATGAATTAAGTAAATTATACATAGTTTAATAAATAAAAACAAAATTCAAAAACCAGAAACATTACTATAAGTTATTTGTTAAGGTGCAAACTTTATATCTAGGTTTCATCGAGTTTTCAGAGGCATCTCTCCAATAAATATCCCCCTATTATGGTTTTGTCACTCTAGAATTAGAGGACATGTTTTTAGTTCCCTATATTTTGCATGTTAGTCACTCTATATTGGAGAATTACAGTAGCCCCTAACATTTCATTTTGGAATGAAAACAAGAAAAAATAAAATTAGATGTTAAAAAATTTAAATGCTAAATTCATATTGAATATATTTTTTTCTAAATAAGTAATTAAATATTTATTTTTTAGTTCATTGTGATTGGTTTTTGTCACCAAGAACTTTGACAAGTAGATGCAAAATAGGTGAATCTGCATAGGAAGATATTTGGTTAAGAGAATGAACCCTAGAAAAGGAATCGATAATGACCAACCAATCCTTCTCAACCTCCACTCTTACCTTTTATGCCATGAGTTAGAGATATTTAAGGGTGGCAATCGTGTTGTCAGGTTGTATTTGTGTCAACCCGTTTATTAATCATGTCAAAAACACTTAACTCGAATCCAACCCAACCCATTTATTAATCGTGTCGAAATCCTTCAACACTAACCCGACATGTTTATTAATCGTGTCAATCCGTGTAACCCGTATACTATTGATGAGTTGGTTCCTAGTTACAACTATTATTAGAGAAACCAAAAGGCTATAATTGTTTAAAATGATAGATTACCAAACTAAACCATTAAAAATTTAGCTTCTCCATTGGTCCACTTTTCTTTAATATCAGTCTATAATTTCATGGTTACATGAAAAGTACAAAAATTAATACATAAAACTAAGAAGGTAAATATTTGTTTAATCACCAAATATTTGTTTGAAAATTTTAGCCCACAGCTATAAATGGTTATCTGCAGTATTAATATATGTCACAGTAAAAACTTCATCAACATCAAAGCAAGCTTTATTGGGCCTCTAAATCTGATAATAGAAAATTGACATATCAACATATAAAAGCTGATAAGAAAATTTATCGGGTCTCTAAAGTTGATAAGAAGATTTCTTAGCATATAAAAAGCATCCAATCAACTCAAAATTCAGAACCAACGAGGAATCTCAACAAATGGAAAACAAAGTAGCAAATGTGGCTGATGTGGGAGAGGCATAGATCGGTGTGGATAGAGTGTAAGATTGGTGTCGATGGGACTTAATAGGGAAAAGAGAAAGGGAAAGAAGAAGAAGAAGAAGAAGAAAAACAACTGAAGAAGAATGAATGATTGAATGAAAAGAAAACTTATATTAAATTAAACTATAAATAATATATATTAAATTTTAAATAATACGTATTAAATTACAAAATTTTCATTGATGGTAATTGCCGCACCAAGTCAGGCGCCTGACTACGAACCTTACTTGGTAGCTGACACTCATAGGTTTGCTCGTCAAATCTTGTCCAATTTTCGTCCGTGTTTTTACTCCTAAAGTGCATGCTAGGTCCAATGTCAGGCGCCTGAAATTGAACCTGACGTACACTACCTGTTGAGCCTTTCCTCGGTTGCACATCAAGTCCAATTCCAGGTGCTTGATGTTTCACTTGATACAAAATTTAAGTCCCATTTTGATCTTGATGCAGTTAGTATCTCTCAAAACTCAAAACACAAAAGTTGTAGAAACTTTTCTTCCCATTCGACCTCGATGTATCTAGTATCTCTCAAAACTCAAAAGACAAAAGTTGTAGAGAGTTTTCTTCTTGTTCCATAGTATGTTGAATTATCTCAATTGAAGCTCGGATAAGAGAGTTATACCTAAATTATGAAGCGGTGTTAAAACTATATAAAATTGTCCAATTAGCCTCGTAATTTGGGTATAACTCTCTTATCCAAGGTTCGATTGAGATAATTGAAGATGCTATGGAACTACAACTCTTTCTTTTTTGAGTCAAAATTGACTTGAAGTTTGTGGGCCAATTTTAGGCACCTGACAGCAAACTCAAGTCCAATTTTGACCTCAGTTCATCCAGTATCTCTTAAAACTCAAAACATAAAAATTGTAGAGATTTTTCTTCCCGTTCCATATCATCTCAATCAGAGCTCGGATGAGAGAGTTATACCCAAATTACGAAACAATGTTAAAACTATCCAAAATTATCCAATTAGTTTTGTTTTATACTTAACTCCTCTCCATGTGCATCCTAAATCAAAATATAAGAATAATAAGTACATTGAGACACCAAATAAGTATAAAAGATTAAACATTAAGGGAATAAAAATATGATATTTTGCATTCTCATCAATGACATACACACATTTGTATATAATGTGACATATTTGTAATAATATGTATTTATGATATATAAAATAGGATAACATTATATATCTAACATACACATATTTGTAATTGTGATATATTTATACGTCTTTTTTTTTTTTTTTCGTGGATGCTACGGTCTATCAGTTAGGCAACCGGACACGTCGAACCAGTGGTGGAACACACACCTCACCATTTGGTAAACATGTTGATATATTTGTATGTTGCATGCACATATTTGTAACAATATGTGTATGTGACATCCACATATTAATTCAATCAACATACATTGATAATAATTGGGGGGTTTGTTTATTTGTGTGCTTTTAAATATTTTTATTTTATTTTTTGTAAATTTTTTAAAATAAGTTTTTAATGTTTTCAATTTATAATAATGATTATTTTTTAATTTTTTATTATATTAATTAAAGTATTATAAAATTTATAATATAAATATTATGTGATTATAATTAATTATAAATATTTTAATTTTAAAAATATTTAATTTAAACGGATCAATTTCGAGTTAAATGAGTTAACTCGAAAATGATCTATTTAATAATCGTGTTAAATGAGTCAATTTCGGGTTAAGTGGGTTGACCTGAAAATGACATGTTTAATTAATCATGTTAAATGAGTCATTTTCGAGTCAACCCGTTTATGACTCAAAATGACCCATTTAATAATCATGTTAAACGGATCAATTTCGAGTTAAGTGGGTTGACTAAAAAATAACCCTTTTAATAATTGTGTTAAACGGGTCAATCCGTTTATGACCTGAACCCGTTTATACTAAACTCAAACCCGCTAACTTCGTGTCGTTTTCTAGTCGTGTTGTCGTATCATGACCTAAATTGCCATCCCTAGAGGCATTGGATGCACAACAAGTGTATGGGCATTACCCTTAAGATTTTGTCACATGTTGTCAAAGTGCATACTAGGGAAGTTGGTTGACATGTCGCTCCTAATTTGGCTAAAAATGGTTGATGTGACAAACTTATCTTCACAGCAGTTGGACCTCTCTTATGTTGCCATATGGAGGATAAAGGACATTTGACTGAGTTGGTGGATATCTTTATTTTTTTAATAGGTTCGAGACCAAGTTTCTATTGAAATGCATGTTGCAAGTTTTCCGAAATGGGCATACAAACTCTAAGTGATTTATGGCAAGTTTTCTAGATTTTTCTCAAATGGAATTCTTTACTTGCTCACTAAGAAATGTCCATTGTAGCTCATTAAATGCTAATAAGGTTGTAATCCTTATGGTCCCTTATGGAACCTATAGTCCCACAAGTCATTTGTCAAATGGCCTTGCCTTTTGGGCTTGATTCTTGGGCTTCGTAAATAAACAATTAATGGGATAAATTACCCATAACAGATGCCCCTTGACATAGTATGTTGGAAAGTCATAGGGCTAACCAAGTTTTGAAGAGGTTCTTCATCTTTTTTATATTTTTGAAAGAGGTCTCATGCTAACCTAACAAGTGACCTAACTTCCAAACCTCTATCTAGGGTGAGCAATAGTTGTCTTGCTAGACCTCTGAGCATTTGTACACTTTTCTATGGTTTTAACAGTCATAGAAGACCTTCTTGGGAAATGGCTACCTCTTGCTGTGAGACACGTGCCCCTGTGCATTTAATGCATTTGGATGTGTGTCATTGGCCTTGTGAACCGCAAAGGCTATTTGGATTGTTGGATCAATGTGTATAGTTTACATGATACCATGTGCTCTACATTGGTTGATTGTTGAGGATGATGTTATCCCTAATTTTGCTATATGTCAAACTTCAGCAAATCTTTCTGTTGAATTTTAACCATGCCAAACGACTGGGTTTCAAATAGTGGGGGAAGCAGTTTCAACTGTTCCCTTCACTCTTCACCTCCCAATCTTCTAGTATTTAAGCTTCTTTTTGGTGAAAACATTTTAGTTTTCACCTATATTTGTCTTTGTTTGACCTTTGTAAGAATAACAAGCATTTCTACTTTCCTTTGCCTTTGAACATCAAGCATACCCCCACAACTAAGTCTTCCCCTTTTGATTTTAAAGTGTCTTATGTTAGTCAATAATAGGAAGTAATTTCTTACATTATCTTCCTTATTTTCTTCTCTCTTCTTTCCCTTCTTTTTTTTCTTCTTTGTGGTGAGCAAGAGTTTGATTCTAAGCTCTAGATTGTTTTAGGGTGATATTGACAGCTTCTACCTAGAAAGGGAGTAGATCACTTAGAGAAGAGAAAGAGAAAGTGAGTCGTTCTAGGTTGGTAAGTAGATGACAAGCCTTCTAATTTTCTCCTTTCTTTTTAGACATTGTAAGCGGACAACAATCCTTCTCTGGTGAATAAAGGAGTCATATGGACTCTTAAGAGGGGTTAGTCAAGGAGATTACCCTTATAGATGAGGATGCACCCATTAATGTTGCACCCCAAACAATCCGATTTCCAATCAAGGAGGTTAGAGTCATCTTTGTAAACTCAACCATGCAGGGAATTAGTGAGGGAGCATTCTATAGAGCTGGTCAGACTGAAGTAAATGGCTCTCTCCTGAAAGGTAAAACTATTGTGGGAATTGAGGATGTTGATGAGGAGACCGTTGGTGAGAAGGAGGTTATTGATGTGGGGGCTGAAGATGAAATAGAAGAGGCTTAGGACTTTGGCTTGGGCAGGTACACCTCCATAATTATTGACTCACAGCTTGTCAAGCTAAGGTTAATGTGTGAGATTTCCTCAGATGTCACCTCTTAGGCGTCCCAAAAGAGAGGACACTACAGCAAGGTGGTTGGCAAAGAAATGGCCTTCCACGCAGCCATTCTCGAAAAGTGAGTTAGGTTTCCTTTGGCCCCTTATGTGTATAGATTCTTGCATGATGCTCTCCTTCATCTAATTTAGTTTACTTCCAATGGATAGCAGTCGATCATTAGTATCATTGTTTATAGAAGAGATATTTCAATACTGACCTCCCATTAGTGCTTTGTGTGCTTTATTTGGCCTCAGGAAAATTGGTTCATCTGTCCAACACTACATAAGTCGAGAAAGTTTGATCTTTGACCTTCCCACAAAAGATTTTTTAAAAAAGAGGTTCTATGTTTGTAGTGAGTGGGAAGGAGAGGAAAATGAGGAGCCAAAGGTTCCCTCAGAGTACTTAAAACCATATTAAGATGCCGCAGTCATAAACTTTGCAAGTATGGCCCTTATGATCAAAACGTTAATATACAAAGATGAGGCTAAAAGGAAAGCTAGCTACTTGTTGGCCTCTAAGTGTTTAGTTGAAGGTGGAAGAGAGTGAGGGAGCTTTTTGGTGATAGTTTGGCTTTCTTCCATGCTTAAAAAATTTTATGCTTCTGTTTATAAGCTAACCTTTTTAGCTTTTATAGTAGACACACATGTATATACAAAATCCTTTCAAAATATACATACATTGCCTACAATGTATGACCATGACTAACTTTATCCAAAAATGTTTAAAAATCTTTAAGCTTTTTGAAACTCAAATCTCTATAGTATCAAAACAAAAAAATTTTTATTACGACTTTTCGTCCTCATGTATACACATACTAGAATTGCTTGCATAACTCATTCATATAGCATAAATCCAAATTTGCACACGTGTATACACATAATTACTTAGAAAAATATTTACATAGATATGCTTGATATGCTTAATATTTTTTCAAGTAAAATTTAGTAATCAAAACCATATATTCATACACATGTAATTAAATCCATAAAATTTTAATAAAACATTAACACATGCAAATATTAAATTTATTGTGTAAAGCAATTGCTAACTTAAATAATTTTCACCTAAAATATTTTTCAGCAAATATACATATATAACTATTTCTTTTATACATATAAAATAATATTTTTGATGTATTTAAAATTTTCAGCTATTTATTCTAGCACTCATATATCAAAATTCAATCTTTATAAAGATTCTTGGCAATTACATATCAAGTATATTATATGAATTTATTTGGCTATTCTCATATATTTATATATATTCAGTTACAACTTAAAACGCTATATGCCCAACTATATATATATATATATATATATATATTAGTTTTTAGGTGCTATGTTCAGGCCTAATAATTTTTTACTTTTTTAACCCATTTCACGTATAATAAATATTTTATCCTAAATTATCAAAAATACCTCTCAAGAATAATAATTTGTTTGTTCAAAAGTGATAAAGCATGCTGAATCAATTCATCGATTCGAATTACTTTATTAATAGCAAATTACTCTGTCGATAACGAATCACTTTGTCGAAAAATAAAGATTTATTTATTTATTTTTTCTATACCAAATAAAAATTATTTTTTCAGAAATAATTTTAAAATAAAAAATTATCTATATAATATAATAAGAAGATAATTATTAATGCAAGATTTACCTACAAAATGCAAGAGAAAGAATTATTTGGAATAATTCGTTAGATGCCTAACTAATTTTAAAATAAAGATTTATCTATATAATGTAATAAGATAAGGATGATAATAATTTTTTTTGTCTTTTCTAAAAATTTGACAAAGAAATGCAATACCTAGTTGATAAAATAAGTAGGATAAACAAAAATTATTTTTAAAAATTATTTTAAAATAAAAATTTATCATGTAATAAAATAAGGATGATAATAATATTTTTATTTTTTTCCTTTCCTAAAAATTTGATAAAAGAATGCAATTCGCCATTGGCAAAGTAATTTGTCATTAACAAAGTAGTTAGGCTAAACAAAAAATTTTAAAAATAATTTTAAGAAAAAAATTTATCATGTTATAAGATAAGGACATAAATAAGATAAAGATAATAATAATAATAATTTTTTTTACCTTTCTAAAAATTTTACAAAGTAATGCAATTCATCATTGGTAAAGTAATTGTCCGAAGTTATTCATTAAACGAGCTTATTATTGGCGAAGTACTTCGTCATTAGCAAAGTAATTCGTCGTTGACAAAGTCTTACTTTGTCATTGACAAATTGATTATGATGAATTGATTTTTCTAAATAATTTTAAAATAAAAATTTATTTAAATAAGAAGATAAATAAGATAAGATGATAATTACGTAAAAAAAGAAAAAAATATCATATATCTATATGTGTTTCGGTTTTTTAATATTTGAGTGAGTTTTTAACTTAATATATATTATATTATTGATTAAATAAGAAAAAAAGGATGATAGTGAATGAGTAGATGATGAAGGAGTAGAAACGAAGGAGAAGAAGACGAAGAAAAGTGAATTTGTAAAGTTCAGGGGGTATTTTTGATTTTTTACTACAAAAATTGGGTAAAATTTTGATTTTATCAAAAAAAATTCAAAACTCTCCCAAAGATGACATGACATCAAAAAACCCTATATATAATGATTATAAGCTAACTAATACATTGTACATGTATGATATATATATATATATATATATATATATATATATATATATATAAACAACACCTTATAATATATTTTTATATAAATATATTAAAACCTATGATATATATTTATATATTAAGTTGTAATCCTTAAATCACAGAAATACAAATTTAAGTTTTTAAAACTTAAAAAAGAAAGCAAAAACAACAAAATCTAAATTCACCCAAACTTAACAAATAATTCATGAAATCAATCACATTATTTGCAAAGCCTAATAAATATGGCCGTGAAACTTACCTTAATTGATCTTAGTAGCAACTAGTCAAAAGCAATCAATTATAAAAACCCACACTTTTTTTTCCCTCTTTTCCTTACTAGCTAATTCTCCCCTTTACTTTTTTTTTTCTTTTCTCTTCTCTCCCTTTGCTGTCGACTTCTCCTTTCTTTTTTTTCTTTTCTCTTTCCTTTTCTTCCCTTAGTCATCGTCCCTTTCTCCATTTTTTTTAAGAACATGTAGTCCTTTCAAAACCAAGCCCATATATACATAACAAACTTTTCTATGGTTTTAAAAAAACTAATCCTATTAGATCTAGGTTTCCTTATTAAACGTAACTTCCCAAATACTTGTTTAATCACTACTTGTCTAATCACTAAGGCCAAAAACTCATAATTAAAATCTATTTAACTACTAATTAAGTAATTAATTTAATTTAATAAGAAAATAATTAATTAAATATATATAATATATTTAAAAAGAGTTCAGATGCTACAATTCACCCTTCCTAAAAAGAAATTTTGTTCCCAAAATTTTTCCTATTTAAAACCAACACCTATTCAAATAAATTTAGATATTTAGACTTCATTTCGTCTTCATGTTCCCATGTCAATTCTTCCACCGTATGATTTATCCACTACACTTTAACTAGTAAAATCGTTTTAGCCCTAACCACTTAATCATTTCTTTCCAATATTTGAACCGACTTCTCTTCATATGTAAGGCTTTCGTTTACTTCTAACGAATCCAAATCAATAACATGCAAAGGATTATATATGTACTTTCGCAACAAAGACACATACAATATGTTATGTATACTTTACAACTTTGTAGGTAATGCTAGACGGTAAATTAAATTTCTAATTCTTTCCAACACTTCAAAAAGTCAAATATATTGTGGATTTAATTTACCCTTAGTTTCAAATCTCATTACCCTCTTCATTGGTGCAACTTTAAGAAATCCTTCATCATCGGCTTCAAACTCCAAATCCTTCCTTCGATTGTCGGCAGAGTTTTTCTATCTATCTTGTGCAATTTTCATCCTTTGTCTAATCTTACATATATTTTCACTTGTCTGTTGCACAACTTTTGGTTTAAGTAATCTTCTTTCTTCAACTTCATCCTAATATGTAGGAGATCTACACTTCATTCCATACAACACTTCATATGGTGTCATTCCTATTGTAGCATAAAAATTATTATTGTAAACAAACTCTATTAACATAATATATTTTTCTTAACTTCTTTGGAAATCCAATATGCATGCCCTTAACATATACTGGAGAGTTTGAATTGTCTACTTTGACTATCCATTTGTTTGAGGGTGGAAAGTTGTACTAAAATTCAAGTCTCGTTCCCATCACTTTATGTAAACTTTTGCAGAATGATGATGTGAATCACAGATCTCGATCAAATACTATTGTTACCAGCACTACATGCAATCACACAATTTCATCCACATAAAGTTGTGACAACTTCTCCATTATATGAGTCATTTACATAGGTAAAAAGTAAGCTGATTTTGTGAGTAGATCCAAAATTACCCATATGGCATCCCACTTCCATTTAGGAATCTTCATCATCAATGGCTTTAACATGTTCAATTTTTACTTATTGACATACTAAACACTGTTCTACAAATTTTGCTACATTCTTCTTTATCCTATTCTACTAGAAAACTTTAAAGATATCATTATATATCTTTGTAACTCTCAAATGAACTATATAAGGCATACAATGCGCTTCTACTAAGACTTCTCTCTTTAACTTATATTTGTTCAGAACAAATATAAGAGTACCAAATCTTAAAGTTCCATCACCGTCAAGTTTAAATTCAAATTTTTGTCCTTGAATTACTTCTTCCTAAATCTTCTTAAGACTTACATCTTTTTCTTAACTCTTTTTGGTCTTGTCTAAGATTGATGGTTAAATCTAGAGCTCTGATAACTGTTATGAATATTGATTGGAAACTAATTTAATATTCATTCTTCTCAGCTCTTCCAAGATATGTGGTTGAACGACAATTAAATTACGATGAAAGCTGAAAAGCTAGCCTCTTCCTCTAAAGGGACCTCCACTAGGAAATATCAAACCTCCATTCCTTTTTCTTTGACAATTAGGGTGACCAACAGTAGGACTGTAAAGCAGACTCACTCTTTCTCCTTCCTCTAGCCAAGTGCCATGGAGGCCAATTTGAATTAATTTTTGGTGGCTAGAAAGAAGATGGTTCCTAAAAGTATGATAGCTTTTATGAAGGTTGTCATGGTGAATCTCCCCCTCAACACTCGAGTGTGAGGAGAAAGCTAACCTAGTCGAGTTAGTAGATGAAGCTTAGTGTGAGGCCTTCAATGTGATTTTCTTTCATTTTGTTATTTATCCATCCTCACACATCCTTTAGGTGAATTTTACAACGTATTCAATTTTTTGGTTGATTACCTTCTCTTTCTTGCCTGTGCCTTCCAAAGCCAAGGAGATCAGGTCATTGTATGACTCTCATCCGAAGGACATGATGCAACTTTGGAGTCCAAAGATGTGGCTAGTGCTACCCTCAGATTTATTCATGATCAACAAGCAAAACTAGAATATTGAGATTAATAAGCTACATAGGAAAGGGAGAAGTGGATTAAGAAGTACAAAACCTTGAAGGCCATTGCTAATAAGTCTTTGAATTCATACAAAGCCAAAATATAAAGGTTAGAGGAGGAAATTAACGAGTTGAAGGGTAAGGTTGTTGTGTTAGAAATTTAGTTAAATGTTATAGATGATCGGGCTACTTATCAAATGATGATTGGATTCTCCGTAATGAAAGTCGCTGGAGTTAAGCAGTACCCTCTATTCAACATGGCATAACGCAAATACATTGGCTATGGAAGAGGCTATGAGGATGGTAGGAGTGTCCACTAATCAGACCATACCTATTAATGAGAATACTAACCCCCTACAGATAAATACCTAACTTGCTAAGACTGAGGTTCTCATTGGTGATGAGACTGACAAGGAAGGAAAAGGTGAAGACGAAGCTAAAGAGTAAACTAGCTGTTGAAGTCTTTGTTTTTTCTTCATGCTTTTAATTATCTTTTTATTTCTTTCACTTTTCCTTTTGCATTTATATTTGTAAGGAAAATTTAAGTAGTAACTCTTTTCTTCTACAATTATTATTATTTTAATTGAAATTTGAATTTGAATTTATGCACTTGTGTACCTTTTACTCCTTGCAAATTCTAGCTACTTTTTGCTATCGTCCATATATGCTACTCTCACTTAGTTATAATAAAATAGGGAGAGTTGATTTAGGAAAAGTTAAGAGAAGTAACTTGAATAAACGAAGTTATTCAGGCTATATAAGATCTTCCTTTTATGTTGATAACCTGACAAATAACTCTTTAGGTTAATTGTCTTATGAAATAGACTTCCAAGTTCTCTTGAGGTTATGTATAGCATAGAACCTCCTAATTGAGGTGAGTTCGAGCTCTTTTTATTTTGGACTACCTCAAGTTAGATTTTCATTAACAACCTAAATCGTATTAATATGATCCTTAAAGGTCTTATATGGTCCAATAATTTTTTAAAGGCTACACATGCCTCAATATTATATAAGATCCAACCTAATCGATGTTGGGGTCTACCTTGATAATCCATTTATAATATGAGACTTGTCAGGCTCATCAATAGTTTTGATTACAAGGGAAACCCAGATAATCCTTAGAGTCTGCTTGATCTAAAGATGTTCAAAAGGTAGGTGATTCTTAGCTTCGTCGATTTGACCACTCCCTTAGATAGGCTGAAGGTAACCTAATTGAGGAATTGAATAGGGAAGTTTCTCATCATACTCCTGCCTTTCCCAACCGTGATCATTTATCACAATTGCATAAGAAGAATTACAAATTTAACAAAAAGGCATTATTTTATTGATAAAAATTTTAGGCATTGCATTGTTAGCCTAAAAAAAAAAGGGAAAAGGAGCTAAAGTTCTTCCAACTTAGTTTTTTCTTCATGAATAGTATATCTTTAGGTGTTGAGCATTCCATGGGAGGGATAATACTTCCCCATGCACATCCAGCAACATTGTGCAACTTGTAATAGTCTCAAATGTTGGAATCTATTGAAATATATAGATTAGTAAATGACGAGGTTGAATCCACAGTGCTAAAAAATCTAATCTAAACTAATTAATTTAGTTCTTGTCCAATTTAGATCAAATATTTTTTTTAAAGAACAATAATTAAACTGACAAATCAAAACTATTCAAACTAATAAAATTAAAGCGCTTTGAATTATTAAGGTTTCAAAATCCACCACTATCTATTTTACCAACTCTTAAATCACCAATTAATTTCCAATATTAGAGTGACAACTCGAAATCAGTATATGTCATCACATAGATATAGCAATTCAGTCCACATTAAGTAAACCAAAAATTAGTTCATCTTCATTTAATTTAATCTTGTTCATAAGAATTCTATATATTAAACTTAACAGAAAATTAATATAGAATCAAATAAAAAATTGTAATCTTTAACAAAACAAGCCAACATTAATTAAACAAAACTTCAAAGTATAAAAAATACTTGACATTGTTGATGAAAGATGCTATTGTCTAACAAACTTAAGAAGTAGAAACAATAATCAATGAAGGACATAAAGAAGGAATTAATCAAGCTAAAGAATTTGATTAATCAAATAGAGTATCATCCTCAACCATAGTACAAGAAAATTAGAAAGACATAGAAGGAGAGGAAAGAATCAAAATCTTAGGTTCAATCGTGAAGAGCAAATCCCCAATTCTTAGATTTTTGTTTTGTGTTTTTTTTGCAAGTGCACTCCTCTCTCTGGCATCTTTTTTCATTGTTTGTGTGTCGTTCTTCTCTTTTTTACTTTGTTCTCTTCCTTTTTAATATGTCAGCAAAAAGGGTATTTTAATAACTTGGGGTAGGCTTGTTTAGGATGGACCAAACTAGTAATTAAGTCTATTTGTGTTTAATCATATCTGACCTAATAAAGGGCAAATACTTTATTATAAAATAAATATAAATTAAGGGATAAATTATAATAAATAATATACATATCAAATATCTCCAAACTTATTTTTTGCTAGTACTTGAGCAAAACTTAAACAAAAGCTAAAAACACAAAAACAATTCTAACAAACCACATCCATAGGCAATTATGATTGGATTTAGCATATGCAATAAGCCTTTAAACCCCTAGGCATCCCTAATGGACAAGTTATAGTCATGTGAGGGCTTCCAGCAGTGATACCCACAAACGCCATTTTAAAGGACATAATTTTTTTGTTAAGGCATTTCATATTCACTTCTTAAGAACATTATACTAGTATTAGACAAACATCACACCCATATGTATCAATTAATACATATTAATCAAGTAAACTCATGCTAAAAGATCAATTGTCCAAGTTGCATTAATCAAGCCATTTTCAAAAAGAATGTGTCATAACTAAATCCTAATTACTCACTGAGTATAATATTGTGAGCAATAGCAAATTGAGAAAAAATTTTGTGCTTGCACCAATATGAAAGGTAACACCCGAAGCTTAGAAGTAAAATAAATAATCTCACACAATTCTTATTCCTCTCTTTACTTTTTAAACATCATTACACTCTAAACCAACATCATTAGCAACTATTTCAAATTATATTCTCTCTAAATTCAAGAGGGACTTTCTTTTAGGTTGTAATGTAGACTTGAGACAAGGTTAATAAAAGAAAAGGAAAAAATAGATAAGAAAAGTATAACTGAGACAAGTAGAAACTTTTTAAAAAATAAGGATGAAGTTTTTTCTCTTTTCATCTAATTCTTCTTCTTTTACTTTCTTTTAGAAAATTCTTTTTGCTTCCTTCTGCAGTTTCTTCCTTCCAATGTTTTATAGTTACTCTCAATCAATAATAATGAAAATTTAAACAGCAAAAATCTTACTTCAACCTTTTTGTTCTTTCTTCCTTTAGCATACTATTCTTGTTTCTACTTACTGAATCATATAAGAGAAAGATCAATGGAAATAAGGCTTGGGATGAGGTTAATTGGGCAACAAAGAAAAATAAGACTTTTTTATTTTTAATTTTTGGCTTTAAATGGCTTAGTAGAGAAAAATTGTTAATGAGTAGGCTTTGAAGTCTTAAGTGCATAAAAAATGGCATCACTATCATCTTTTAGAGAAAATAAAAATCATATGTAGTCACTAACTATTTAGGTTTTCAAGTGTAATAATATCTAAACACTCAAAACAAAAAGTACTAAATTTTAATGTATATTGGGCAAATAATATTTACTCTAAAAAAAATAAATAAATTTCTAGGCTCAAAACTCACTTGGAATTTTTCTAAACAATGACATGCAAAATTTTCCAATGGCTCAATCAATTTCACTTTTCTTTCCACACTAACATCAACATGTAAAATTAGTATAAATGGAGTTACATTCCTCTAAGCCAAAGATAATACAAGTACTCAAATTAGACAATCATCATTAATCTAGTGTTAAAAGTTCACACAAAATGCCTTAACAAAAATTTTATTTTATTTTATTATCAAAAACATTTTTTATTTTTTTTTCCAAAACCACCTTACCCCCCAAATCTATTCTAAATGTTGTCCTCAATGTTTTTTAAAATTGTCGTGGAATTTAAAAAAAAATTCATAAAAGAGATGTATAAAGACAAAAAGAAACAATTCCTAACCTTGCTACCTATTACCGTACAATGTGATGTGAATCTCAATCTTCGAAGAAAATCATGCAAGGGAAATTCTCCTCTCTTTATGATGTAGATGTTTTTATATTGTGTAAATTTGGTAGAATCGTATATTAATATTGCTCTCTAGTTTTGTTTTTCATATGTTCGCAGACCACCTTCTACTACACATATTATATATATATATATATATATATCTGTGTGTGTGTGTGTATAACTACCAAATGGTAGTTTAATTGGTAACTGTCCATCATGGGCATCAATTACCAACATCTCCCACTTGCACATGATGTGAAGATGATCATATGTATTTAAGCTACATACACTCCTTTAATTCCACACAATATTTGTAAAATTCATACTTTTAGATACACATTAGGACCCTTGAACAAATATATTTTGGATCTTAAATAAGTAGGTTGACTCCCACTTAACATTTTTTACTCCCTTCTGGCCTTACCTTTAAATAAAGGGTTTTTCTCTTTCCAACATATAGCCAGTACCTACTAAGACTAAATAAAGAAATAATTCAAACCATTGTCTTTGAAATTAAAACATAACCTAAGCTAAGAAGGATATTAATAGAAATTAAATTTCGTCAGATCTCCAATGCATAAAGAACATCATGAAAAAGAAAAATACAGCCACCATGCATAACTAACTTGTAGATGTTGATCTCTTTGACTTATACTTTAGAGTTGTTTCCTACATATATCCATCTAGTCTGAGACAGAATCTGACAATACTCCACAAAAGCTTCTCTATCTCTTGCTGCATGGTCGATAGCTCTTAAGTCTTAAGTTCATATAAAAACGAGATTCAATTGATAAAACAGAACTTGAAACGAAAAACTATATTAAAATGAGTGGAGTTTGAATTGGGTTGTACATTTTCGGCTTAGTGCATTTACCAATAAAATAACTCAACTTGCCGCAGTTGTAACATTTCATCTTACTCTTGTCCTTCTTTCCGATGTATTTTCATCACTTGCGCCCCCATGCTTTATTCTTATTGTTAGAATAACTAGATGATTCAGCTTTCCCTTTGCCCTTACCTTTGTAATTTTTCCGCTTTCACTTAAAGTTAAAACCTTTGTAATAGCCAGATGCCATTGCATAAGCCTCACTAGAAACTCCAACAGCCTCAAGGAGTTCTTCCTCTAATTTCAGGTGATGGGCAATGTTATTAAAAGTATTGATATTCTTATTGTGAGTTATATGAAACTTCATATGTTCCCAACTATTGGAAATGGATCTAATCACAGCCTGAAACTGCTGTTCATCTATGAGAGTGTGTCCAGTTGACTTCAATTCTTTAGCCATGCTTGATATTTCTTTGAGATGCTGAGCCATTATATGATTAGGGCACTTCTTATAAGTATCAAACTTGATAGTCAGTTTCCTAAGCTTAATAGCCAAGGTGCCACCAAACTTATCTTTCAAGGCCATCCACATAGCATGGGCAATGTCATACTCCTCAAATTCACACATCACAACATCGTTCATACTACTCAGTAACGTGATCCAAGCTATAGTGGTTTTCTGCTTCCAGGTCATATAGACCTTAGAGTCTCTCCTGTGTTGAGCAGTAGAACCATGCTTAGGTTTCACCATCTTATGGTTTAATGGTTCAATGGCTTCTTACTCCTCCAAAACGAGCTGAATCTTAAGACTCCACATGTCGTAATTGTCACCATTGAGTTTCTCACCCTTATTAAGTTCAACCACGATATTCTTTGATATAGTTGCCATATTTTAATAATTGCTACATAGAGATACAAAAGAAATTATCTTAAAACAGAACAAAACTAGCATTCATAAGTTTTGAACCAAAATATATAGAAAAACACAATAGTCAAATACAAAGATGAAATTGAAAAGTTGTCGAGGCTTCTAATCATCTTTCAATTCAATGTATCTCATAATTATAGAATTTAATCTATTTGTTTCAAAATAGTTCTAGACAAGTTTATGCACAAAAATAATATCTAGAATATCTCATTATAAAAATATAACATTTCAAACAGAAATATGCAAACTTATAAATAAATATACAAAAAATAATAAAATTATTTAATTAATCCTTTTGCTCTCATATCATCTATCATAAGACCCCATACTTCTACACGAATAGCTTCATAATTTTTGAAATAAGAAAACCAATCTCTTTTTTTTCCACTGCGACGGTAACTAATTGTCTTCATCACATCACAACAGTCAGAAGTCACTTAAAGAGCTACTCTTCCAAAAGAAGGTCCCTTCCAGCACTTGGTTCCTATTTGTTGTGCACTTCTCAGGTTCGGGTGGAGTGACAATACTACAGATCGCCAAGTACCTCTCATGATATGGCGCTCTTTTGCTTGCTCAACTTCACATACAACTTTCATAATAGTTAATTTTCGTGTATGTATTCCTTTTATGATGAATTACAAATCATCATCATACTTGTTAAAAAGGGAATCAATTAAGCCTTTTATCTTTTCTTCTTCTAATAATCACTATGCCTACATGTGTATTCATTGTGTGCTTTGAGTTCATTTTGTAATGCATGTAATCCTCTTTAATCTACATCTATTACAGATGTTATTAATTTAGTGCAAAATTAAATAAAATAAAAATTTACACAAATAAATTAAAAATAAATATTTTTTTACAAGTGAACGGTCAACAGGTCAAACCGGGTCAACTCGAGTCAACCCGGGTCAAACTTTCCAGTTTTTACTTTTTTTTAAATGCAAACGTTATGCTGATGTCATCAGGTGATGTCATCAATGATCTCACCAATCTTCAACCTACAATTAAGCTGTTTCTTCTACAAACTAGGTTGTACTGCCCAGTTTTTTGACCTGATTGTATAATCGCCATCCGAATACCTTTTCTGACGGGGTTAATAATGATTTTCTCATCTCGACGCCTACAACAATTTCCCGACCACCAAAAATAAAAAAAACACACTTTTTTATACAATATAAAATCATATATACACCAAATTTTACAGTAAAAATTTATTTCCAATCGAAGATTTACATGATTTCTAACCCTAAAACCATCTAGATATTCATTACCTTTTCTCACTCTAATACCAATGTAATAAAACAGATAACAAACTTCACAAAATTACAATGAAAACTGTCCTAACCTTGCTGCCCAATACCATACAATGTGATGCAAATCTTAGTATTAGAAGAAAATCACGCAAGGGAAATTCTCCTCTCTTTATACCAATGCAATAAAACAGATAACAAACTTCACAAAAATACAATTAAACCGTCCTAACCTTACTGCCCAGTACCATACAATGTGATGTAAATCTTGGTCGTGGAAGAAAATCACACAAGGAAAATTCCCCTCTCTTTATAATGTATATGCTTTTTTACTGTGAAAATTTAGTTGAATTGTATATCAATATTTCTCTCTGATTTTTATTTTTCATATGTTCGCAGATCCCCTTCTACTACACATATTATAATATATATATATATATATATATATATGTATGTATATAATTGCCAAATGGCAGTTTAATTGATAAACTGTCCATCATGGGCATCAGTTGCCAACATCACTCACTCGCACATTATGGGAAGATGATCATACATATCTGAGCTACAAACACTCCTTTAATTCCACACAATATTTACATAATTCATACTTGCAAATATACCGTACGATCCTTGAACAAATATAGTTTGGAGCTTATATAAGTAGGTTGATTCCCACTTACCTTTAAATAAGGGGTTCTTCTCTTTCTTATTTCAAAAAGTATGACACTATTCGTGTAGAAGCGGGGTCATTATGATAGATGATAAACAATTTTATTGTTTTTTGTATATTTATTTTTAATCCTCTTGTACATCGTAACATTATAGTATAAGTTTGTATATTTCTATTTGAAATGTTATGTGTTTATAATGGGATGGTCTGGATATTATTTTTGTGCATAAACTTGTCTATAACTATTTTGGAACAAATAGACTAAATTTTATAATTATGAGATACATTGAATTGAAAGATGATTAGAAGTCTTAACAACTTTTCGATTTCATTTTTGTATTTGACTATTGTGTTTTTGGTATATTTTGTTCCAAAACTTATGAATGCTAATTTTGTTATATTTTAAGATAATTACTTTTGTATCTCTATGTAGCAATTGTTAAAATATGGCATCTGTATCAAAGAATTTCGTAGCGGAACTGAATAAGGGTGACAATTACGACATATGGAGTCGTAAAATTCAACTTTTTGGAGAAGTAAGAAGCAATTGAACCATTGGACCATGTGATGGTAGAACCTAAGCATGGCTCTATTGCTCAACACAGGAGGGATTTTGAGCCTATGTGACCTAGAATAGGAAAAACACTATAGCTCACATCACGTTCCTAAGCAATATGGACAATATTGTGATTTGTGAATTTTAGCAGTAGTATGACATTGCCCATGCTATGTCGATGGTAATAGAATAAGTTGGAAAGAACATACTTGAGTGGTTTCTGATGGAGCAAACAATAATCAAACTTAGTAGATAAGATCACTCAAAGTGATTCGCTCCTTTTGTTCAATTCAAGGCAATGATGAACGCTTAAAAGTGTATATTTATTATAGTTTAAATTATCATTATACACTTAAAAGTATTATTAATTCTTCTAATTTATGTCATTTCTTTAAATTTAAGTTTAAAAGTAAAAATAAATTGAAATATGTGTTTTGATACAGGGTTAATAAAATGGATTTATCTTTCAATCTAGAAGGCCAATTAAGATGATTCTTAATGCAATGGAAAGATAACTTAATGGTTACAACATTGTAGTTATCAACAAAGTCCAGTTCAGAAGTTTAGTGGGTCATATTTAGGGCTAAAGCACAACTATTCTGCATTCGGAGGCCAGCCCAATAAGGGTCAGTATTTGGGCCGTATCTTATAAAATACTGGCCCAAATAATGTAATTCTTGATGCTCTCGACAGCTAAGACGTGCAGCTACAAGTTGTATGTTTTGACCAACGGACGATTCTACCAAATTCGGTGCGATATGGACGGTGCAAGTGGGAAGACAAGCATGACATATATTTTCAAAGTTTACCTAACCATGTGTCTATTTTCATACAAGTCTTTTGGCATTTTGTGTCCTTAATGATCTATAAATAGCAGCATTGAATACTCATTTAGGCATTCTGAATTGAGAGATCAGATCATACTCTTTGTATTGTTGTTTCTCTTGTTGTAATCTCCTTTTGTTCTTAGTAGAAATCATGTTTATTTTCTTCCTTCTTCCTTTCTTCTTTATTTCTTTCTTCTTTCTTATGAGTAACTAATCCTCATTTTGCTTGGGTGAAAGGGTGAAACTCTTGGTTATGAAATAAGATTAGATTAATCTCTTTCTTGAGTTTTAATGTCTATATTATGAAATTGTTATTATATGTTTTGTATTTGTTTTCAATTAACTTAGAAACCTCCTAGTAAAATGGGGATCTTGATTCATTGTTGACAAGATATTGGCAAAATGAATGCTTGAACCCATTTACATGTGTTGATGTTATTTGTTAATTAGAAGTAAACATAATACAAAGTATATATAACTACAAATGAATTTTAAATGTTATATTTTCCAATTGGAACCTCCGTTGTGCGTGGATTCTAATTGAGTTATAAAAAAAATTAATCTTGTTCTTGTTTTATATACCAAGAGTGGATCCCCTAACCTTAGCAAATCCCTTCCATTTAAGAATAACTTGTATTAGTTTAATCTTTGTTACTAAATCATATTGTTTTATCTCTATTAATTTGTCTTCATTAGCTCCTTGTGGATCGACCTCGGACTCGAGAAATTATTACTGAGACAACCTACACTTGGGTTTGCAATCTTTTGTTGTAGCAAGTTTTTGGCCGTTCGGGATCTTGTTTGAAGATCAAATTGATTGAGGTTTTTTCTTTCTTTGAATATACTTCACAAATCTGGTATACTCTTTCCCTTTTACTCAATTTACTTTTATGTATTTAATGGCTGGTTTTCTTATACCGTCTACTTGTTGAATTTTTTTTTTAATATCATGGAAGGCTAAGCCTCCTACCCGTTGTTTATTTTCTTTATCCTCTTGGAAGGCTGAGCCTCCACTCTCTTGTTTGTGTTAAATTTTTCTATCTTGGAAGGTGAGCCTCTCCGTTGTTTATTTATTTATTTACTTTTATTTTCTTATTTATGCTTAATTGGTATCGTGATGAAAATTCTGGTCGCTTAGTTAAAACTAATTTCGGTACTTTGCATATTGATTTGTTTGAATCATTTCCACAGTCACAACACACATTTGACACAATGGCTGAAAGTGAAAGTATACATGATGAATATGAAAATCAACCGCTAAACCATGCGTGAATATTTGCAACCACCTAGAAATTCTAGTCCATCATGTTTTATCTTTCCACTTAATGCTAATAACTTTAAATTTAAACCGGGTATGATTTTATTACTTCCTAATTTTCATGGCTTAGAATATGGAAGTCCGTATTTGCATCTTAAAGAATATGAGGAAGTGTGTGCCATATTTAATGATCAAAATTGCACCGAAGAAATTGTTAAACTTAAATTGTTTCCTTTTTCTTTAAAAGATAAATCAAAAACTTGGCTTAACTCTTTGAAATCAAGGTCAATTGGTACATGGCAAGAAATGCAAAGTGAGTTTTTAAAGAAATTTTTTCCAACACATAAAACCAATGCTTTCAAAAGACAAATCCAAAATTTTTCCCAAAACTCAAATGAAGCATATTTTCAAAGTTGGGAACGTTTTAAAGATTTATTAAATTCTTGTCCACATCATGGTTTTGAAAAATGGCGCACTATAAGTTTCTTTTATGAAAGTTTAACACCTGAAACGAAACAATTTTTGGAAACAATGTGCAATGGTGAATTTCTTGATAAAGAACCTAATGATGCTTTAGAGTATTTAGACCACTTGGCTGAAAATTCTCAATCTTGGCATGGTACTAATTCTTCTGAAAATTCAATTAGATCTAATCTTGCAAATGCTAAAGGAAAATATCACCTTAGTCAAGAAGAAGATTTAAATGCTAGGTTTGCTAGTTTAGCTAGAAAGATTGAAGCCATGGAATTAGAAAAAATAAAAGAAATCAAATCTGTGCAAAAAGAAGAAATTTGTGATATTTGTAATGATTTAGGGCACTCAACAAATGAATGTCCAAAAATTCCTGTTTTTAAAGAAGTTGTACATGAACAAGTAAATGCTATGAACAATTTTAAAAAGCCATTTACATCTTCTTTTCAGATTCATACAATCCGGGAGAAATCACCCAAATTTCAGTTGGAGGAATGATAATAGTGCCAACACTATGTCTTCTCAAGGTACATCAAATTTTCCTCCTTATGCATCATCGCGTTCAAGGAATTTGGAAGAGACAATGCAAGCCTTTATTCAAGGCCAAACAAACATCAACAATCAAACTTCACAAGCTATCAATGAGATCAAAAGCACACTTTCGCTTTAGGTAAGTTTGCATACTCAAGAAAAGGTAAGTTTCGATCAACCTCAACCTAATCCCGCTAATCAATGTCATGTTTCCACTTCAAGTGAGAGCCAACCTAAAGATGTCAATTCTATCACAACTCTTGAGTGGAAAGGTCATAGACAAAACCATTCATTCCAAAGATCACACGCAAGCGCACCCAGAACCAAACAATGGTAAGGATGACGGTAAGCATGATAAACTTGAACTTGTTCATAAGGATAAAACCTATTTTCTGCACCTTTTCCTCAAAGATTAGAGCCAATTAAAAATATAAATAAAAATTTGAAATCTTTGAAGTTTTGCGCAAGTAAAGGTTAATATTTCTTTGTTAGATGCAATAAAACAAATTCCATCTTATGCCAAATTTTTGAAAGATTTGTGCACTCCAAAAGGAAGTTGCATGTACTAAAGAAAGCATTTTAACTGAAAATGTGAGTTCCATCATCCAACAAAACACCCCACCTAAGTATAAAGATCCCGGTTGTCCAATAATTACATGTGTAATTGGAAATACTAAGGTGGAGCGTGTTTTACTTGATCTTAGTGCAAGTGTTAATCTTTTACCCTTTTCGTTTATGGCGGTTATGATTGGGAGAATTGAAACCTACAGCAGCAACACTTTAACTTGCCGATCGTTCAGTGAAAATTCCAAGAGGAATTGTTGAGGATGTTCTTGTTCAAATTGATAAATTCTACTATCATGTGGATTTTATAGTTTTGGATACACATCCAGTTTTAAATTCCAAACCTCAAATACCTGTCATTTTAGGACGTCCATTTCTTGCTACTTCAAATGCTATAATCAATTGTAGAAATGGAATTTTAAAACTTTCTTTTGGTAATATGACTTTGGAAATGAATATGTTTAATATTTGCAAACAACCTAGAGATAATAGTGATATGCATGAAGTGGATTTTATTGATGAAGTTATCTCTACTCTTCCATCTGATCCCTTAGAAGCATGTTTAATTATGTCTAATGAGTTTGCATCCAATACTAATCCTGAAATTTCACATATGGTTTCTTTATTGAATGCATTTCAGGAACCAAAAGCAAGTGACTGGAGACCAAGATTTGAAGAATCGCCATCGCAGTTCAACGTCTCCACCTTCAAATGTACAACCACCAAAGCTTGACTTGAAGCCATTGCCATCTGATCTGAAATACTCCTTCTTGGGTGAAAATGAAACCTTTCCGGTAATAATTTCTTCCAAACTTGACACACTTCAAGAAGGTAAATTGATACAAACTTTGAAAATCCATAAAAATGCATTAGGATGGACAATAGCTGATTTAAAGGGAATTAATCATCTTATTTGCACACACAAAATTTATTTAGAGGAAAATGCTAAACCTTCTAGAGAAATGTAGCGAAGGCTGAACCCTAATATGAAAGAGGTAGTGAGAAATGAAGTCATTAAACTTTTAGATAATGGAATCATTTATCCTATTTCTGATAGTAAATGGGTAAGTGCTACACAAGTTGTACCTAAGAAATCTGGAGTTACTGTAGTCAAAAATGAAAATAATGAGTTAATTCCAAGTAGGACTGTTACTGGTTGGCGTATGTGCATTGACTATAGAAAACTTAACTCAATGACTAGGAAAGATCATTTCCCTTTACCTTTCATGGATCAAATCTTAGAAAGAGTCATGGACATAAATTCTACTTTTTTTCTAGATGGGTATTCTGGGTATAACCAAATTGCAATCGCACCCGAAGATCAAGAGAAGACTACATTCACATGTCCATTTGGCACTTTTGCATATCGTAGAATGCCTTTTGAATTGTGTAATGCACCTGCCTCATTTCAAAGATGCATGCTTAGTATTTTTAGTGATATGGTTGAATGTATTCTTAAAGTTTTCATGGATAATTTTTCTGTGTTTGGTGACTCATTTGATGATTGCTTATCTAACTTGAAAAAAGTTTTGGCCAGGTGTGAAGAGAAGAATCTTGTGCTCAATTGGGAAAAATGCCATTTCATGGTAACAAATGGTATTGTACTTGGTCATATTGTTTCATCAAAAGGAATCGAGGTAGATAAATCTAAAATTGAGTTGATTTCTAACTTGCCAACACCAAAATCTGTTAAAGATATTAGATCATTTTTTGGACATGCTGGTTTTTATAGAAGGTTTATTAAAGATTTTAGTACAATATCTAGACCCTTGAGTAACCTTCTATCAAAAGATATAATTTTTAAATGGACTGAAAATTGTGAAAAAGCTTTTGTTCAACTTAAAACCATGCTTACTTCTGCTCCTATCATGCAACCCCTAATTGGTCTTTACCTTTTGAAATTATGTGTGATGCAAGCGATTATGCTCTTGGAGCAGTGTTAGGACAAAGGAAAGATAAGAAACCATATGTCATTTACTATGCAAGTAGAACCTTAAATAGTGCCCAATTGAATTATTCTACAACTGAAAAGGAATTGCTTGCAATAGTATTTGCATTGGACAAATTCAGATCTTATCTTGTTGGCTCACCAATTGTTGTCTTTAGTGATCATGCAGATTTGAAATATCTTTTCTCTAAGAAAGATGTCAAACCTCGATTGATTAGGTGGATTCTTTTACTTCAAGAATTTTTTATCACCATTCGAGATAAAAAGGGAGTTGAAAATGTTGTGGCTGATCATTTATCAAGACTTATTTGTGATAAAACCTTTTACTTTGCACTAATTAATGACACTTTTCCCGATGAGCAACTTTTTAGTATTTCAAACTTACCACGGTTTTCGACATTGCCAATTTTCTTGTCACGGTCAAATCCCAAAATTCGACTTCATTAAGACGAAAGTTTTAACCGAGGTGAAAAACTTTTCTTGGGATGACCCCTATCTTTAAGTATCGCTCGAATATTTCGTAGATGTGTAGCCAATAGGGTAAGTAGCATTATCAATTTTTGTCATTCGAAGCATGTGGAGGTCATTTTTCTTCAAAGAAAACGCGAAAAATATTACAGGCGGATTTTATTGCCCACTTTATTCAAAGATACGCATGCATTTTGCAAAACATGTGATAATTGTCAAAGATTGGGATCCATTTCAAAAAGAAACATGATACCATTAAATCTCATTCTTGTTATTGAAATTTTTATTGTTGGGGTATAGATTTCATGGGACCATTTCCATCGCCATTTGGTTTTGTATATATTGGTAGAATAGATTATGTTTCAAAATGGATAGAGGCAATTCCAACACGAAATAATGATCACAAAACATTGATTAAATTTTTGAAAGAACATATTTTAAGTCGTTTTGGAATTCCTCGAGCCATTTTAAGTGATGGGGAACACATTTCTGCAATAGGCCATTTGAATCTTTAATGAAAAATATGGAATTACACACAAAGTTACCATCCCTTATCACTCTCCAAATGGACAAGTAGAACTTGCGAATAGGGAGATAAAACAAATTTTAGAAAAACGTGGGTCCAAATCGTAAAGATTGGTCTGAGACTAAACGATACACTTTGCATCGAATCGCTTTTAAAACTTCATTGGGTATGTCTCCTATAGGCTAGTCTATGGAAAACCCCATCATTTACGTGGAACTTGAACATAAAGCTTCTTGGGCCATTAAAGTTTTCAATTCAAACTTTGATGATGCTTGCAATTTACAAAAGTTACAATTAAGTGAACTTGAAGAATTGAGAAATGATGCATATGAGAATTCAAAAATTCAAAAGTTAGAACCAAAGCTTTTCATGACAAAAGAATTTTAAGAAAAATATTTGATGTCGGTCAAATGGTTCGCTTTTATAACTCTTCACATATTTCCGGAAAATTAAGATCAAGGTGGAGCGGTCCATTCATTGTTAAACATGTGTATGCTTATGGGGCCATCGACATAGAGATCCCTAAAAATGGTACTATTTTTAAGGTAAATGGACAAAGACTCAAACCATTTTTAGATAATCATGTTTTTGACAAAGAATTAATTCCACTTTCTGACCCTTGCTATGAAAATAATAGTCAATCAATGTAAATATTTGTTTTCCTTTTTAACTTTCCTTTTAAATTCTTCCTGGTTAAGTGGCGGATAACGATTCGCGGATTTTCAAATCGGTTTATTTTCGCTTCCCATAATAATCGATCCCTTTTCTCCTTACAATGGATGTCACTCTTACAAATTTGAGAAAATATTTTCCTTTCCTTCCTCACAATGCTCTAATCAAAATTTATAAAGCCAGGTGTGCAAGATTACGATTGTTAATGGATAAAGGCATGCCTGGAGATATACACTGGATAATTGAAGCAAAGGTCCGATTAGCTGGTGAATCTTCAGATTCGATTGTTTCATACATGCCTAGGATGGGTAAGAGTTCATATTCTAAAAGGAGAAGAGCAAAAGAATGCAAGTTTGTCACAAATGTGCCCATGGACTTGCAATGGCGATGTCGTTCTTTAGGAATGGTTTCCATTAATCGAGAAGATAAAATAAACTTTATTAAGGATGAGAGTAAGGAGTCATTGGATGATATCTTATTGACTCTTGAGACGCATCCTTGTGGAGTTGTACATCGTGAACTTCTTAATTTGTGGCATCTTTTCAAGGATGAGCAACACCGCCATAGTCTTGGGAATCTGACTTTAAACGACCCTGCTTGCCAATTTATAAGAAAATTGGATGGGAAGCATATCCTCACTCATAGAAGGCGCTTAGCCGATTCGGACGTAAAACCTTAGGAAGATGTGAGCCACAATCACAACTACATGCATGTCATTATTTTGTTTAAAAAATATTTTTTAAAATGTCAACATTATCACACACCGGGTCTACCTATATAGGTATCATCATTGCATTTTCCATTATTGCATGGTCTCTTTGCCCTATTTAAACACATCCATTTTCTTCATTAGCATCCAAATCTTAGTCATTGAAAGGTCGAGATGGAGGGTCGATTCACACATATTTGTGTATTTTGTGGATCAAGTCCGGGAAAGATAAAGAGTTTCTAAAAGCAAGCACACACCCGAGTACTCGAGAAAAAGATTCATTTAGTATTTGGGGAGGTAGTCTTGGTTTAATGGGGACTGTATCATTAGCTGCACATGTAGAAGGAAGCAAGGTCTTAAATATCATTCCTAAAGCCTTAACTGCAACCAATATCACTGGGATGACAGTTGGAACGGAAATACAAGTCTCAACCATGCATGAAAGAATATCTAAAATGCTTGAAAAATCTGATGCATTCATTGCTTTACCTTGGGGCTATGATACTTTGGAAGAAATTTTTCAAATGCTCTCTTGTCCCAATGAACATCCATCGTAAACCCATAGGTTTGTTGAATGTTAATAATTTTTGATGGTTTGTTATCTTTTCTTAATCATGCCGTGGAACGTAATTTTATCTTTCATTCGCACGACAACTCCTTGTTTACGCCTCAATTGCGACGAAGTTAATTGATAAACTACAACGTTTCAGACACGCCTGATCCAAAGAATGGCTTAGATTGGTCGAACAAGGTAGTAAAAGCCTTGAGTTGATCGACACTCAGTTTATAACTTCCTTATCCTTTGGTTTTACTTACAGCATTTTATTTTCACTTCAGTGTTTGTTAGGGTTCTCTTTTTCAATAAATGTTGCATCAGGTAACTTCTTCTTGCCCTTTTTCTAGTTATATTTAACCATTGAGGACAATGTTGAAATCTGGTTGGGGGTGAGAGTTTCTTAAAAAAATAATAATAATAATAAAAAAAAAAAAAATTAGATAACTAACTAACTAATTTGCTGTAACTAAAACCAAATAAGTATGGCCAAGTAAGGAGTAATTTTACTCTTGAGACGCATCTAAGGAGGGAGGTTATTATTTTGTCTTGATTTGTAGAAGTAATAAAGTTTTATCATTTAATTCTCTTTGAAAAATTCAAGTCTATAAACTCGTATATCTTTATTTATCTAACTATTTTTAGTACATATTGATAAACTTTCTTTCACACACACACTCATACATATTATTGTGGGTTGCAAAAAAAAAAAAGAAATGTTATAATAATTTTATTTCTTTGCTTTGCTAAAAGAGAATGACCAAGGAAAGGGGTAGTTTAATTATAATCACAAAAAAATAAAAAAATAAAAAATAATAAAAAACAAAAAAACAAAAATAAATCGTGGATAAAGTTTGATTTTGTAACCTCCTTAGCATGAGCAATTAAACCCATAGGGGTGTCTTAACACCTAATACCCTATGACTAACTAGTTTGGGAGTTATTGGTCTAAAGCTCGATACAAAGGTGAAGGAGAAAGTTTAAGGGAATTAAACATTGCATTTGTCTACAAAAATAAATAAGTATCTGCAACTCGAGTATTAAGCTCGTAGGGGTGTCTTAACACCTAATGCCCTAAGACTAACTGGTTTGGAAGTCATTAGCCCAAAGCTCGTTACATGGGTTAAAGATGTATATTATTGCTTTATTTAAAAAAAATATATATTGATGAATAAATAAATGACCCCTGCCCAAGCAAGTAACCTTAACAAAGCATTGAAATTGATTTTTGCTCTTTTCATAACTAGCTCCATATATATATAAAAATGAGCACCAAAAGAAAGTTTAACAATATCTTAAAAATAAATAGATAAGTGAGAGTTCATTTCTTGAATTGATGGTGATTAACTTTGTGAACTCTACTTATCAGTGACGCTTGTTTTACTAGAGACTAGTAATAAGTTGGTTGGGGGTTGTGATGAACACTTAAAAGTGTATATTTATTATAGTTTAAATTATCATTATACACTTAAAAGTATCATTAATTCTTCTAATTTATGCAATTTCTTTAAATTTAAGTTTAAAAGTAAAAATAAATTGCAATATGTGTTTTGATACAGGGTTAATAAAATGGATGTATCTCTCAAGCTAGAATGCAAATTAAGATGATTCTTAATGCAATGGAAAGATAACTTAATGCACTACAACATTGTCGTTATCAACAAAGTCTAGTTCAGAAGTTTAGTGGGTCGTATTTAGGGCTAAAGCATAACTATTCTGCATTCGGAGGCCAGCCCAACAAGGGTCAGTATTTGGGCCGTATCTCATAAAATACTGGCCCAAATAATGTAATTCTTGATGCTCTGGACAGCTAAGACGTGCAGCTACAAGTTGTATGTTTTGACCAATGGAAGATTCTACCGAATTCGGTGCGATATGGACGGTTCAAGTGGGAAGACAAGCATGACATATATTTTCAAAGTTTACCTAACCATGTGTCTATTTTTATACAAGTCTTTTGGCATTTTGTATCCTTAATGTTCTATAAATAGCAGCATTGAATACTCATTTAGGCATTCTGAATTGAGAGATCAGATCATACTCTTTGTATTGTTGTTTCTCTTGTTGTAATCTCCTTTTGTTCTTAGTAGAAATCATGTTTATTTTCTTCCTTCTTCCTTTCTTCTTTATTTCTTTCTTCTTTCTTATGAGTAACTAATCCCCATTTTGCTTGGGTGAAAGGGTGAAGCTCTTGGTTATGAAATAAGATTAGATTAATCTCTTTCTTGAGTTTTAATGTCTATATTATAAAATTGTTATTATATATTTTGTATTTGTTTTCAATTAACTTAGAAACCTCCTTGTAAAATGGGGATCTTGATTCATTGTTGACAAGATATTGGCAAAATGAATGCTTGAACCCATTTACATGTGTTGATGTTATTTGTTAATTAGAAGTAAATATAATACAAAGTATATATTACTACAAATGAATTTTAAATGTTATATTTTCCAATTGGAACCTCCGTTGTGCGTGGATTCTAATTGAGTTATAAAAAGAATTAATCTTGTTCTTGTTTTATATACCAAGAGTGGATCCCCTAACCTTAGCAAATCCCTTCCATTTAAGAACAACTTGTATTAGTTTAATCTTTGTTACTAAATCATATTGTTTTATCTCTATTAATTTGTCTTCATTAGCTCCTTGTGGATCGACCTCGGACTCCCGAGAATTTATTACTTGAGACAACCTACACTTGGGTTTGCAATCTTTTTGTTGTAGCAGGCAACTCCAAGAATGATTTCAATCGTAGGCCATTAACTTTAATTACCTCAATATTATTTGGATTCTCAATCTCCACTGCGTTATAAGGGCCAACAGTGCAAATAAGAAAAGAACTCAACTATTGATAGTGTAACCTACCTAAAAATAGATGTAATCTAAAATTATACAAAAGTACTTTATCATCTGGTGTGAAATATTTACTCTAAATATACCTATCATAAAAGACTTTCACTCAATGCTTGCAAATTTTTGCATTCTTGTTGGCCTCATTCCTAATATTCTCCTATTCTACCAACCATAATTTCTGAGTAGATCCTTATAATAACTTATTCTTAGAAAATTTCTGAAGAATAATCTTGTTAGAATGATTGATTGAAGTTTAAGTTTTTGGTATATTTAGTGGGGCCCAAAGTTGATTTTTTTTCACATGTAGTTTTTTATTTTTACTTTGATATCATTGCATAAAGCTTGTCGATACAAGTTCGTAGACATTCGATATGCTTAAATCAGACTTACAGTGTATGAGATATTGTTAATGAAAGTCAATGGCAAAATCCTAATTTTCCTAAAAGTTTTTAAAAATTCCAGATCCTTCTTTTCTTCTTCCTCCCACTGGCCACTCTCTTCTCCACCCATCACCACCTCCACCCTTATCTTCTCTCATAGCTACCACACCACCACACCTCATTGCGCCACCACCACTTGTTGTCGGCACCACCCACTCACACTGCACCTTTGCAGGCCACCCACGAGCCACACCGGCACCGATAATCACAAAAAAAACCCAAACCAGCATACTCTCTCTCTCCTCCTTTCACCGAATTTTAGCATTATTTTTTATGAAAGGTTGGACCTTTCCTACTCTTTTCAACCTCCTATACACAATTATGGCCTCGTTTTAGCTTGAATCTATCTCGATTGAGCTATATATGAAAAATCCCCCTTGGAGCCACCACTTTCCGCCAAATTCCAGTCACCTCATTTATTTTTCAATGAAATTGTAGGTATATTCTTACTCTTTGTCCTATAGGTTTCAATTTTTTTTATGTAGTTTGCTCATTTTGGTTGAATATTGTGGAAAACTCCAATTTGAGAGTTTAACATATTTTAGAAACTATCGAATTTGAACCTCACAGATAGATATAATATTTAATTTTTGTGAATTTGGATTTCTTATAGATGTTTATGAATTAATTGGAAGCTTAGTAGCCTGTGTAGATTTTGAGTGGGAACGATTGAATATCAATAGAGATACAATCAGTAAGTGTATTCTTCTTAAATTGAATTTAAATTACTTTTTTCTTTAAATTTAAATATTAAGATTTGTTTTATAACAATATTTGAAAATTAAAGAATAGTTGTTAAAAATGAATATTTCCCTTATATTTTTAATACATATCCATGTGTTGGTTATTTGAGATATTAATTAAATATTTATTTTGGTATTTGAGAATTATTTTAAGAAAGTGTTTTATGGAAATTAAAGTATGTTGAGAATAAATAACTTTTCTAAAATGTTTGGTACATATTTATATATTGGTTATTTAAAGTAATAATTAACATTTGGATATTGTAACACCCCTTTATCCAAGCCCGAAGACCGGCCAAAGGAATGTCACACTTCGAAAAACGGTACAATGGGTTAAATAAAAGAGAACTCCTTTTGAAATTTAAAGACAAAAGCCGGATACAAAATTTCCTTTACTCTTTAGGATAAAATTTAAACCGTTAGTAATAATAATAACCCAAATAAATCTTTAACTGTAAACAAAATGGTTCATTACATAAGACCCACAGTGTAAAGAAAATCAATTGTATCCCAATTAGAATTTTAGTTTAAATCAAAAGGACAAAATAATGCGGAATAAATTTGTACTATCGCCACCCTCCACTGGTCCGCCACGATAATGCCAAACTACTCAGGCTAGGTTTTCGGGATTACCTATGCACAAAGAAAACAAACAGGAGTGAGTGGAAATCACTTAGTAGAGTCCCAACATGCATGTAGTAGTGCAATGCAGTATGGTGATGTAAATGTCTATAGCCATGGGACTCAAATTTCTAGACTCTCTTAAAAAGGAAACGTTCTTGTGTCATCTATATGCATGTTTAAAACTCAGTTTTTTCCAAACCTTTTATGTAATAACTTTTAAAACTCATATCGTAGGACTTTTCACTTAGCATAAGTTTTAGTTACACTGGAGCTAATTACCCATCGGCAACTCTAATTTCCTAAAGCAGCACACACGCATACTTTCAAGGAAATCCTTATACACTTAATCGTTTAGAGGAATCGGTGTGAGTAGGGAAGAAACCCGCTTGCATCCGCGTTATACAAGTGTTGGGGTTACTCCCTCCACATACACCACTACGCTCGTATGTGATCGCATACGAGAATCCTTTTTCTCCACTCACCAGTTAGTGGGACCTCAACTAAACGATTTCCATTCACAAACATATATGCTCTGTTCGTTATACATGGATGCTTACGTATGCATGGTAGTGACTTCTCAATGCTTTAACCTTTAAAACATGATTTCACCGAGTAAACCGATTCATTTCAAGCAACAAAACTTTCATGACATGTTAACTTGCATATGCATGTCCATGCTATATGTAGCAATTCCACTTTCATTTCTAGAGTACGGTACTCACAATAGTTAAACCATATCCCATCCAACAAATGAATGTAATCACAATTATTGTACAGTCACATGCCACAATAATCCAAGTTCACACTAACCATATATATATATATTTATAAATATACATATATAAACACATATTCATATGCATCAATAATTGTTATTTGTATAATTACATAGCATGCTTATTTCAATGCACTTATTTAGACAAGCCCAAAATCCAGCTTGTCCATCAGGTTTATAAAGGCCATAACTAATTCATTAAAGCTTAGATTTCTACAACTTCAAAACCAATGGAACCATAATTCATCACAGTACAAGGGAAAAATATGCCATGGAAATCATAAAAATTATAACCATAAGAATATAGTGCAATCCCGTGGGTGAAAATGTTGTTCTACTCCCGAATTTTTCCAGAAAACGGTTAAACTTGTAAGAATCATAACTCTTTCATCTTAATTCCAAATTGAGAAATTCAAAATCCAAAATGGCCATTATTCATTGAATTAAAAGGGAAAAATATCACACGAAAATAAAGAAAATTATAAACCCTTCGAAACCATCAAAACCCGTGGGTGAGGTGCAGACACATTCCAGAATTTCCAAATCGAACAGCAATTTTGTAAAAATTGTCTCTCCCTCATTACACATCCGAATCTAGTGATTCAAAAACCAAATTACTCATGAGACACTCAAGTTTATTCAGTAAAAATTTCGAAATTTTTGGACATATACAAAAAGAGCAGTAATTAACCAAATCCACCCAAAATCTCAGCATTTTAAAACCATTTTGCACAATTAATTTCCTCATATAACTATAAGGATTTTAGCTCATTCAACTCTTATACACTAACAACTAATTACTACCCCAAAGTTCCAGCTTTTAATTACATCTAAACCACTGCACAATGAGGAATAAATCACCAGCTCACATAATCAGGAAATTTCCAGCACCAACACATCTCATGTATCAACAAGGATTATTAACATGAGATAGATGCTAAAACATGAGAATATAACTAGTTTCCATCCATCCCACTTAGCCGAAATTTATGAGCTCAAAAGGACAATAATTTCCAGCAAGAAAAACACTAAATCAAGGGTTCAAAAATGCCATGACAAGATACAGCAAGCTGGAAATGAACATAATCACAATGAAGATCATAATTTTGCAAAAATTGGAAACCCTAACCTACCACACATTGGGGCTTTGGCCAAAATCCTATAGATCCACTTAAATCAAGTTAAAAACAGCACATTTAAACTTATTTCAAGTTAAACAAAGTAGATCCAAAATATAAACATTTAAAAAGAGTGGATCTAAGTAAAAAACAATAACACAACACAAAAATACTAACCAACACATCTAAGGTTAGGAACCTACCTTGAGTTAGCTTAAACCTTACAAAAAGCTTTGAAAAGTAAGATGAAAATCCACCTCCAAGCTGCTGGAAATACTGGCCGGCCCTTCCTCCTTCCTCTCCATGAAGTTTTGAAGGAGAACTCTTGAATCAAGCTTGGAACTACACCCTTCTTCTTCTCTCTTTCTACTCCTTCTCTCCAAACAATCTCTTCTCTCTTTTTCTCTCCAAAGTGGGCGGCAACACTAGGGTATATTAGGGTTTGATTTCAGCCAACATGTGGCTTATAAAGTGGAGCTTAGGGTGTTTTGATGAGGTGGCAAAAGCTAGACCACTTCTAACTCATGCTTGACCAAATTTGAATTTGGTCTTGCATGTGGTCCCCCACCTCATTAAACAAGAACACTTCAAAAACAATCCTGTCACAAGAACAATCAAAACTTAAGTCCTAGTCATCACATTGCCAGTCAAAGTAATGATGTGGCAGGGTGGACTGCTGACTGTTGACTTTAACTTTAACTTTGCCAAAAAAGGAAACAAACACAAAGAACACTTAGCATATCACAGACCTCCCAGTCTTAGTCACCCAACACCAGACCATGACCTGACAGTCACCGATCTATGCGTTGACTTTGACTAGAGTTGACTTTGACCAAAAGTTAACTGCACACAAAAGTAAACAGATATTACAGATATCATTTACTATTAGTACTATGAGAATGTTTTTCATTGGAATGTGATGTTGGATATTTTAATTATTGGTTTCATGTACGCCATGTGTCATATGGATATAGATATTAATTAGTTAATGAGATATATGATGATTATAATCACGTGTGAAATGTGTACAATATGTGATCCATCTATACTATACCATGGGTAGTATGATAGTTCCCCTTTCCCATCTATCTCTGCTACACATTAGAATGCCAAGGATAATATGACGGTTCCTTCCTCCCCTGTGTTTATGGGTTGACTTAGCATACAGGGTTTTCATCAACTATAGAGATTTAATAAATGAAAAATATATTTTCATTATTATTATGATTATTCATATTTTGAATTATATTAAGAGTTTTACAAATAATTATTTAATGATGCTTTATTTAATTTTTAATCTATATTTTGCGAAATAATATTTGTATATTATTTTCTGATTTAAAATAATTTTTTAAAGAATAAATTAAGTATTTTATTTTAAGGCATTTCCTTAGGTTTCTACGGATTCCATTGATTTACGTCCATGATTAAATTGGGTATAACAAAATCCATATGTAATAATTTACTTATATGGAATGTAATTATATTTGTTATGGGATATGCAGTAGCATTTGTTGTAGATACTGAATATATTTGAATTGTATTTCCTTTATAGATATAAAATTCAGGTTTGTTCAAATTTTAGAGGAGAATCTACAGAAATTTTGGTTGGAATTTTCTAAGGTAGGATCCATTTTGGTTACGGTTCTGTCAATCCTCCTTGTTGCATGTCAAAATTAAATTTTTGAATGGCCCAATATGCACAATCCTCCAACTCCATTGGTAATTGATAAGCTTTTCCATACACAAGCCCAAAAGGAGACATCCCAACAATCATTTTAAAAATTGTCTTATAAGCTCACAAAGTATCAATTAAGTTGCAAAGACTAATCATTTCTATTTGAATTAACTATCTTCTTCACAATTTTCTTTATATCCAAAATTTACGAATGATATGTGGTAGTAACCTTGAGAGTGATGGAATACTTAGCTATGAAATTCTTGAAAATTTTATTGTAAAAATGTGGCCTTCTATTGCTAATTATGACATGTGGAATACCAAAACGATGCAAAATATTATTCTTCAAAATTTTAATCACAACTCTATAATCATTAGTCCTATAAGAAACAACTTCAACCTACTTAAAAATATAGTCTACAGTAACCAATATATATAGATAATTTTAAGACGATAGAAAATGTAACACCTCTTTTACCCGAGTCTGAAGACCCAAATAAATAGATGTCACTTCAAAAAAAGTGGTACAAAATAATAATATAAAAGAAAATTTCCTTTTAAAACATAACCGAAAAACTGAATAAAAATTTTCTTTACTCTTTAAGATAATTCAAACCATTAGTATTAATTATCAAAAACTAAAATATCTTTAAACCCCGAAAAACACGGTTCTTTACACAAAACCCACAACGTAAAGAAAATTAACTGTATCTCTATCAGCGTTTTAGTATTATGAAAAAGAAAATAAAACTACGGAACTAATTTGTACTGTTGCCACTCTCTGCCGGTCCGCCACTTTAATGTCAAACTACTCAAGCTAAGTATCGGGATTGCCTATGCACAAGAAACAAATAGGAGTGAGTGAAAAACACTCAATAGGTTCCCAACATGCATGTGATGATGCAGTGCAATATGCTATTAAAAAGTCAACAATTATGAAAACCTCTTATTCGTTTCTCTTTTAAAAGTAACCATCTATGCAATAACTTTTAAAACCCTTGTATGTAGGACTTTTCTTTTTGCGTAAGTTTTAATTACGCTGGAACTAGTTACCCATCAACAACTTTAATTTGCTAAAGCAGCACACATGTATACTTTCAAGGAAATTCTTACACATATAATTGTTTAGAGGAAACAGCATGAGTGAGTATGAAACCCGCTTGCATCCGCGTCATACAAGTGTTGGGGTTACATCTCACATACACACCAATACACTCACATGTGCGCGCATGCAATAATCCAATCTCTCCACTCACTAGTTAGTGGGACCTGTACTAGACGATTAACATTCAAAATCACATAAGCTCCATCCATTTTAAATTTTAACTGCCTATGAGTGCATGTCCATATCTATATAATGCATAACTTTTAAAACATGAGTTGACAAGAAAATAATTTCTCTTGCGTATAATAAAATTTCCATGATGGGTTGCAATGCATACGTATGCTTATGCCATAGCTAACAGACACCATTCTCATGTCATCAATATACATAGCTTCAAACACAATTAACTCCCATATGCAAGACAACACATGTATTTAAATACTTATATATATATATATATATATATATATATATATATATATATATATTCATACAAATATATATCCATGTGAATAGGCCTATTTATTTCCAAAGAAACTATTTCGAAATAACATTTTAATTACAAAGGAAAGCAAATATAGTCAAACTTAAATCAAATTCCAGTAACCATACTTTATAAGTAAAATTGTAACCTCACTAAATTAACAAATATAAGAAGTATAAAGTTTCATACTTTATTAGTTTAAAAAGCTAAATAAATGTCAAAGTTGGTTTTAGACAAAGTAGTCATGGAGTTTGATTTAAATCCAAGTCCTAAACTAGTCACATTATTGCCTTTACTTAGTTTAATAAAACAATACAAATAGCTGATCAAGTACAGCTCACTTTAATCCAAAATTTCCAATAAAAAACAACATTTATCCTAGCTTAAAACCATACACAAAAGCTAGTCACATGCAGTTACAGTTTCAGAATTTTCCAGCAAAACAAATAAAATTGTAAAAATTATAGAACCCTCAATTTAACTCCAAATGGAGAAATTTCAAAACCAAAATAGCTACAACTTAATGAATTAAAAGGGAAAAATGTCAATAAAAAATTAGTAAAAATCAAGGGCCCTAAAATATCACCAAACCCATGGACAGGGTTCTCCCAAAACATCTATCCGTTCAGTAATTTTGAAACAATTCTTTCTCCCTCATCTGAACTCTGATTGTAGAAATTCAAAAATGAGCATGTTCATGAGACACCCAAATATATGCAGTAAAAATTTCAGAATTTATGGACAAATACCTGAATGCCAGTAATAAATCAAAATCCATAAAAATTTTAAAGATTTCCTGATTCCCAGCACACACACACACTCACATTTTCGATCAAAACACTAGATGAAAAGGGGACCCTACCACTATACAAGATTAGGGCTTTGATTAATCTTTAAAAGCCCACTTCAAACAGCCCATCTCATAAATTTCTAAGTGGTCCCAAGTAGATCCATGAAAAAAAATACATAGAAAGGTAGATCTAGGTCATAAACAACATTAACACACAACCAAAATACTAGCAAACACAAGTAGAGTTTGGGTCCTACCTTAGATTAGCTAAAACCTTACTAAATCCCTTGAGAATACAAGCTAAAAACCTCCCTCCAGTAGCTGGAAGATAACCAGTTCTCTTCCTCCTTTCTTTTCCTTGAATTGTTGAAAATCTCTTGAAAAAAAACTTTGAACTAACTTGATCTCCCCTTCTTCTTCCTCCTCTCTCTCTCTAGAACCCTTTCCTCTCTCTTTCTCTAGTGATGGGCGGCAGCAAAGGGTGTGGCTAAGGCTTTGCTTCTTCTCAAAAGTTACATTTAAAGAGGGCTTTAGGGGTTTAAAAAAGGGTGGGACCATACTAGGTTACTTTGACTCAAGCTTGACTAAAATTCAAACTTGGTCTTATATGTGGTCGCCCTTTTCACAAAGCAAGACCACATTAATTTCAAACTTGCCATATACATAGTCAAGAGTCAAGAAAAGAGTCTCAGTCATCACACTGCCAGTCAAAGTGATGATGTCGTAGGGTAGACTATTGGTTTTGACCTTGACCAAAACTTTGACTTCATTATAAAAGGAAACAAACACACATAAAACACAGAAAATTACATACCACTCAATCCCAGTCAACCAACACTAGACCTTGACCCGACAACCAATGGTCCATACATTGACTTTGATCGGAGTTAACTTTAATCAAAGTTAATTTTGATCAAAAGTCAACTGTACACAAAAGTAAGCAGATATTACAGAAAATATCCCATAAAGTCCATTCCCTAGACGTCAAAGATCCTAAGAAAAGAATAGGATTGAGTGTCATCACATTTCTCTTTGAAATGCTTTCTATACATTGATACTTGTCACATAAAGAACAAAATACATAAGCACCATGAAATAAAGTAGGCTAATAAAAATCATATTGTGAAATTTTTATAGTTATTATTTTAGCACTAAAATGGCCGTCACAAATATGGTCATGACAAAAAGAAATAACATTTTGAAATTCAGACTCTGAGTATATTTCCTAATAATATGATCGACATAATATTTAAATAAACATAGATCATTCTAAAAGAACTTTTGAACTTATCAAAAAATTTATTCATATCTTGTTTTGTCCAATGCTCAAGGAGTTGATTGTAACAAGCTTCTTAACTATATCAACAAACCACAGTTTAGTGTCTACATCCATAAGTTGTTCAACAGGAAAAGATTCATTTGAAGATAAATTTTATAGAATAAAATCAAGAATAATGCGGAAAAAAATGATCAGCTACCACATTTTAGAACCTTTTTTTTATCTTTAATTTCGATATTAAATTCCTACAAATGTAACGCCTAACAAATCTATCTTAGTTTAGCATCTTTTTTAGTGAAAAGATATGTCAAAGCAATATGATTAGAGAAAATAATCACTTTACAACATCTAAGATAAAATTGAAATTTATCAAATGCAAATGCAACAGCTAGCACCTCTTTTTCTGTAGTTAAATAATTTAATTTGCATCATTTAAGTGATTTACTAGCATAATAAATCAAATAGGGTAATCGATCTAATATTTGCCTTAAAAGCTAAAATCAGATGCATCATACATAAGTTTGAAAGGTAAATTCCAATTAGGTGGTTAAATAACAGGTGAAGAAGTTAACATTTTTTTTAACTTTTCAAAAGCTTTTAAACAAGAATCATCAAAGGCAAAAGTGACATCCTTAACAAGCAAATTGCATAAAGGTCTAGAAATGTTACTAAAGTTTTTAATGAATCTATCCCTTATAAAACAATAAAAATCAATGAATCTCTTCAATTATAGCTTGAATAACTAAAACAATAAAAATCATAACCAGCAAGCCTATCAAGCATTTGATCAATAAATGAAAAAGGAAAATGATCCATTTTTTTAAACTAAATTTAACTTTCTATAATCTTTGTAGACACACCAACCTGTAGTTACTCTAATTGGAAAAAGTTCACTATCAACATTAAAAACTATAGTAATACCTGATTTCTTTGGAACAATATGCATATGGCTTACCCAAAAACTACCAGAACTAGGATATATTATGCCAACATCTAATAATTTAAGCACTTAAGTTCTTACCACCTTTTTCATATTAGAATTTAACCTATGCTGCATCTTGCTAGTTAGTTTAACATTTTCCTCAATATTGATTCGATGCACGCAACCTACTGGATTAGTACCTTTTATAATAGTTATGGTCCAACCTATTGCCTTTTCATACTCTTGGAGAACATCCAACAACTTACACTTTTGCACACTATTAAGGAAAGAAGAAACGATAATAGGTAAGATGTCGGATTCTCCCAAGAATGCATATTCCAAAGTACTTGGCAATGCTTTCAATTCTAATTTTGGTGGCTTCTCAATAGATGGAATGTTTTGTTAGTCAGATGGAGGAAGTGATTGACTTTTGCTTTCCATTTAGATGTATCCATAACAGAAGCTACATCAAGTGAATATTATTGCCAATATCACAAGATAAACCAGAATGGGTTAAACACTTTTTTAATGGATCATTACAAAGATTAGGAATAAAAGAATCAACAACTAATATTTCTATTATATCCATATCAGCAACTTCTTCATCAACAAAGGATTGCTTGCAAATATTAAAAAAACATAATTCAACAATCATATTTCCAAATGAAAGCCTCATGATTCCATTCCTGCAATTAATAAAAGCATTAGATGTTGCCAAAAAGGTCGATCTAAAATTACTCAAAGATATTTCTTATAATATTGCATAGGTTGAGTATCAATCACAATGAAATCAATAAGAATATAAAAATTATCAACCTGTACTAACATATCCTTTACAATTCCACAAGAAACTTTTATAAACTTGTCAGCAAGTCATAAAATAACATAAGTTGGTTTTAACTCACATAGCTTGCAAGTACACAGAATATGGTAATAAATCAACACTAGCTTCTAAATACAGTAAAGCTTTATCAATTATCTAGTTCCCTATGATACATAAAATAGTAGGGCAACCTAGATCTTTGAACTATGGTAGAGACATGCATTGTATTATGGAGTTGACCTGTTCAGTTAGAAAAGCTTTCTTATGCACATGTAATTGTTTTTTTTTTTTTTATCATATAAGTCTTCTAAAAATTTAGTATAAGCAGGAACATGTTTAATAACATTATGTAAATGGAGATTTATACTTACATGATTAAAGATTAGTTGTAGTATCTTGCTTCAACTTTACCAATCTCTGAGAAAAATGAGCCTTAAGAATATAAGTAAGATGATTACTATCTTCCTTTTCTAAAGACGCTGAATCATTTTCATTAGCATGCTTTGAGGTACTCTTTTCAATAGTCTTTCTTACGAGAGTTTCCATTTTATTGTAAAAAACCTTTCCACTCCTTAAATTTGATATAGATTTAGCCTCTTCATGTGAATTGCCTGTATTGAGTTAGTTCCAACTTCATGCACTCCTTTGAAATTAGGAAGAAGTTGACTAGGAAAACTTTCTTTGTCCATATTGACAGCCAAATTTTGCATTGTGAGGCTAATTGTCTTACCACCTTCTTAATATTGGATATTGATTGTGCTTGAGAGTTTGGTTGGTCTTCATCTTATTCTTTATGATTTTTTTGATCTAACACAACTTGTGTATATTTTGCCAATTTTTAAATTGCTTTACGTCATGAATTTGTTTGTGAAAAATTATAATTGAACTATCTAGGAGCTAGTTGAGGAGGATGTGATATTTGTTAAGATGATGACCCATTTTTGTTGAAAAACTTGAGACCATGAAAAGTTAGGATGGTCTCTCAATCTTGGATTGTATGTATTGGAGTAAGAATTATAGACAAGCTTTCTTATCATATTGACAGAATTAACCTAATCAAGTGAAGCATCTTGCTCAAATCCATTTGAAGCTATTGGTTTGGCATAATTAGGGTTTATCAATGAAGCTAATTGGTGAGAATTTCCTTCTATGATAACCTTAACTTCTCTAATTTCATAACTAGATTCCCCACTTTGCACTTCATGCAACCTCTACTCTTTCTATCATTCTTCAAAGATCAACTTCTCCGTTGAAAATTATCTACTTGCTTTTGAAAAAAAAAAAACCTCTAGATTTCTTTTGATCGTTTAGACATAAGCTTCCCCCACTTGTAGCTATTAACCACTCTTGAACAGTTGGCATCACTCCTTCCAGAAAGTGCTGGCATTGGTGCCACTTTTAAAAACTATGATGAAGACCTTCAATAGACTGTTCATTCTGTCTTTGAGCAAACTCTAAATTCCCTGCAAATAGTATTAGTTTTATGAACAGGAAAATATTTATTCAAAAATTTAGCAACCATTTGTTCCTAAGATGAAATACTATTTGTTGGCAATGTATTTAACCATGATCTAGTTTTATTTTCAATGAGAAAGAAAATAAATTATGTAACACCCTAGTCTAAGTAAATTTAATTTTTCTTTGCATAATTAAGTTTGGTCAAAATAAAAATTTTAGAAAAATTAGGTTAGAGGAAAATTATTTTAATTTAAGTGAAAAATACCATAAGTATCCTTAGTTATATTTTATTCTAGGAAAATAAGTGGGGTTAAATATGGTAAAGCACACTTAAATAAGAGAGTGACAAAATTACCCTTATTTTTTTAAAAAAGAGAAGAAACGAAGCAAGGGCATTTTGGTAATTTTGGATTAAAATCATTAAAACCTCCATTTTCCTCTCCTCCTTCCTTCTTTCCCCCTTGCTAGAAAATTCAGCACCAGCACCTCAAGAAGAAAGAATTTGATTTCTTCACAACTCTTACTACCCAATCTCACCCTGGACCCCTAGGGTTTTCACCTTCAGAATCCAATGGTGAGCTTGTTTTCTATTAATTTGACCTCTCAATGAGGAAAAGCAACTTAGTTTTAAGAGATCTTGCACCCATTTGCTTCCATTAGTGTCTTCTACATATATCTTGATCTGCATGTCCAAGAAAATCAAAAAATTTCAAAATGTCATGGAAGCCAAGCTTTGAAATAGAGAGGGAACAATTAGGAGTTTTGTGGAAATAAAAATTTTAGGTAAGTTTCCTTTTATTTATGATTTGGTGGCTTGCTTGGAGGATGCATGGTTTGGCCGTGATTTTGGGATGATAATGGATTGTTTTTACTTATCTTGGGTATGCATAACTTTGGTTGGAAGGAATTTAGAGGGATTTGGATTCATGCAATGCTTGTTGGAAACTTTAAAATAAGGTTGATATGGTAGATTGAATTGTGGCTGTGGTGTTTATTAAGTCGACTTTAGGTATGAGAAATTAGAGGAAAGTTTTGTTATGTCTTTTAAATTATTGAAGCATGATTTGAGAAAAATGTAAGGGAAACAACCAGCCTTGGTTATTTTAAGCTAAAACTTTGGCAATCTATCTTGTTAATTGATATTGGTGAAATGTTTGGTTAAGTATGATAGTTGATTTGTGGAGTGAAGTTATTAAATGCAATTTTTAAATGTGGGTATGCATGTCTTGATTAAAGAAATTAGGGATCTATGAGAACATGTGTGTAGCTGGTTAGAAATGTGGAATTTAAAAGGGGAAACTTTCATATTTAATTTAATTGAGAATTTTGATAGCGGTGTTGTGGATAATAGAGATGAGTAATCTATATTTATAATGGAAAAGCCCTCAATTAAACCCCCTTTTTATAGTTAAACATGTAGAATTTCGTTTATTATGTGTCACTATTTATGGAATAATATATAATACTACTTCTCTTATTTAACTCTTTAGAGGAAGGATCAACACAAAGGGTCACCAAGGAACAAGTCGTCGGGAATCGATCTAAACTTGACTATTGTAGTGAGTGAGACTTTATTATTAATTTTTTATATCATAAACATGCAGTTTATATATATATATATATATATATATATATATATATATATATGAGCATTTAAATTATGGAATTCAATTTGTCTTGATCAAGAATTTAGACGTATTAATTTCCTTTATAAAATTGGATGGTTTCTATATATATATATATATATATATATTGATTTGGTGATTTAATTATGGATTGCTAGTACATATGTATTAATTTTATATAACAACTATGAACATTAATTTATGCTAGCAAAGTGATTTTTAATAATTGGTGGCTAACAATATATATATATATATATATATATGCTTATTATTTTATATTATCATAATTGTTGGTTTCAAGTTGTGTGTATGATGTTTAAAATCCTAAATTATTTTGTCATAAATAATTAAAATGGAGTAGTCACGGCATCTAAATTTATACCAAACCTTGTGAAAATGGTGTGAGAAGGATTTAGAGTTGTTGTGATGAAGAATTGAGATTGGATTAATTAGGGATTTGGTACGTCTATGCATGATGGGATACATCACACTGGACTTGAAGATAACTCGGTCTAGTATAGTGGGTAAAGGCTTGGAGAGTACTCAGCCTTATTGCCTAAAGATTACTCAGTGGAAACTTTTACTTACGCGTAATGTATCCGCCAAGTAGTAGAGATTATGGTTAGCTTACCCGCCTGGTATGTGTTGATTTGTTCTTCACATACTCTAGTAGCTTATTCTATACAAATTCTTCTCTAAGGGTGGAAGTTTATATGCCAATTAAAATTTTTTGGTTATAATATATGTATAATTCTTTGCATATTATTATGTGGGTATTATTTAAATTTCTTGTATGATTATAGATATATATATTTCAATGTATTATTTCAGATTGATATATGTAATTTAAATTCTTTTATTAGTTCTCACTCACTGGGTATGAAAATACTCATTTCTCCACTTTTTTCTTTCAGGCAATTTTAGATATTCTACTGGTTCTTACACTTTTGGCAAGTGCAGAGCTCAGAGTTAGCCATAGAAATATATAGTACCTCTAGTAATTTCAAAAAGTTTTATATCTATTATAATAGTGGATTGTATGACTTTTTTTACATGTATATATACTAGAACTTTGTATTTGGAAGCATGTGTATTTTGATTAACATCATTTTTTAGATGTGCAAACTAGTTTGATAAACTATGTGCAGTTATATGTCTATAATGTTTTATGAAATCACTTACTATTAGATGTGATAGTATTGTAGTGCTTTTGTTGTAGAGTTAAATAGTAAGGGAATGTTAAGGTGGAATTGAAAATATTTAGAAGTGTGTCTGCTTGTAATTTCAAATTTAAAATTTTAGGGATGTCTTAAAAACAAATGAGACTCTACCAAAAATTTTATAAAATTTGGACACTTAGAATTTTAAACTGGCTTAAAGAATTTGTAAGGTATTTAACTGCTTAATTATTTAAATCAACATACTTAAAAGTTTCACATACAACATAAAAATCATTTAAATGATCATAAGACTCTTAATTATCCAAACCATAAAAAGAGGGGAGACAACTAAGGACATTAGGTTTTAAATTCAAAATGTCTAACAGTAACTTAAAGATATTAAATGCTTGAAGTGCTCATATTAGTTAAAGGACTAAAATAATATTTAAAAGGTTTCTCACAATTATCCTAAGCCATTTTAGCTTCAACCATACTCTTAATTATTCCCTTAGTTTTTTCCTTATTGACAATTTGCTACTTTTTGTGAAAATTTCTCTCAATTTGACTATCTTTAAGAACCAAATGAAATTTTAAAGACCTACGACCATGTATGCAGTGGATTTTTATTTTGATTTTTTCCAAGAAAAAACTACAATAAATGCTAAAATAAATTAAATTATGCAACATAAGAATTGAAATGAGCAAGAAATTGACTTGGTGGTGTTGCTATAAGAAGAAATTATTACTAAGAAAAAATTAACGAAGATCAAATCTTTGACTTACTAAGTAGCAGCACTCCCAAATTGGTCTCGCAACTAAAACCTTTAAAACAAAATAATATATATATTAATAAATTAATAAAAAGAAAATATCTAAACTAAAGCTAGAACATGAATAAAATCAACTACAGTTAAATTAAATTTCTAATGTTGTCCTTAGCAATGGTGCCAAAAATTTAATGTGCAAATTATAGTACTCACAAGTGTAGTACCTATTAGAATATATAGAATAGTGAATAACGAGGTCGAATCCATAGAGACTACCCAAAAATCTAATCCAAATTAATTAATTTAGTTCTTGTCCAATTTAGATCAATCAAATTTGTTTGAAGAAAAATAATTAAACTGATGAATAAGAACTATTTAAACTAAAAAAAGTTAGAGCTTGAATTCAAATGATTAAAATTTACTAAGGTTTCAGAATCTACCACTATTTAATTTACAAACTCTCAAACAACCAATTAATTCCCAATATTAGAGTGACAACTCAAAATCAATTTATATCATCTTATAGATATAGCAATTCAGTCCACATTAAATTAACCCAAAATTAAATCATCTTCGCTTAACTTAATCTTGTTCATAAGAACTCTATATATTAAACTTAATAGAAACATAATATAGAATCAAATAAACAATTGTAATCTTTAACAAACCGAGCCAATATTAATTAAACAAAACTTCAAACTATCAAAAATACTTGATATTATTGAGAAAAGATGATACTGTTTAACAAACTCAAGAAGTAGAAAAAATAATCAATGAATTGCACAAAGGAGGAATTAATCAAGGTAGAGAATTTGATTCATCAAATAGGGTTTCATCCTCAACCTTAGTACAAGAAAATTAAAAAGACATAGAAGGAAAGGAAAAAATTTCTATGTTTGTGCATTATTATCCTATATTCTTGACATGAATCTCCTCTTTTTTACTTTGTTCTCTTCCTTTTTAATAGGTTGGCAAAAAGGTATTCCAATAACTTGGGCTAGGCTTATTTAGAGTGGGCCAAAACTATGAATCTTACACTTATGTTTAGCTATACCCAACCCAATAAAAAACAAATGATTTATTAGTTTATATTAATAAAATTACTAAAATAAATATAAATTAAGGGATAAATTATAATAAATAATATGTATATCAGCTAACTTATAAGTTCCTAGTCGAACAACACGAGTCACCTTATAGGGTCATTCCTAGATTGCTCTCAAGGGTTCTTGCCCTAGGTTCCTTAGCATTGAGCATGACCCTTATGAGCATTAAGTCTCCTAGAAATAAGTATTTATGCTTCGTAATATTTCTTTAACTTTCTATGGTAGGTCATGGCATTTAATTTGCATTGCTCTTTTCTAAATTAACAAGGTCCAACTCCATAGAAGGTGGTCCTCATTCTCCTCAGGCTGATAATAGAGGGTTCTATGGGTTTGGACCCCTACTTCAACGGGCACCACTACCTCTACTTCCAAGGCTCAGGAGAAAGGTGTTTTTCCTATTGAATTCCTTATTATGGTGTGGTATACTAACAAAACACTAGGTAGCTCATGCACCTGGCACCTTTTAGCTTTCTCAGCTTTGTCTTCAGGTTGTGCTTGATAATTATGTTGACTGTTTCTACCTGGGTGTTAGCTTGAGGATGATGTAGAGATGCATAGAAAGCCATATAGAGCTAAAGTTTTTACTTCTCTAATGATAGCAAGAAGCTCTACTTCTAACCATTTTGTAAAGTAATTGATGGCAACAATAGCACATTTCATTTTAGATCTACCTGTTGGGAGTAGACCAATAAGGTCTATCCTCTATTATGCAAAAGGCCAAGGGCTCTTGAGAGAGGAGATCTTTAAAAGTTGTTGTAGGTTATTAGCAAACCTCTAACACTTTTACATCTCCTAGTATACTCCTTAACAACCTTGGTTAAGTATGGCCAATAATACCCATGTCTAACTACCTTGTGTGCAAGCGACTTTCTCATCGTATGGTTGCCACATATTCCTTCATGTATCTGTTTGAGTACATAATCAACATCACTTTGGTCTAAGCAATATAGGTAAGGGAGAGAGTAACCTCACATGTAAAGTGTACCATCGATCAAAAAGTAGTTAGCAGCCTGGTATCTTATCTTTCTAGCTTGATTTCTGTTAGTTGGAAGCTTTCCTTCCTTTAATTAATCAATGATTGAATTTCTCCAACTAGGAGCTTGCTATGTAAGTTCTTCTTGTACCTCCTTGATAGGTTTATTAATGCCAGGAAAGCTCAAATTATCCACAAGCACAGTTCGCTTTTGTTCTAGGTCTAGTATTGCAGTTGATTTTGCTAAAGCATTAGCATTGCTATTTTCACTTCTAGGTATTTGTACAATACACCACTCCTTGAATCCTTTAAATAGCTCTTTGACTTTTTCTAAGTAAGCTGACATCTTCTTGCCATAAGTTTGGTATTCTAAGGTAACCTACCTCATAATTAGCTAAGAGTCACTGTGAATCTTCAACATGTCTGCTTTCACAACTTTAAATAGCCTAATTCCATCAAGCAATGCCTCATATTTAGACTTATTTGAAGTTGGGAATTGCAACTTCAAAGCATACTCTATCTAGATGTAGTATGAAGTTAGAGAGGTAAGAATCAACTTTGTAAAGGCTCCATTTACATGTAAGCACTATAGAGGTGGAGGTAGTAGTAGCTCTTTGAGGGGGGCTCACTGGCTTTGATAGCTATTTGTGGTTGGTATCTTATTTCATAGTATCCAATCTTAGGTCTCTAACTTATCTAAGACCTGCCTTAAAGGATAGCTGGTTGGCAGCACTATCATGTAAGCTTCATTTGATGAGATAAGTAAGGTTAGAGCCAGCTTCTTGATATCTGGACAGTTAGTCTCATTCGGTACCATAGAATGACTAAAGTAGTAAATTGGTAATTAAGCTACATCATCCTACTTGACTAAGACAAAGCTCATAGGCTTAGTTAAGATACAAGATAAAGGTAAAGAATCTCACCAAATGAAAGTTTGGAGAGTGGTGGATGTGCATTTAAGTACTCCTTCAGGTTGGTGAATGCATCTCTACACTCCTTAATCCACTTGAACTTGTTGGCTCTCCTTAATATCATGAAGAACGCCAAGTAGTAGTCAGTCGCCTTGAATATGAAGCTACTAAGGGCTGCTAGTCTACTTACCAACTTCTCGACGTCCTTTACTGTCTTAAAAGAGCTCATCTTGAGTATCCCTTGATCTTATCGAGAATGACCTCAATCCCTTTTTGGTTTCCCATGGAACCTAAGACTATTCCAAAAGAAACACTAAAGCACACTTATTTGGATTTAGCTTTATTTTAAGGTGAATCAGGTGGTTAGATACTCGCATGCTCTTAACTAGCATGTTGTCCACACAAACCTCCATTGTCTTGCTTATATGGTTAGTAAATATTTTGTTCACAAATAGATGGTAGGTTGCTCTAGCATTCTTCATTCTAAACGATATCACTTTGTAACAGTACACCCATCTATTAGTGATAAAAGCTATTTTTTCTTTATCAAGTTTGAACATCCTAATCTTGTTGTAACCTAAATAGGCATCCATAAAAGTCAGTAGCAAGTAATCAGCTATTACATTAACCAGTTAGTGTATCCTTGGTAATGGAAAGCTATTCTTTAGACAAGCCGTATATAGGTCGATGAAGTCCACATAGAGTGTAACACCCCAATCTCAAAAAATGCTGGAAAAATAATTTTGTTAGGACGGGTTGACTTTTAGGTATAGTTAGTGGGGACACAGTTGACTTTTTATATGTAGTCTTTTGTTTTGATTTTGGTACCATTGCATAGAGCTCGTTGATACGAGTTCGTAGATATGCGTCACACCTAAATCGGAGTTACGATGTAAAAGTTATCATTGTGAAAGTTAGGGGCAATATTATAATTTTACAAAATAAAAATTTTAGCTTCTTCTCTTTCGCCCACTGATACCTTCTTTCCCTCTGGTTTTCGTGCCACCACGCCTACTGGAACATAGTCCACTGCCACTCCTTCACCGTCAACAGCCGGAAGCTAGCCACCTGTGCATGCCCACAAAGTTCCACGAAACCAGCAATCGCTTGCAGCCACCGGATCATTCTAAAACCCAATCCCATTCTCTCTCCTCCTTTCGGCGGATTCCAACAAGATTTTTGGCGAAATGAGAGTGCTTTCCTTATGTATTTGACCTCCTAAGTTTGATTTTGACCTCATTTTTAACTAAAAACCTCTTGTTTGTCTAGAATTCCAAGAACCCCTTTGTTGTCGCCATTTCTTGGCCAAAATTCTGGCCACTTCGATTGTCACTCAGTCAAATTGAAGGTAGATTCTCAATCTTTGTCTCGTGAATTTCATTTTGGTATATAATATGCTAATTTTGGTTGAGATTTGTGAAAAACCCAATATAGATGTTTAAGGCATTTTAAGAGTTAAATAATTTGGACTTTATAGTAGGTACATATGGTTAATTTCTATTAGTTTAAGGTTCCAAGTATTATTAAAGATGAAGATTTGATTATATAAGAGTATTTTAAATTTATACATAATTTACTAAAAATAATAATGGAGTAAATATTACATAAGAGGTCATTAGCTACAAGAATGAATGAATTAATTATTATATTCATGTGTATAAATGGACCTTGACACTAAGGTGGTGACAGTGAAGCAAAATGATTAATATACTTATTGTATTATTATAATTAAATATTGTAGACAATTTTATGCAAAATGATTATCTTCTAATATGAGCATATTTTAATTAGACTATAAAGTTTGTATGTTTAGAAAAATAAGTAATTAAATGGATAAGATGATGTTTAAGTAGATTAGAATGATTGTGGTGTAGGTTGTACCAAATTGTCACTACCAAGATTTCATCTAACGCATTGTGGCTTTTCCTACACTTGGGAAGTAGAGTTCTCTAGATGTGTGTAGAACATTCTAGAAGATTCTAGTGCTTGCTTAGTTGTCGCTAGTTGTATAGCACTTGGTGGAGTATTCTGAAGCTCCATCTCCGTAGGATCAAATGTATTATACCTTAGATCGCTTGTTGTAACACTATAAATAAGGGGAGGCTTCATTAGCCAAACCACCAAGTATTGAGGAATACAATTATTTCTCCCCATCTCTCTAGTTTCTTCTAAAGTTCTTGCTTGTTGCTTAGCTTTCATGCAAGTAGCTTACTTAGTTGCTTCCGGTGGTCAAATAAGCAATCTGGCCGCACGGCTGGGTTTTCAACAAGTCCGCATGCACGTGCCACGCTCGTAAGAGTTAGCAAGCAAGCTGAAGAACACGCATGTCTTCGCCCGGGCCAGGAGAGATGAGGGAAGGGAGGTCGAACCCACCATTCGCAAAGACGGGACGCTCAAGTCACGAAGCGCTATGAGGCCACGGCCAAGTGGAAGTACTGCCGACGCGATGGAAAGGTTGGATCGTGGGAGCAAAGCATGGAGGGCTCAAGGTCGTGTGGGCACTGTGGAGGAGCTCCATGGAAACATGCAAAGGTCACGACGCCAATCTCAGACGCGTGCTTAGAATGCTACCTTCAAGCAAGTGTGCTTGAAACACTTTCGCCATGAAAGCTCAAATGGAGGAGCTCAAGCGGTGTGGAGGAAACTCGTGCGGATTGGCGCTATGCAAGCTGGCTGCAACTAGTGGTGCCATCACCACTCAACATGCGTTTCACTCCAAGGGTGGATGTTCCCAAACCCAAGGAGTTTAGTGGCAGGGATGCCAAAGAATTGACAACTTATGTGGCACATGGAGCGATACTTTGGGCTTAACATGCACGACGAAGCAAAAGGTAATTACCGCTTCCCTTTACTTTATTGATCTTGGTGCTACGTGGTGCGTAGAAACATGAGGAAATGAGAAAGGGACTTGCATCATTAACTCACGGGAAGATCTAAAGCATGAGTTGAAGCAGCTTCTACCCCCGTGAATGATACATGACGCGCGAAAGAAAATGAAGGAGTTAAAGCATACATGCTCCATTCGTGAGTATGTGGAGGAGTTCTCCGGCCTAATGCTTCAAATTCCCAACATGACCGAGGAGGATCTTCTCTTCAACTTCATGGATGGGCTACAATTGTGGGCATCTCAAGAACTCCAACGACGGGGAATACAAGACATCGCCACCGCCCTCACCACCGCAGAAACTCTCATGGATTATAGGCAAGGTGAGTCCTCAAACTCAAAGCTGCGGATGATCATGACGACGCGTGAGGAAACGAAGTCCCACAAGGCGGCAAGGATAATTCGGGAAGCCTTCACAAAACCGAGATTGGAAGAGGGAGGCAACAAGGAGGTAAAGCCAAGAACCAATCGCTTTCATGGTCCGCATCGGGCGGGAATGTCCTAAGAGAAATGCCCTCAACGCCATGCTTAACCGCGGCACGTAGACGCGCGAGCCAAGCCATTCAATTGCTAACTCTCAACGCATTGCATGTCAATCCGTCCCGACATCCAACAACAAGGATAGATCCCCACGTATGCAGACGTGATAAACGGGAAGGACGCGGCCATGGTGGACACCGCGCATCCCACAACTTCATTAAAGAGAAGAGGCCAGGCTTGGCCTAAAATTCGAAAGGGCGCGCCTAAAGACCGCGAATACCGAGGCAAGACCATCGATGGTACGGCCATGTGGAGCTAAATCTCTCATGGCAAGGTAAAATAGACTTCTATTGCTCCTATCGATGACTTTGATATTGTGCTTGGTATGGAATTCTTTAGGCAATTCAATGCCATTCCTCTTCCTCGCTACAACGCATGTGCATCATGGAGGAGGCCCGCATGATTCCAACCATGTCGGCCAAGCACCAACACCAAACGACTCTCCGCCATTCAACTCGGAAGGAGTTTGAAGGAATGCCAAACACATTGCCGCTTGTAAGGATAAGGCGAACACTCTCGAGATACCGAGACACGGGCAAGGTCTTCAAGAGGTCAAAGACGCCATACCGTCCGAAGCACCGAAGGAGCTTCCGCCAAATGGTGAGGTGGATCACAAGCTTGAAGGCAAGTTCGGTACAAGTACTATGGTTACCAACGAAAGTGGAAGAGTCGAATTGGCGCCGCAAGTGAGCTCCAAGGGAAATGTTCAAGGAGAACATGGAGCATGATGCCAAAGAAGCGACATCGATGCTCGGTCATGGAAAGTAAAATGGAGCCAATTGGGTCGAAGATGGCATTCTTCATATCGAGGGCAACACGGTTACATGCCAAATAGGTTCGATAGCAAAGCATGCCACGACACCAAAGGGATAAGGCATCCAGCAACAACCTCACTCCTCATACCATTGTTGTGAATCACAAAGGGAGAGTCCATCCACTTTCAAAGTTGTGAATGGGACTAAGCATGCGGATTTGGTGAGGCACTACCGCGAAGACAACCAAGAGAATGGATCAATGGGGCACAAGGCAACACCATGTTGGAGACCTTGTGTTCAAAGGGAAACCACGGAACGACAAGCATTTATGACAAGGAACGATTGGTGCGCTGGAGGAAAAATCATCCGAGTCATGAGTACTTAAGCGGAAGGGACGAATTCAAGGTGAAGCAAGTTTGGAACCCGCAACTACACATTGGCAATTCAGGATTATCTCGAGGGTTCCATATTTGAGGACGAGGACGCCGACGCATGGGGGGGGAGAATGTCACGGCCGCATTTCATCAACGCATTGTGGGCTTTACACTTGGGCAAGAAGCATGTGGAGTTCTCTAGATGTGTGTAGAACATTCTAGAAGATTCTAGTGCTTGCTTAGTTGTCGCTAGTTGTATATTTGGTGGAGTATTCTGAAGCTCCATCTCACCGTAGGATCAAATGTATTATAGCCGTTAGATCGTTTGTTGTAACACTATAAATAAGGGGGAGGCTTCATTAGCCAAACCACCAAGTATTGAGGAATACAATTATTTCTCCCCATCTCTCTCTAGTTTCTCTCTCTAAAGTTCTTGCTTGTTGCTTAGCTTTCTCGTGGGCAAGTAGCTTACTTAGTTGCTTCCGGGTCGAAATAAGCAACTAAGGCCGACTTGTGGGTTTTCAACAAGTCCGTGACAATTGGCTAACTTTTTCAACTATAATAGTATGATATAATTAATGGATCTAATAACTTGTGCAGGTTTCGGGTAAAAACTTCAAAAAGACTAGTAGAGGTACTGTTAGTACTGGATCAATACTTTTACTTTTACTATATTAATATTTGCTTTATTTATAGATCTATTATAAGTGAGTTTATTTATGAATCTAAAATATATATATATATATATATATATATATATATTATGAGCGGCATTGCTCATTGTAATATGTGCTATAGACAAAAACTATCTACCTCTACATTATTTTGTTTTTGATGATGTGGCATTTTTTTTTTTTTTTGTAAATTGCGTTTGTTTTTCCCAGTCAGCTCTTCCCTTCCTCCTTCACAATCGATGAACTTTTTATGATCTGCTACGCTCCTCAGTTAGCCCTTCCTCTTCCACAATTGATGAACTCGTGTTTGCTACGCTCCTAAACCTGGTTCTTCGACGCCCAATCGATGCCCAAATCTGCTTTTTTGACTCCTAAATCTGGTTCTTCAATGCCCAATGGATGCCTAAATCTGCTTTTTCGACATCCAATCAACTCCCAAATCTATCTGCACCTTCGACGCCCAAATCTCGCTTCTCCCTCTTCCTTTGAATCTAGTTCTTTGGGTTAGAAAGCTTTTATTTTGATTTTTATTTTCTTTTGGTGTTGCTGAATCTGGTTCTTTTGGTTTTGAAATTTACATTGGAATTTTTGCTGGATATGAGTTAAATGGAATTTTCGTTGGATAAGATTTTATTGTGATAAGATTTTGCTGGAATTTTTGTTGGAATTTTCTTACAAATCAAGCATAAAAGATCTTCACTGACTAATTTCATTCGTCGGGAGTTACATTGACTAAGACTTTGTATTGTGTCTTTGTTTGCTCTATCCATTGAATAAAAATAAACTCCTGTCAAACTCATATTAATATTGTTCTTGATTACGTTCTCATAATCCCAAGTCAGTGTTGTCTTAATAAAAAATTATTGGTTTGACTTGGAGATGACAATTAGGTGATCATGTATATGGGAACAAAGAAGTCTTTAGCTGTTTTCTCATCTCCGTACTCACTTTTCTTTAGTTGCTTCTAGTTTTCTTCTACTTTTATTATTTTATATTACCTTTCCTGTTCCTTTTTTGTATTTTCCTTATGTTTTATGCATTAATAACCTTATTATGCAAGATATTTGATTATTTTAATAAAAAAATTGATTTTAGGAGATCAAACATATATTTGTTCCTTACAACTCATATTAATTTGATTTGAATTTTTTTTCGGGGGGATTTAATTACTAAGATAACAATTTCATGTTATTTTCAGTGTCACAATTTACAATTGAACTTTGCTGCCATCATATTTCATTATTTTATTGTTCTTGCGTAAAAGCAAAATAAACAGAGGACCATTTATAAAATATTATGAGCTAACTCATAACATCTCCATTGATCTTAACAAAAAGCTCTTTTTTTTTTGGCAAATACAAGATAATATTAGGGTTTCCCAAGATAAAAATTCTGAGTTTTAAAGGCTATTTATGGCATTTCCACATCATATTAAAGGTATTTGTTAATTTGCGTAGGATCCAAGTTATCCTTCTGTTTTTGGCAAATACACCTGAAGAACAACAAAAGGGAGTCGAAAAACTTGTAGGACATTGGAATCAATCTATAAGCAATGAATTTACACTCAATGTATTTTCCAAGTTTGTTGATGAGGATGAGGATGATGAAGATGACGATGAAAGATGTTCCAGAATATATATATGCTATTTCTATAATAATAAGAAACAAGATGAAGTGAACCATTCGGCTGACAATGATTAACAAAACCTAAAAGTACTGCCTACATGATACGCTAAAAGCATTACATTGGTGATGGAATTGCAACTTAATTAGACTACATGGAATTTTCCAGTCATTTAGATATCAAAAGCATCTCTGAGAAGCTGCTGTTAGCATTTATCAAAAGCAAGATGGTTTCAAGTCAATTTAGTCATCCATACAAGTTACCAATGTTTCATTCCAAGGGGAAAGATTTGGTTCCTTCTTTGATCATCAAAACTCGAAAAGGCTTTATTGATTGATGTTAACATGAAGAAGAATCCTACTGTCTTATCTATAGAGCAAAACTTAATGGGACAAAAATATGATATTACAGGGACCAACATGCATGACAAGTACTTTGAGAGCCAACTTTTTACTCATGCGTCGACAATCAATTCCAAGTTCTCTTCGTTTACGGATCTCTTCAAGCGATCAGTGGCTTTTGTAACCTATAAAATCCACTTGCATTTGGTAACATGCTACTCAATTACAACCAAATTCTGAAATAGCCAATAGAAAATTTTATAATTACCTCTTTATTCCAATTTGTCCTGGCAATCAGAAATATTAGAGTTAGTGTTTGTAAAAGAACTCCAACAACCATTCCCCACCAAATGCCTTGTAACAAAAATGAAAAGGAAAAAGAAAAAAATGAATCCACAATGCGCCCATTGTGTCATTCGTGAACCAATAACATGTTGATCAAAAAGTGAGAGGCAGCCTCAGTTTCAACTTACTGCTACTCCTAAGTTGGTTTTGAAGCCAAGACCACATCCAATTAGGAGACCAATGATATAGTAAGTGGCCAAGTTAACATAAGTCACTAGACCTTGCCATCCACTTCCAATGGCCACACCTATAATCCAAACATATAAGTTTACCAAAGTTTAGAATTCTGATGCTTAAATTTGGGTCAGCACATACCTAGTTTCTTAATCTATTTGGTGATATTAGTGTTACCTGAAAGTATAGGTTGAATGCCGTTTAAGAAAACTGAGATGGCAAGCAATGGGGTCATATTCATATTCGATACTGCGTCGATAACCTCAGCATCGCTAGTAAACAGCTTACTTAATCCAACTCTAAACATCAAGATAATTGTACTGAAGACTATACTAATAAGGATACTGGTCCCGTTCACTACCAATACTGAAAATTTAGCGACTCTTGGATGACCTGCACCTAACTCATTGCTGACTCGAACACTGAAGGAAATTGAAACATATATTATATAAGTTATAACATTAGTTGTGACCATATAAGAACAAAATTGAAAAGCCTTGGTGCATCTAAATGTCACATACCTAGCTGCCGTGCTTAGGCCTAGCATAAATTGCATGTCGAAGTTCAGGTAATTCATTCTGAAATTTTAACACATTGGAACTTGTTACTAACAATGCCTGTCATAAAATGGTCAGAACTAGGAAGGAACATATACATATAGCAACCACAGATAAATACCGAACAGAGATGGCGTCCAGAGAGATTATTGGATTAGAGAGGAGCCCAGATATAATAACTAGTCCCTGGTTGTACCATATCTCCAAACTACCTAGAAAATATGACCAAGTTTACTAGTAGTTGAATGGACGGAGTAAAAAGGAAGAATTTTTTAGACAGAGTTAGGGTATAGTTGTAAACGCACCACAACATGACAGCAGAAGCAAGAGTCAGCTTGAAATAAGGCCAAATTCCTCTGAAGGCTTTCCAGGTGAAGCCAGTCCAAGTTTCCTTAGAAATGTAATCAGGAACAATATTAATATAAGTTTGATAGGAGTTTATTTTTATTCAATGGATAGAGCAGACAAAGACAGAATACAAAGTCTTAGTCAATGTAACTCCCGGCATATAAAATTAGTCAGTGAAGATCTTTCATGCATGATTTGTAGGAAAATTCCAATAAAAATTCCAGCAAAATCTTATCACAACAAAATCTTATCCAACAAAAATTCCTTAAAAAATTCCAACAAAAATTCCATTTAACTCATATCCAGCAAAAATTCCAATGTAAATTTCAAAACCAAAATGACTAGATTCAGCAACACCCAAAGAACCATATTCGAAGGAAGAGGAGGAGAACCGGATTTGAGCGTTGAAGAAGCAGATAGATTTGGGAGTCAATTGGGTGTCAAAGAACCAGATTTGGGTGTCGATTAGGCGTTGAAGAACCAGATTTGGGAGCGTAGCAAATGCAAGTTGGTTGATTGTGGAGTTGGAAGGGCTGACTGAGGAGCATAGCAAATCGTAAAGAGGAATGTAGAAGATCATAAAAAGTTTGTCGATTGTGGAGAAGGGAAGGGCTAACTAGGAAAAATAAATGCGATTTACAAATTAACAAAAGAAAAGCCACATCATCAAAAACAAAATAACGTAGAGGTAGACGGTTTATGTCTGTCACGCATATTAGAATGAGTGATGGTGCTCATAATAACAGTATATATATGTATATATATATAAATTTTTCTTTTGGAAAAAGAAAAGGAAATTGATTATTTGGTTTTGTAGTATATCAGTAGAATTTTATCTTAAGAAAGTATTTCCTGAGAGTTTAAAAGATTGTTGAGAATAAATATTTTTTTCTAAAAGGTTTGATACATATTTATATATTGATTATTTAAAATCATAATTGGTATTGGGATATTAATTACTATTAGTACAATAAAAATGTTTTCCATGGGAAGTTGATGTTGGATATTTTTAAGTATTGATTTGATGTACAACACGTGTCACCTGGATATAAATATTGATAATTGATATTATATGAGATTATATGACGATTGTATTCACGTGTGATATATGTATTTGATCCATCTCTGTCATGTTTTGGTACACTTAGGGTAGTACGCCGGTTCCCCCTTCCCCTGTGATTACAAGTTGACTTGGCGTATATGGTTTTCGTGGACTATGGAGATTTTATAAATAAAAAATATTTTTTATTATTATTATTGTTATTGTTCATATTTTAAAGTATATTATGAGTATACAAATTATCATCTCATAAATATAAGTTAGAGATATATAGATATATCCATTAATTGGAATATTCAAATGAATTTTATCAAATGATTATTTTTGAATTTATTAACATTCTTCAAAAAAAGTACTGTTAATAATCCCCCCGGCAGTGAAACCACTGAACCTCTCCTTAGGAGGATAGAGGGACGATTCTTTTGACTTCTCTTTTTTTCTTTTTCTTTTTTCTCACTGCTTTTTGTCTTTTTCTTTGTATAATCTGAATTTTTTAGTTATAAGTTTTTCATATCTAATTTTTCAAAATGATTTTTATTAGCCCGAAAATATCAAAAAAAAAAGGTGAATATACATTTGCTTGAAAAGGTTTATAAATAACCATTTTTTTTATTTGATTACACTAGAACCCTTCATTATGTCTCGATGAAAATCTAATAAATAATTAACAAGGATTTGTTTAATTTTTAAATTATATTTTATGATTTAATATTTATATATTATTTTATAATTTAATTTTAAAAAATAATTAAAGTATTTATTTTATATTTTTCTCAGATCCATCCACTGAGCCTAGGTTTTCTCTAGGGTGCAAGTCGTAAGTTTCCCGAAATAGGCAGACAAACTCTGAGTGCTTTATGGCCAGTTTTCCAGGTTTTTCCCAAAAAGAATTCTTTACCTGCTCACCAAGAATGTCCCTTCCAGCTCACTAAATGACCAACAAACTTATGATCCCACCATGGGTCCCATGGTGCCACATGTCATTTGTCAAACGGGTTTGGCTTTTAGGTTTGGTTATTGGGCTTGAAAAATAATTAATTAATGGGGTAAATTTACCCATAACATAGTTATTACATAAAATAAGAGTAAAATAATTATTAACAAAACTTTAAATAAGTTGGCAAATTAAAAACTAATAGTTGATTAAAAAAGGGGGGAGATAGTGTAAATTTTCAAAATACAATCATATTTATGGAAAAGTCTCGATATAAAAGAGGTGTTAGTGTAATTTTTTAAGAGGCAATGAAATTAATCTTAGATTCAATTAGTCAAAAATTTAAACTTAAAATATCTCATTCATCCTAGAAAGAAAACAAGATAGAGATGTTTTACACATTTTTAAAAAATATATTTTGAAGTTTTTGAATAAAGATATGATAACTAAACAGAACTATTTTTGTATGAAATATTTTTACCACCAATACCAATGCCCCTGAACTATATAAAAAGTTGATAATTATACTCTAAATTATAAAATTGGCAATATTATCTCTAAAATTATATAAACAGTTGCAAAAACCCTCAAAACGTCATATCAAAATTATCATTTATAATCCTCATCTTCTCATAAGCTAATTTGAATATCACATCAATCGAACTTTCACTATTTATCAAAATCCGATGGAAAGTATGGTTGGCGACCTTCATGGTAAAACAAAGTCATCATCATGAAGATGTCTAATATGTTTAGCCCCTTTGGTAGTGAAAGTAATAGCAGGGAGACCTCTTTGAGGTATTTTAAGAGCTTTTTGGGAGGTTTGAAACACCTCTTAGCAATCGACCACATGTTGTGCCTTCCTTGCATGTCTCTTTGTTGCTTTATTTGAGTTCCCAGCTTGACTTGGACCTCCAACAATCATCTTTATCTCACAAAACTGCTAATTCTCGGGTGTTGAGCAGGTTGATTATTTTGTCACTAAGGTTGCCTCCGAAGCTACTTATTTTGGCAAGTGACAAACTGTCTCAACTATCTTCTCAGGATTGGACACTTTATTTCTTCCTTGAGCTTAAAATATTTATCTATACCACATATGTTGTCATGATGATACCTGCAATACGTGTTAAAGTTCTTTTTTCCAGCAACTTCTATGAGTGGGGCAATCCTATGTAGAAGTGTATTATCCTGTATTTAATGTAATATCTCCCTTATGCTGGCAGAAATGTATATCTCTTGTAAGCGCTTCTTTTGTGTCAGGAAGGCTAGTTTTGATCATTATGTCCTTTTTCAGGGGTTAGACCCAGAGTACACATCAGTTTTAGTCCCCCTTTCAACTTTGTTTGGAAGAGTTTCATTAGTAAACATCAATCTCTAGGCTCTTAGTTATATCTCATTTGAAGGCTCCAAGCTAAAGTCCTACAAGAATGGCTTGTACAAATGTATGATCAATATGATCCTCCACCTTCATCTTCTCCATATTGAACTTCTTTACATATTGTTCTAAGGGTTCAGATTCACTTTGCTTGATAGACATCAAATGTGTATAGGGCTTCAAGACTATTTTAGCTTCTAGGAATTAGTTCACAAATTGAATAGTTAGTTAAAGGAATGAAGTGATAGACGTTTATTTCAATCTATGGTGCTGAGCCTTAGTTGACAAGATTACCTTTGCCATTATGCAATACAATGCTGGGCATTTTGAAATCTTATGCAAAAGATGCTACCGTGATTTTGTTACTAAAAAAGTAGGATGCCTGCCAAAATCTAATTTGTCTTTCTCAGTAGCCTCCTTTTAGATCTTTTTGAGGAAGTTCTACATCATTTCCTCCATGAGGTAGTCTATGCCTACCTCATTTATATTAATTGTGGGAGTTGTAGTGGGAGCTTGAGCTTGCCTGGAAGCTCTCCTTATCTTCAGGGTGTTCCTAAGGTCTTCCATTTGAAGTTGACTCCAGCAAGAAGTCGAGGCCTCAACATTGATAGCTCGTGCCCTAGCCTTTATGTTCAAGTTATTGTAGAGATCGACATCTTGTTTTCTTCCTCTCTTATTAATTTTGACCCCTATGGACCATCTAAAGCTCTTAAAAACATCATTGGCCATATGTGAGTGGTCTTAAGAAACTTTCATACAATTCCTTTACTGGTTTGAAGATAATACAAACTCCCAAGTAAGCTATTAGAGTGTTATGGATTGAGTAGCATCTTGGAGAGGGTACATTTGCTTCAAGCTATCAAGGAAATGCCTGAGAAAGTCAATCACGTTATGTTAGACTTGTAGGTCAGGTTTCACCTTTTCTTTCTCTTGCCTTGTTGCATCCTTCTTTTCCTTTTGTAGGGGACCTTAAGCTTCCTTTGCTTCTTTGCCATCACATTTGAAGGTTGCAACAGCATGTTCCTTGGTGACCACGAGTGCGAATCTTGCTTCGTTTGTAAGGGAGTTGAAATACTAGTCTTCTCTTCACTGTAGGTCTCCCCTAGGGCAACAAAAGATATTCGAATATAAGGTTGGGTTGTTGCTCTATTTTGGAAGCCTCTAGGTCTACCTCTTTGAAATCACCTACACTATTGGTTCTTTGGCTTGATTTTCTCCTCATTTCAAGTCTATTCTTGACTCACTTCCCCAACCATTGTGTAGTAAATGAAGGTTTCTTTTGTTTTTTCCCATAAATAACTTCAAAGACTATAAGTTGTGGCTTTTAACTACATTGGAGTTCGGTGAGAAAAGCCTAAAAATGAAGTTAAAATGTATTCCAGCTGATGATGACATCGTTGTGACTGGATTTTGTCATAAAGATCTTTGATAAGAAATTGCAAAATGGTTGAATCAACGCAGGAAGGATTTACAAGGTACCAGAAAATTGGGAGCAAGCTGAGGGAATCCTAAGAATAAAGAAAACAAGGTCAATTGGGATGACAATGAGACAACTGGCATGCACCCTCCAAAGCTCTAGTTGGTATGTGAACCTCCATTGATATGGAAAGTAAGAAATCACAATGAGAAAGAAAGTGGATTACTTGGAGGAAACGTTATCTTATTTCCTAAAAAAGGAATAAGAACTAACCAACCAATCCATCTTAACCTCCACTCTTAGCTTTTATATTATGAGTTAGAGATGTTGAATGTGTGACAAGTTTATGGGCATTACCCTTAAGATTATGTCACTTGTCATCAAGGTGGGTGCTAGAAAAGCTAGCTGACATGTCACTTCCAAGTTCGTTAGGAGTTGTTGGTATGATAAACTTGTCTTTATAGTTGTTGGACCTCTCTTATATTGCCAAGTGGACGATAAAGGATCTTTGGATGAGTTGGTGAATATCCTTATCCTCTAAACAGGTTGGAAACCAGGTTTCTACTAGAGTACAAGCTGCGGATTTTTTGAAATGGAAAGACAAACTCTAGGTTCTTTTTGGCCAGTTTCCTAGGTTTTCTTTGGATAAAATTCTTTACTTGCTACCAAGAAATATCTCTTCTAGCTCATACCACATGTCATTTGTCAAATTATTTTTGTATGAAAGGTTTTTGGCATCATTATCATTGCCTTTGAACTATGTACAAAGTTGCTAATTATACTCTAAATTTTAAAATTGGCCATAAATTCTCTTAAATTTTACAAATAATTGCAAATTACTTATAACTCATAAATGTATTATATTTTTAGGTATTCAGATTTTTTCTTTTATATTATAGGTTGAAGTAAGTAGCACTAGGCAAAAGAATAAATTAGTCTGAATTATTCATACAAAACAAATCTAACAAGTTAAAAAAAATAATGTGTTTAAGGTAAAAATATGTTGTATTTATAAATCATGAGACAATTTGTAACTTTTTAGTATTAGTACTAATCTTATAATTTAGAAAGTAATTTGCAACTTTATACATACTTTAAGTGTCATTAGTATCAAACACTCTTGTATTAATCATTAGTACTTCAAGTGTCATTAATATCAAACACTCTTGTATTAATCATTAGTAGAGAAATTCTCAAATCCTTAAAATATAAAAATAATTTTTTATTTTCATTTTACAGTACAATTTCATTGGTAAACAATTATCCAAATGTGTTTTTGTATTTTTGTAGGTAATTACCCTAAATGACCACATGGATAATCATTTGGCCTAAAATGCCAACTCATCCATAATTATATCAAAATTATTATCTTTTATTCAAAATATCCTCATTTTAATCTTTATTGTTTCTCTATCTTCTATCTACAACCTATCTTCTTGTTTTCTTGTCATCTCTTTGTAATATTTTTCTTCTCTATCACCGGCATTGTCGATACTCCAAATTACTCCAAGGAGAAAGGCAATTGCAATGAGAAGAAAACTAACATAAAAAGTGCGAAAAAAAATTGCAAGGAGAACAATACACATTCAAGAGAAGAAAAACTGTCTCCCTTGTGCAAGAAGAAAGTTCTTTAAGTCATTTTTGTTTAAGTTCGTTGAATTGTAAATATTTTTTATGATTTTAATGTTGGGCTACAACTATATCAACTAAAATTTTGGTTTTTGTTATGTCCCTATAATTTTTTATAAAATGTTTTCTTTAAATTTGTTTGAAGATTTGCACTAATAATTTGCTTGCTATTGTATCTCACTACCATAAGTGTAAACTATCATAATAGTGGCAAGTCATACTGCTTGGTGGAAAGTAAGCCCTATGAACATGAGGCTATCTTATTTACTCGGCGCTTGATAGCGAGTCTCCCTACTTAGTGGTGAATAAAAAAAAATATTCAATGGGGCTTACTTGCCACCTGTCTGCGAGACTTGCCAAAAGATCAGTAAGCAATCCCCATTGAATATGGACGATTTGATTTACTTACTACCTGGTAGCGACACTTGCCACAAGTTTTATTGGCTTTCTGAAAATAAACTCACCACCAGGTGGCGAGTAAACTGCTGACCACTTTTGCATACATATTCACTATCAGTTTACACTTACTCCCCACCTGCTGGCGAGTAAGTGTAATTTTATTTTATTATTTTGTTAACTGTACTTTTATTTTATTTTTTGTTTTAACTTTCTCCGCACTTGTATTAAATTCTATGTTAATTTTAAATTCAAGGATACATATTAGTGTAAGTATATGTTTTTTTGTTTTAACTTTCTCAATAATTATATTATATATTTATTTATTTAATATTTATTTCATCTTTTGGGATACATATAAGTATAATTTAATGTTTTGTAAATTTTTCTTTTAACTTTCTAAATAATTGTATTAAGTTATATATTAATAACATTTACATATAGGTATAACAACTTATAGGAATTCATTTAAGTACTTTGAGTAGTATTTGAGTACGGGTAGGAAGCTTGGTTATGAAAATGATGACATACAATTTTCCTTTTTTTTTTAGTAAATAAACTGCATTAAGCACAAAAAACCCAAACAAGGAGGTTAGAAGGAAAACTACCAGCTAATTTATCTAAAGTAATCTGGTGCTCAAAAATTAGGGGAATAGCATCCCTACATTAATTGAAATTATGAAAAGCATAACAATGATGTAAAGAAAATTTAGCCACCATATCAGCAAGACGGTTAAAATTTCTACTGATCCAACTTAAGGACCAATCACCATTCAAAAACCTACTTTTCAGCATTGATATCCCATTGAAAGAAGCCCAAGACTTTGACTTGGAGTTACTGCAAACATCATCAACCACAGACTTAGAGTGACAACGCCAGACAACTTTGGCCAAGTTCTTTTGAAAGGCTATATTTGAAGTCCATTCAAGGGCCTTGGCTTCTGAAACATACGAGGACATAGAAGGCAACAATTTAGAAGCCAAAGAGAGCAGCTCTCCTTTATGGTCACACATAATCATGGCTATTGCAGTTCTTCCTCTTCCCATAGCAGCATCTTTGTTAATTACCACACACTCAGGATGTGGGGCCATCGGCATGGTTATAATCTTTTCAGGGATAGTGGAAGAATTACATGGGTCTCCGCTTATGAGGGAGTCATATTCACCTACTATTATTTCAAGACAGAAAATGGTTTCCTTGATGCTTGATTGTCCCCCAAACAACGTGTCATTTCTGAATTTCCATAAAAGACAAAAACCAGAATCAAAAAGAGATATGCAACATACAATTTTTCCTTGAGAAATATGCAACATACATTTTTTTTAATCATTATTTAAGTGTATAGATAACTATATTATATTACATACAGTTTTTTTTTTACTGCATTTTAATGCATAACAAGTTCAATAAGAATTTCATCATCTAAGACTAATAAGGCTATACTAAGTAGGTCAAAAACTTCATGCATCCAAGCACAATAAGGCACAATAATAAACAACAGCTAAGATAACTTAGCACAATGTTAAGATAAAGGAACACTTTCAGTGCATGTTTGTCGATTATGACCAAGTACACTACATATGCTACATTTATGTTTTGGTTGGTTTTCTCTTCTTGATGATATATGTCGAGTCTTAGGTCTTTCTAATGCACGATGCTTAATTGGAGGAAGGACCACTCAACTAACTACCTTCAGTGGCACGTGCCAAAGGCAAGCATCATCGAGGGGGTAGATGATGTTGGCATAGCAATCTTTCCATGTATACACATTGTAGAATTTAGAACATAATGAATAGCATAAGATGTTTCAAAATCGACATGCAAGAGTTGCATGTTTACATAGCTAACGGTTAAGGTCAAATTCCTAACATGAGCATGTTTTGGTTTGCAAATTAACAGCTGCAATGATTTTCAATCTCAATGAAATCTAATTTATAACAAAGTACAACATGTCATTCTCAAAGTGTAAATTTCTCTGTTTTTGTTAAATATGATCAAATTTTTCATCCAACAGTACGAACCTACACGATATAAAGTAGATCAATTATGTTAGAAAACTAGGAAAGTATTTGGATTAGATAACAATATAAAAAACCCATGTTACATTAAAGTTCACTCATCACCTTGTGGCGAGACTCCCTACCAAGTGACGAGTAGTCCACATTGTAGTATGGGGCTATCTTCAATTGTACTCACCACTTGATAGCGAGTCACGCCATTAGATGGCAATTAAAAATTTAAAGAGTCTATGTAACATTATGGTGTACTCGTCGCCTGGTAAAGAGATTTCTACTCGCCGCTTGGTGGCAAGACTCACTACTATTGTAATAATCGCATTTTATTTCCAAATTTATCGATTTCCGAATACGTTTTCGATTCGATCGTCAGTTTATCTTTTTTGCCAAAACAAGCAACTTTTGAGTTCCCCAAGCATTTTGTGAGGGTCGAGAGTACCCAAGGAGGAGTAGAGTTTTTTTCTATCCATTTTATCCTTCATTAAAGTTTAATCAAGTTTGACTACTATTCATTATTTTATTACTTTAAGTAAATATCCTATTTTACTTTAGTTTATTGTTATTTTTTTTGACAATTGGGATATTGTTACCCTTGGTGGCTGACCCTCTTGCCTTCTTTCTCATTGTGTATTGCTTCTATTTACAACTTAGAGAGAGAAAGTGAGAGAAATTGGTAAAATTTAAGAAATTTTTTAAAGAGAAGCTAGGGTTTTGAACAGGTTTTCAAGGGGAACTTAAGAGGATTTTTTTTAGTGATTTGCAAAGCTTGGAGGTGGTGATTTCTTGCTTGGAAGATAGGTAGGCAACTATTCATCTATGATTTTTCATGTAAACTATGTGTTTTATGTGATTAAATGCTAGAATCATGCTTTGTCTTGATGAATTGATGTTTGTATGGACTTAAATTTGAGGTGTATTAAGTGTATGACTAAACCACCTATTGTTTAGGGTTTAGTTTTGTGAAATTGTTGAAATTGGGTTTAATTAATGAGATTTAATACTTGGATATTTAAATTGATAGTTGCTCATGGCATAAACCTTTGTTAATTTGATGCATTGGTAAGAAAATTGATGGATTGTGACTTGTAGAGGGGTTGGCCATGTGTAGGGTGTTTATGCCTAATTTTTTGTTGTGAGAGATATTTTGGTCTTTTCATAAGTTAGGGGCATTTTGAGTATTTTCAAAATGATCAAGGGTGCTTTGGTCATTTTACAAGTAAGGGACACAAATAGGATCTTCGAAAATAGCTAAGAGCATTTTGGTATTTTGCATGTAAGGGACATAAAAGAAATTTTTAAAAAGGTCAAGGGTATTTTGGTCTTTTGATACATTGGGGACATAAATGGAATTTTTAAAATTATTGAGGATATTTTAGTCTTTTCTCATGGGAGGATAAAATTGAAAATCTTAAAAATATTAGGGGTATTTTGGTTAAGTTGCGTTTCCAAATATTTTATTATATATATAAATATATTAGTTTATTTATATATATTCAATTATATTTATTAATATATTTATTTATACATTTATCTATATAGTTATATTTATAGTTATATTTTACAAATTGCATGTATATTACGCAGTTATTTATTTTATATCTATAAATGTATTTTGCTATGTATGCATGCATATAAACATTTAATTATATGCATAAATGTGTATTAGATTATATTATATATATATTGTATGTATGCAATGGTGTGTGTGTGTATATATATATATATATATATATATTCATATGTAGATATAAGTTTGTGTTTGGGTACATGTATATGTGTATGAAAGATGCATATACATATATGGGTGTGTATATGTATATTTGTATATATATATATATATATGTGTGTGTGTGTGTGTGTGTATGTAAGTGAATGTATAGTTATATGTGAAAATTTAGATATATATATATATATATTTATTTATTTATATATGTGTTTATGATTATATTTATAAATATGTATATGTGCTATTATTCTTATTTATATATATATACATGAGTGTTTGTATATGGTTGGAGAATGTTATTTTTACTGTGATTTAATCAATGGTAGTTTGGTAATCGACCATTTGCCTTGAGAGGTATTTTGGTAATGTCTACTTATTCGAGGGTTATCTTAGTAACTATCAAAAGGGTCAGTGGCGTTTCAGTAATTATATCAGTTTGATTAGTGTTTGTTAATCGTTGAATTAAGTAGAGGCATTTCGGTAATTATCGTTGTCAGGTGGGATAATTCAGCAATTATATATTGTATTGTTTTGTTTGGTTGTATGGATGCGTTGTGGCATATGCATTCATTTACATAGAGCAATTTAAAAGTTTTATTGTTTATGTGAAATGAAGGATTTTTCCCTAAGATTTATAATTTTTTTTAAAAGTGATTGCACCGGTATGTGTGCATGATTTTAAACCTTATTTTTAATAACACTTTGAATCACTGACCACTCAATGGATAGGTCGCTCCAGAACGGTGATTCAACCGCATATCATAGGCGGCTGTGGGGTTTCATGTGGCAGCACAAAATGCAGAATGAGCGTAAGCTATCTGGTTTATAAAATAAAGGGGGAAAAATATTAATTTTATGTGTATGGTTGTACACTACATAATATGGCATTGGCATATGCATTTGGGTTGCCTACTGAGTGTTTTTCACTCACCATATTTATTGCGTGTGATAAGTAAATCCAAGACTTCCCACAGGGCTTAGCGAGGGTGCTGACTAGAGAACACAGTGTAGTACTATTTTCTTTCGCATTTGTTTTGGTATTTTGGGTAAAGATACTTTGTGTATTTTAAATACTCTTTTTTCCTTTACGGTATAGGTGTGTATAATTTAATCTGTTTTTAAGTATTAGTATTTAATAGTGTGGTTTGTAAAATGATCTCAAAGAGTAATGGAAGATTTTAATATTATTGCGATATTGTCCAAAATCATTTTTAAGTATGTTAAATTTATAAAAAAAAAAAAAATTATGTGATAATCACACTTTACTTAGGAATTTAGGCTTGAGTAAGGGGGTGTTACAAGTATACTGGCGAGATTTCTATAAGTTTTTTTGAATAATAAGAGATGAGTGAAAATGCGAGTTTTCACATAATTTTTGCCACAACAATGTTGTCTAATGTTATAATACTCTAAACCTACTTAAAAAATACAAAGAGCAAACATTAAAAACCAAAATAAGCATATAAATCTGAAAAATATAGGTATATTATTTACTACTTTTATGAAGATATATGGTAGTTGTTAAAAATGATAGCTCAAACTCGAACACTTTTTTTAGTAAATAAAAAAAAAGAATCTTGATATGGACCTCATCAGTCCAGGATTCTATTAGTGGATATGACATTCTTGTTATTCCAGCTTTGCAACTTGGCAGGAGTTGAAAGCGGTTAGTTCACACCCCTAATAGATTGCCCTCCACCAAGTGCTTCAAGCAAAGTTAAATATACCTGAAACAATAGCGGGGCTTACCAAGACTCGAATCACAACTCTCATAAGTAACTATGATATAACGGCTGATTTCCTTTCTGCTATGCCACATCCCCAGGTGCCTCAAATTCAAACACTTGAACATGGATCTTTCAGCAATACTGCTTATTGTTTGATAGAAGATACCTTTGGATGAAGAATTTAAGAAAGAGAAGAAAAAAAAAAAGTAAGTGAAAACAAGTTAGAGTATATGAGATAACATAATAAAGAAAATGGATAGGTGGATGGTATAACTAAAGGATGGGTATTTTAAATAGACTAGTAGAACATATAGATTTTTTATATATATAGAATTATAGACGGATGGGTATTTTGGGCTAAATTATTGTTCATGTGGACATTTAGAATAAATACCTATTTTATATGTAAATTTTGATTTTAAATACCTATTTATATTAAAAATGAATTAATTGTTATGAAAAATAAAAGGTTGTGATAAAACTTTAAACTACAGGGTGAGTTTATGAAACTATCCCTTTCACTTACATGATATTAATTTAGGTGCTTAGGGAAGTAAATGATTTAAACGTATAAAATTAAAAAACAAACAATTTAATAAAGGTTCAAATATTATTATGTTTTCTGAAATATATTGTACATTTTTATGAGTTAGGTTGGATGCTTGTCTACAATATTTTGAATAGGTTTTTTGATACCATAGTCAGACCCAACATGCATTAATGAAAAAAAGCCATATTTTTATAGAATTAAAATCTTAGCCCAAATTGACTTTTACACTCTTTAAATGCTTTAAATTGATAATTAAATTCTATAGCCTAGTCAAACCACTTATACCGGCACAAATACCAAAACATATAACTCATCATCTCCTCTATCTTTTTCTTAACTGATCCACCTTTTCTTTATCCATTGTCGTCGCCGTCGCGATCTTATTATCCTTCTCTTCTTCCTATTTTTTTTTTTTGGTTGAGAAAGTCAATCAAAATGAATTTTGGAGACACATTGGGGAAGTGAAGAATATTGGCAAACTAAATCAAAATGAATTTTTTCCAACAACGCACCCTTTTGAAAGTTCGAACGTCTATCAAATTCACTGTATTTTTTGAAAACCTAAATCAACCCAGAAAATTATGAAAAAATATTTAAATTAAAACTAATCCTCTTAGATTTTCAATGATATATCATACGCACAAATCGAAGTTCGGAAAGGTATTCAAAACTAAATCTTTTCCAACAGCGTGCCCTTTTGAACTTTTGAACACTTGTCAATTTCACTGAATTTTTTGGAGATATAAATCAAACCAGAAAATTCTAAAAAAATATTTAAAATAAATCTTATCCTCTTAGCTTTCCAACCATATATTATACGTCTCAATCCGAGTTCAGAAAGGTCTTCAAATTTAATATTTTCCAATAGTGCGCACAAGTGGAAGCGGGTAGGCAGCATGGTCAGTGGCCACCTATGGGGGGTCAGTGGGCCACCAATAGGGATAAATGAACTCTAAAAGTTATGAAAAAATATTTAAATTAAATCTGATTCTCTTATCTTTTTAATGATATATCATACGTACCAATCGGAGATCGAAAAGATGTTCAAAATAAATATTTTCCAACAGCGCGCAGAAGTGCACAACGATGACATTCACATGTCTATCAACTTCATTGTATTTTTTGGATACATAAATTAACCCAAAAAATTATGAAAAAATATGTAAATTAAAGATCATCCTTTAGTTTTCCAACGATATATTATACACATGAATCGGAGTTCAGAAAGATATTCAAAATTAAATTTTTTCAAGAGCGCACAGAAGTGCAAGAATGGGCATTCGTCGGTGGCCACCTACCCCCTTATGGTGGCCACCTACCTCCCTACGGTGGCCACCAACCCCCCTTCCGTGGGCACCATAGGGGGGTAGGTGGTGTAACACCCCTTTTATCCAAGCCCAAAGACCCGACCAAAGGAATGTCACTCTTCTAAAAACGGTACATTGGGTTAAATAAAAGAGAACTTCTTTTGAAATTTAAAGACAAAAGCCGGATACAAAATTGTCTTTACTCTTTAGGATAAAATTTAAACCGTTAGTAATAATAATAACCCAAATATATCTTTAACTATAAACAAAACAGTTCTTTACACAAGACCCACAGCGTAAAGAAAATCAGTTGTATCCCAATTAGAGTTTTAGTTTAAATCAAAATGACAAAATAATGCGGAATAAATTTGTACTATTGCCACCCTCCGCTGGTCCGCCACGATAATGCCAAACTGCTCAGGCTAGGTTTTCGGGATTACCTATGTACAAAGAAAACAAACAGGAGTGAGTGGAAATCACTCAATAGAGTCTCAACATACATGTAGTAGTGCAATGCAGTATGGTGATGTAAATGTCTATAGCCATGGGACTCAAATTTCTACACTTTCTTAAAAAGGAAACATTCTTGTGTCATCTATATGCATGTTTAAAACTCAATCTTTTTCAAACCTCTTATGTAATAACTTTTAAAACTCATATCGTAGGACTTTTCACTTAGCGTAAATTTTAGTTCTGAGCTAATTACCCAAGAACTCTAATTTCCTAAAGCAAACATACGCATACTTTCAAGGAAATCCTTATACACTTAATCGTTTAGAGGAATCGGTGTGAGTAGGGAAGAAACCCGCTTGCATCCGTGTCATACAAGTGCTGGGGTTACTCCCTCCACATACACTACTACGCTCGTATGTGATTGCATACGAGAATCCTTTCTCTCCACTCACTAGTTAGTGGGACCTCAACTAAACAATTTACATTCACAAACATATATGCTCAGTTCGCTATACATGGATGCCTACGTATGCATGGTAGTGACTTCTCAATGCTTTAACCTTTAAAACATGATTTGACCGAGAAAACCGATTCATTGCATGCAACAAAACTTTCATGACATGTTAACGTGCATATGCATGTCCATGCTATATGTAGCAATTCCACTTTCATTTCTAAAGTACGGTACTCACAATAGTTAAACCATATCTCATCCAACAAATGAATGTAATCACAATTATTATACAGTCACATGCCACAATAATCCAAGTTCACACTAACCATATATATATATATATATATATATATATATATATTTATAAATAATTATTATTTGTATAATTACATAGCATGCTTACTTCAATGCACTTATTTAGACAAGCCCAAAAACTAGCATGTCCATCAGGTTTATAAAGGCCATAACTAATTCATTAAAGCTTAGATTTCTACAACTCCAGAACCAATGGAACCATAATTCATCACAGTACAAGGGAAAAATATGTCATGGAAATTATAAAAATTATAACCATAAGAATATAGTGCAATCCCGTGGGTGAAAATGTTGTTCTACTCCCGAATTTTCCCAGAAAACGGTTAAACTTGTAAGACTCATAACTCTTTCATCTTAATTCCGAATTGAGAAATTCCAAAGCCAAGATGACTATCATTCATTGAATTAAAATGGAAAAATATCACACGAAAATAAAGAAAATTATAAACCCTTCGAAACCATCAAAACCCGTGGGTTAGGTGCAGACACGTTCCAGAATTTCTAAATCGAAGAGCAATTTTGTAAAAACTTTTCTCCCTCATTACACATCCGAATCTATTGATTCAAAAACCAAATTACTCATGAGACACTCAAGTTTATTCAGTAGAAATTTTGGAATTTTTGGACATATACACAAAGAGCAGTAATTAACCAAATCCACCCAAAATCTCAGCATTTTAAAACCATTTTGCACAATTAATTTCTCATATAACTATAAGGATTTTAGCTCATTTAACTCTCATACATTAACAACTAATTACTACCCCAAAGTTCCAGCTTTTAATTACGTCTAAATCACTACACAATGAGGAATAAATCACCAGCTCACATAATCAGGAAATTTCCAGCACCAACATATCTCATGTATCAACAAGGATTAACAAGAGATAGATGCTAAAATATGATAATATAACTAGTTTCCATCCATCCCACTTAGCCGAAATTTATGAGCTCAAAAAGATAATAATTTCCAGCAAGAAAAACACTAAATCAAGGGTCCAAAAATGCCATGACAAGATACAGCAAGCTGGAAATGAACATAATCACAATGAGGACCAAAAATTTTGCAAAAATTGGAAACCCTAACCTACCACACATTGGGGCTTTGGCCAAAATCCTATAGATCCACTTAAATCAAGTTAAAGACAGCACATTTAAACTTATTTCAAGTTAAACAAAGTAGATCCAAAATAAAAACACTTAAAAAGAGTGGATCTAAGTCAAAATCAACAAGAACATAACACAAAAACACTAACAAACACATCTAAGGTTGGGATCCTACCTTGAGTTAGCTTAAACCTTACAAAAAGCTTTAAAAAGCAAGATGAAAATCCACCTCCAAGCTGCTGGAAATGCTGGCCGGCCCTTCCTCCTTCCTCTACTTGAAGTTTTGAAGGAAAACTCTTGAATCAAGCTTGAGCTACACCCTTCTTCTCTCTCTCCTAAACAACCTCTTCTTTCTTTTCTCTCCAAGGTGGGCGGCAACACTAGGGTTTTTCTTGGGTTTGATTTCAGCCAACACGTGGCTTATAAAGTGGGGCTTAGGGTTTTCAAAAAGGTAGCTAGTGTTTTGATGAGGTGGCAAAAGCTAGACCACTTCTAACTCATGTTTGACCAAATTTGAATTTTGGTCTTGCATGTGATCCCCCACTTCATTAAACAAGAACACTTCAAAAACAATCTTGTCATAAGAACAGTCAAAACTTAAGTCTCAGTCATCACACTGCCAGTTAAACTAATGATGTGGCAGGGTGGACTGCTAACTGTTGACTTTAACTTTGACTTTGCCAAAAAAAGGAAACAAACACAGAGAACACTTAGCATATCACAGACCTCCTAGTCTTAGTCACTCAACACCAGACCATGACTTGACAGTCATCGGTCCATGCGTTGACTTTGACCAAAAGTCAACTGCACATAAAAGTAAACAGATATTAAAGGGTGGGGTACCTACCCCCACCACCATGGAGGGTTGGCCACCGGGGGTCGGTCACCGGGTGGCCACCTACCCCTATGATGGTTAAAAGGGGGGGCCACCTACCCCTATATGGTGAAGTTGGTTACCCCAGTTCTCGCATTTTTTGACAAAAATTTAATTTTGACATTCCAACTCCATTCATGCATATAATATATCATTGGAAAGCTAAGAGAATGAACTTTAATTTAAATATTTTTCCATAATTTTCTGGGTTGATTTAAGTATCCAAAAAATTACAGTGAAATTGAGTGACATGCAAATGCCGTAGGTGTGCACTTCTGCGCACTGTTGGAAAACATTTATTTTGAACACCTTCCTGATCTCTAATTGGTACATATAATATATCATTAAAAAGCTAAGAGAATGATCTTTAATTTATATATTTTTTCATAATTTTCTGGGTTGATTTATGTCTCCAAAAAATACTGTGAATTTGACATGCATTTGTAAGTTCAAAAGGGCACGCTGTTGGAAAAAATTCAGTTTTGAACACCTTCCTGAACTTCAATTCGTGCGTATGATATATCGTTGGAAAGCTAAGAGGATGAATTTAATTTAAATATTTTTCATAATTTTATGGGCTGATTTAGGTTTTCAAAAAATACGTTTGGATGACGCTAAAGTTCAAAATAATGCTATAAAAATTTTATTTTGATCGAGTTTGCAAATTCTCATTTTAATAGGTTCCAAAATTCATTTTGATGACTTTAACAAGAAGAAAAGAAAGTTAAAAGATTAGAAAAGATAATTTGATTTAATGACAAGATTATAGAAAAGATACAATGTTAATGATTTCATTTAATATTAAACAAAAATTTTGGTAAAGATATGATTTAAAACACTAAAATCTTAAATTTTAATTTTATAAAAATGTCTAAAATTATTTTATTTTTTAGTACCAAAAAGTAGTTTTAAATATAAATTGACAAATGACAATTTGTTTATAAATTAGATTTTTTTTTATTTATTTATTTGTTATTAATAAAGTATTATTTTAATATTCTCCTTATGCTTTATAAAAAATAAATTATTTGTTATTATCCTTAACAGGTTGGAAATAAATTTTTTAAATCATAGCTAAAGTTTTTGAAATTTCTATTTTTCCTATATGAAATTATCCATTTCTCTTATATGATATTAATTTAGGAGCTTAGGGAAGTAAATGATTTAAGCGCATAAAATTAAAAATAAAAAAAAATTATGAAGGTTCAAATATTATTATGTTTTCTGAAATATATTGTACATTTTTATGAGCATAGTTTAAAAATTTTAAAATTTTTACGAAGTTTTGTGGAAATTTTGAAATTTTTAAGGTATGAAAAATTATCTTTGGACCTAAATGGAAAATGATTATAATCATATTTTAAAATACCAATAGCAACAGAAATATTAAAAGTAAAAAATATAGAAATATCGATGCAAATATCAATAAAATATTAATATCGATAAAACTTTAAAAGAAATGATGAAAATTAATAAGAAAATATGAAAATTTTTAATAAAATGTCAAGATATACTTATTTATTAACTACTTTTCAATTTACCTATAAAAACTTAAAAAATATTGAAGATAAATTATATTTCTTATAATCAAGGGATCTATAGCACTCGTTGATAATAATAAAAATATAATTTTTTTTGACGAATTATTCATTAATTAGAAAATAATACAATTATATAATTGCTTAAATATAATTTAATACCATATATAATTTCTTGGTGGTTAAAATATTCACTCTCTTCCTCATAGTTTGTAGTCTATACTTGTCCATTTAAAGGTTTAAAGTAAAGCATAATATATATTTAATAATAATGTAAATAATTATTACATAGTTTGAAAATAAGAAAAAATAATAATTATAATTTTGAAAATAAAAAAGATGCACGGTAGTCTATACTTGTCCGTACAAGGCTAAAAGCATAACATAATATATATATATATATATATATATTTAATATATTTAAACAATAATAATATAAAATAATTATTACACAATCTAAAAATAATAATAATTATAATTTGAAGAAAAAGAAAGATGCTTTTATACTTTAGTACTTGTGTGTAATATGTAAGTATATTCATAATTATAGTTTGAAAAAAAAATATACTATGTAATGTGTAAAAGGCTAAAAGTATATAAATATAATAATTATAATTTAAGGAAAAAAATATTCATATTGTACTTAATACTTATACATAATATCTTAAAATATACGATAATTATAATTTGAAAAAGAAAATGTTCATGTTGCACTTTTGTGTAAAATCTAAAAGCATATTATTTTATTTTTTAAAAATTAAAAGTATTATATATTTTAGAAAAAACCATAATATTTTTAAAATTCTATAAAAAAAAACTAAATATTTTTAAAAAATTTTATGTTTTTAAAAATTAAAAGTACTATATATTTTAGAAAAATCCATAATATTTTTAAAATTATATAAAAAATAAATAAATATTTTAAAAAAATTTTATGAATATTTCAGAAATTTTCATGAAAATTATAAAAAATTTGACTAAATTATGAAGGAATTAACATAAAAATTTTAATAGAATATCGAAGAAATGTAAAAAATTTTGATGAAAATTAAAGAAATTATAATCATAGTTTAAAAATAAAAAATTTTCACAAAATTTCATGAAAATTTTGGAAATTTTTAGATATGAAAAGTATTTTTGAACCGAAATAGAAAATGGTTATAATTTCTATAATTTTTATTTTCTATTTGAGTTCAAGGATAATTTCCATACCTCAAAATTTTTGAATTTCATGAAAATTTTTAATATTTGAAACTATGGTTATAATTTATGAACTTTTCATTGAAATTTTTAATATTTCTTCAATATCCTCACAATAGTTTTGTTAAAATTTTCATATTAATTCAACTACAATTTAGTTAAAATTTTCAAGAAAATTTTCAAAACGTCCGTGGAAATATCTGTGAAAATTTTCATGAATTTTAAAAATATTATGGATTTTTATAAAATATAAAATATATAAAACTTTTAATTATAAAAAAATAAAATAATATGCTTTTAAATTTTACACAAAATTGCAACATCAACATTTTTCTTTTTCAAATTATAATTATCATATGTTTTAAGATATTATGTATAAGAATTAAGTATAACATAAGCATTTTGTTTCCCTCAAATTATAATTAATATATTTATATTCTTTCAGCCTTTTACATATTACGTAGAGAATTTTATTTTAAACTATAATTATAAATATGCTTAGATATTACAAACAAATACTAAAGTATAAAAGCATCTTTTTGTAAATATATATATATATATAATTATTTTTATTTTCAAATTGTGTAATAATTATTTTATATTATTGTTAAATTATCAAATATATATATATATATATATATATATATATATATATATATATGCTATGCTTTTAGCCTTTATACGGATAAGAACAGACTACAAAGCATCTTTTTATTTTCAAAATTATAATTATTTTTTTATTTTAAAATTATGAAATAATTATTTTTAAATTATTAAATCTATATATATACATATATACATATATATATATATATATATATATGCTTTGCTTTAAACTTTTATATCGACAAGTATAGACTATAAACTATATGGAAGAGAGTAAACATTTTCAATCATTAAAAAATTCTATGTGATATTGAATTATATTTAAATAATTATACATTTATATTATTATTCTAATTAGTAAATAATTCATCACAAAAATAACAATATTTTTATTACTGTCTATGCTCAATATTTTTTAAAAAAAGTTTATAGCTAAATTCATAAAATAGTTAATAAATAAGCATATCTTTTTTTAAAAAAATTTATAGCTAAATTCATAAAATAGTTAATATATAAACATATCTTGAAATCTCATTAAAAATTTCTATATTTTTTTTCAATTTTGTAATTTTTTTGAAGTTTTATTGATATTGATATTTTATTAATATTTCTACCGATATTTTTATATTTTTTTACTTTTGATATTTCTGTTGATATGAATATTTTAATCCATATTTATGAGTTAAGTTGAATGGTTGTCTACAATATTTTGAATATAAATTGACAAATGATAATTTGTTTATAAAATTAGATTTTTTTTATTTCTTTATTTGTTTGGATAAAGTATGATTTGACTATTTAATTTATAAAAATTATGCTAATTTTATATTTTATAATTAATTTAATATATATATTTCCTTTAATTTAGTCGGAAACATCTCATATAAGTTGTTTTGATACGTGTCTAGTGGGTTAAATATGTTAATATACACATAATTTAAAATTAAACATGTTGGCCGGTTGCACTTTAATTTAATATATGCATTTATATCAACCCATTAGCTTTAAATACACCTCCTTTAATCTAACACGTACACGACCCATTGCAAGGTTTAATATTATGTTTGTATTTATTATTTAAAAATGTTTTTTAACAATTAATTTCATTGATACTCATAAGGTTTGTCGTAAATAAAGATAGCTACTGTTTTTTTCAATATTTATCACCAATACCCCACGTTAGTTAGCCCCTGTTAAAATAAATCATACAAGGGTATAAACGACTTTACACATAATATTTATAATGAAATGAGTTAATATTATATATATATATATATATATATATATATATTTGTTAGAGGGATTTTATGGTGGGCGACGTCTTCCATGAGGACGAACCCATTACTTTTTTCTTTTTTGTACATATTTTTATAAAATATATAAATATATAAAAAAAGAAGAAAAATAAATTGATGGGTTTGTCGCCCAACGTAACGTAACGTGGGCGACGTCGCCCACCACAATATTTCCCATATTTGTTATTAATAAATATGTAAACTCAAAGTGAAAAACTCTCTCTCTTTTGTGGGTATGACACGCTCTCCTTTAATATCAAGCCGACCGTGTCTGTGGCTGACATGCGTTTGAATATTCAGATTTCAATAAATGATTTACAGGCTGCTAAAGGGGCCCATGGAAATTGTGTCTGACCGTGACCGTGACCGTGACCTAATGACCGCCAGCCCTGGTGATTGGGACACGGTGATAACTAGTCGTCCTTATGGCTGTAGAAAAATGTTCAAGCGTGACCAACTCTATACCTGTTTGTCGTGAAACATGTGAATGTACATCGTGAAACTTGTGGGCTGCACGAATATACTCGTTTTTCTTACCCCTCAATGGGCCGGCTAAACTTGCGGTGATTGTGAATGTATCTCTTGGTGAATTTATTATTCTACCTTTATATATATATATATATATATATATATATAATTGGCATTTATACTTAATGTATTAGAATTTGTTTTTTCAATAGGTTTAGAGTATGTTTTAGAAGACAAATACTTTATCCCAACTGCAAAATATTAAAATGATATCTTTAAAAAAATATTTTCTTAATAAAAAAGGTATAGACTAACGAAATAAAAATATGACTTGCCTAGATTTTTTATGTTATATGCTCATGTTTATCCAATTTTACCAAGATCCAATGTGTATAGGAAAAAGAAATCTGAATCAACCATTAAAAAAAATAAAGTTAAAAAGTATCATAGTTAGTGTACCACTGCTTTATTACTAAATAATAAAAAAATATATGATAAAATGGAAATTCTGATCATTTTTATATTAAAAAAATTAAATTATATTAAAAGATAAAATTTTATTACCATTTTAGTTTTATAATTTTTTAAAAATTTAGAATAATTAATTTACTCTCCTAACAGTTCTATTAGAATATTTTATTTTATATTATATATTATATATTCTATCAAAAAAGAATATTTTATTTTATAATACATATCGTATTAAACTATTTATATATATATATATATATATATATTTTCATATATAGGTAGTAATAAATTATTTTTGTTTGGGGTTCACTATAGAGGGACCCTCGGCGATGGTGTAATCCGTTTATAATCAGAATCGATCAGAAGTCGTGAATTTAATCATGGCAAGCCTTGTTTAACACTTCTATGTAGACTCCGCATGCATGTGCCTGTAAAGGAGGGAGTTGTTAGTGAAAATTTAATAATTTTTGGGACAATAATTCTCGTTACCCCCTTTTTTTTTCCATAAAAAAACAAATTATTAATGGAGCTTACAATAACATGTAAAACTCAAGGTGGATAACTTATTATAAAATTGAGATAAAAAAAAATTTAAATAAAAAAAATTAAAAGAAAACAGAAATTTGAATTGGAAATCACCGCCACTTAATGTCGTTAAGTGGCCATTTGGTAATGTTTTTAATTTTTTTTCTTGTGTGTAATTTATTTAATTTAAAATTAGTTAAGACTTGTTAGAATTTGTTAACCTTCTTATTTACTATAAATGTGAAGAAAAATAAAAAGTATAAATATTAAGTTAAAAACACTTTTAAAGTGTTTTTCATTTAGTATTTGTGTAGTTTTCCTTTATATTTACAGTAAAATAAAAAGATTAATAAATTCTAATATGTTTTAACTAACTATTGAATTGAACAAATTATCTACAATTTAAATAAATAAATAAATAAAAAGCAAAAATATTACCGAACGGCTATAAGAAAAAGGCAAATTCAAAGTATATTCATATAATCTAAAAGCATGTTTAACATGAAAGAGGTGGCGGTTAGAGAAGAAACAAAAGGAGGAAGGAGGAGCGTTCTTACTTCAAAGAATAGGCACAACGTGATTTGATTGATTTATATTAACAAGGTATATTCGTATTTTTCCATGTTGAAAAAAGAGTTAATAATCTTTGTCTTAAATTGTGGGGTTAAATATGGTTAAAGCCCTAAATTATGGATTGCATATTCATATTTTCCTCAATAACTTGTCTTTTTCCCTTGGAAATATAGGCTAAAACTAAAGAGATATAATTAAACATGTATATTTTTCTGATTTTGTTCTTTTGAGTTAATTATACTATATATCTGTTCATTTATTTTCTCTTAATCCTGTCACAATAAAATATCGAATAAGGCTCTAGAAAATATTAGAGATTTTAAATTTGAATCCAAATATATACCAAATGACATAATAAGTGGTATGTTATTATTAAAAAAAATATTTTTATCTTTTCCAATTCAACTTCCACTACAAAAAAAATGAGCTTCACCGACTAAACTATTACCGACCAATCAAAGTTGGTCGCTATAACCTACCATCGCTGACCAATAATCGGCAAATCATTTCGTCGGTTTAAGAGTTAAAACTTTTTTCACGTTCTTCTACGACCAAATAATGGTCATTGATTAACCATTACAGCGACCAAATTTTAGTTGGTCGCTAAATAAAATGGCGGGAATAAAACCCGCGAATTTTTTTTGCGGGAGAACCTAGTTGCGACCAAACAGTGGTCACGGATGTGATGTTTCAGCCACCAGATTTATTTGGTCACTAGAATTTTAGTTTTTCCCGACCAAAATTTAATTGGTCGGAGAAACAATCAATTATAGACCAAGAAATGGTCACAGAATGTTAGTTTTACCGACGACTCTTAGGTTGGTCGCTGGAGATTTTAGAAATAAATGTTGTACCGACCATCCAAAAAGTGGTAGGTAAAACATTATAATAGCGACCATTGGTTGGTTGCTGGTTGCTGGTTGCTTCTTTTAGCTACCAATGTTTTGTTGGTCGCAAAAGGACTTTGCGTTACTACTTTATTATAAATTTGAAACAATATATAAATAATAGAATAATATATAGAAAACAAAAATTAATAAAAATATATTGTCTCATATATCATTACGTATTAATTTGTTCATACACATATATATAATAAAATTTACTAGATCAATGTGCATTGTGTGTTATACATGTATTATATATATATATATATATATTTGTCACATATATATGTATTTATTCATACACATACATGTGACAAAGTATTATATTATTTTATTATTTATAGAAACTCAAATTTATTTATTTCTAATTAATTAAGACATACACATGTATCACATATGTCACATATGTGATATAGAATTGTGTCACATAGATAATTGTTTATGTATATGCATATAAAAAGGAATGTTACATAAAAAATACTATCTCATATTTATCTTATATATATGTTACATTACGTATTAATTTGTTCATACACATACATATAATAAAATTTACTAGATCAATGTGCATTGTGTGTTACACATGTCACACACCCACATATATATATATATATATATTCATACACATACATGTGACAAAGTAATATATTATTTTATTATGTATAGAAACTCATATTTATTTCTATATAAGTAATTAAGACATACACATATGTCACATAGAATTGTCACACATGTCACATAAATATTTGTTTATATATAGATATGCATATAAAAAGGAATGCCACATAAAAAATAGTCTCATATTTATCTCATGTATACGTTCCATTACATATTAATTTGTTCATACACATGCATATAATAGAATTGACTAGATCAATGTGCATTGTGTGTCACACGTCTTATATATATGTGTCATATATATATGTTTTATTCATACACATACATGTGACAATTTATTATGTATAGAAACTCATATTTATTTTTATTTAATTAATTAAGACATACACATGTATGCATATGTTAATTAGAATGGTTTTACTATGTTTAATGATAATTTTAATTAATAACAAATAATTTAATATTAACAGAAATATAGAAAAACATTAAAATTAACACATCATAATTATAAATGGTTATATATTAATATATGATATAATTATTTGTTATAACAAATAATAAATGAACCATAATATTAATATATTTATTTAAACATATATAACATATAATAATATAATTGTGAACGAATTTATACAGTAACTATATTATAATGATAAATAAACTAGATATTTTATCGAAGTTAACAAAACTTTTGTTAGTTTTTAATATATTTGTAGTTTGCAAACCCAATATCAGAAGAACGCCCCCAAGGCAATATCGGCCACCAGCGACTTATATCCCGACAAACCACAGCACCAAGAGAAAATGAAATTTATCACTATTTATAACACCCTTGCAGGATTTTACTTTTATGTAATTTTTCTTATATTGATCTTCCAAGACTAAATTAAATCATACACACTTTCTCTTAAATTTGTTTGATATAAAACAAATTAAAATAAAATTTCAAAGCTCTAAAAAGTTAATTAACATACACAGGATACTTTAGAAGCCACAAAACTTTAACTTAGAATGTTAAAATATAATTACCTGTTTCCATGTGAACTACGGAGAAAATATAAATGGTGAAAAAGATTTGTATTTTGTTCTTTAGAAGAAATGAATATTTATTCGTGACAAAATCTTATATAAAAGAATATATATAGAGAGAGAGAGAGAATTTGAGTGTTATAAATAGTGAAAAACATCCTTTTTTTTTATCTTTATTATATATTTTAATGGGGCTGAAATTTTTTTTTTAAAAAAATTATTATGATGATGTGGCAAAATGCCATATCGTTTAATATATATTTGGAAATTTAAATTTTAAAATGAGTACTGCTATTTATTATAAAAGTTGTGATAAATATAGGTGATATGATATTCACATGGCATCTGCATTAGCATTTTTTTTTTTATACTTTTAATCATTTAAAAATTATGATATCACTTGTGAAAAATTCACAACCTGTGATGAAAAGTATTAAATAAATTTGGTTAAAAAAGCTGATGTGTGTTGTATTATTCATGAATATTACATAATTATATGAACTTTTAACTTCTATTTCTCTCCATCTTTTATAGCTTCCTATATTTTAAAATTTTCACATATTAGCCACCCTAATTTGTAAATTATAACTTTACCGCCTCACATTCATTTTCTCTTCAATTCAGCCGCCTTTGTAGTCAAACCTTGAACTTTTTTTTGTTTTAAAGTTTGACGCTTTTAAAACTTATTTAATGAAATAAACAATTTGACATAAACATAAAATTATGAAGAAAACAATTATTGAATAAGGAGAAATTTGGAAAATTGTCATTATATAAGAATAAATTTTCATTAAATTATTCAAACTTACATTTATTAAAGTATTTACTAAAAATGAACCACTTGATGATATGTTTGTCAAAAAAAAATAAAAAAAATTAAAGTTAATACCACTGTTAGTCTCTAAACTAGACATTAATTTATATTTTGGTCCCCAAAGGTTTTTTCTTTGTCCTTAAACCACATTATAAACATCTCATATAACTATTTTTGGTATATCTTTAGTGGATTAAATGTGTTAATATATAAATAATTTAAAACTAAACTTGTTAACCGGTTGCACTTTAATTGAATATATGTATTCATCTCCACCCGTTAGCTTAATGGTTAGGTAGCATAAAATTTTAACACAAACATAACCAATTGCCAGGTTTAATATTACGTTTGTATATATCACGCTTTGATTCTCACGATGTTTGACGTAAATACAGATAGTTAACGTAATTTTAAATATTCATCATTAGTACCCCATGTTTAGTTAATCTCTGTGAAAATAAACGGCACAAGGGTATAAACGACTTTACACTTAATATTTTTGATTAAATGAATTAAAAAATATATATTTTTTGTAATTAATAAATATCTACACTCAAGTGAAAAACTCTCTTTCTTGTGGTCACTATGTCAAGCTGTGCATTAGGACCGTTTCTAAGGCAATTTCTTAAGCTACTACGTGACCGTGACAAACGACCACCAACTTTAGTGATTGAGCCACGGTGGAGAGAGTCCTTATCGCTTTCGAAAAATATTTATACGTGACACAGAATTAGTTGTTTATCGTTCAATGTATGAGTGAATGCATGTCTCATTTTGTTTTTTGTTTTTACCCTTTCGATTTTTTGTGGATGTCACTATTGCACAACAACCGCTCTATTTTGTCCTTTGCCTTATTCTGTAGTAGAACCTCAATTATTATTTCTTTAATCAACTAGACTTATCGATGAAGCAGAAGAAAGGTATAAGATTCATTGCCTTATGCATATATGCATATGAGGTTGTGGATTTGATATGACATGACAAGTTCCGTTTAGTTGTCTACTCCGTATGCATGTGCCGATCGAGGGAGTTGTTAGTGGAACCTAAGAGTCTCTAAGCTAGTGATTTCTTTCAATAAATTCTTTTTTATTAAAAAAAATATGTATATGTTGATGGAGCTTGCCATAACATATAAAACTCAGGAGGATGAATTAAAAGAAAACAAAAATATGAATCTGGAAATCACTGTAAAGAAAAGAAAAAGAAAAAGAGGCATTTCAAAGTATATGAGTATATGCCAAAAACATATTTGAGATGGAAAGAGGTGGTGCTTGGTCAAGAAACATAAAAGGGGAAGGAGGAAAGTTCTAACCAATGATAAAAATTTAGCTTAATAAAAATTTCTCTTTCTCGACCAAAAAATAAAATATCTATTTTATTGATAAAATTTTGATATCTCATATATTAATCAAATAAACTAAAAAAAGGAAAAAGAAAAAAAAAAAGGTAAATAAGTTGATTAACATGTGAGGTGTCAAAATTCTACCAAGGACACTTTAAAAAGACTACAAAATCCATTATTTAATAGGTTAAGGGTGCTTGAGCCAGTATTTTCAAATAAGGAACGTTAACCCTTTGATCACTAATTTACCCTTATGAAAATCCACAATTTACAATTGTAAATTTCACACTCTAACTTTACTGATCAATTTATTTTCCCCTGTATTTTATGATTTTTTCAAATAGCTCATCATCCTTTGTTGATTTCTTAAACTTTTGATTGCCGTTGAAGTGTTTATCTTAATTTTTCATTGTTCAAAGAAATAAATTCATATCATATAATTTTTTTTTATCCTATAGGAAATTTTTTGTAAAAGTGTAAGAAATAAAAAAAATAAGAAAATAAAACCTTTTACCAGCTTCAAAAGGCTATTAAACACTTTATCAGGGTAAAGAAATAGTTGATAACATAGAGTAATACTCTACCCTAAATAGTGCGACTCTATCTTAATAGAGTAGTAATCTTCTTATGTAGTGTGAAGTATCGTATCATTATATTGTTGTAATCTAAATTAATAAATCTATATATATTTTTATAAGTTTGAATTATTTTTTATATATATTTTTTTAAAATATTATGTTTCATTGAAATATAATAATGACTGAAGTTCAAAAGTGTTGTGGAATCCTCAAATCGGTGAGTTTAATCTTTTTCCTTTTTTAAGTTGAGGGCAGTTTGGTATTTTAAAATGGGTAAAAGTGCTAAAGCTCATTGTTTCAAAATGTTGGTTAAATATCTTTAACCTGTAAAATATTGGGTCATATGGTCAAATTTCCGAGCAGATAGCTGATTAATTTCTATCAATAAGAGTATATTGGTAATTTTCTACATTGAAAAAAAAAGTTAATAGTTTTTGTTTTAAATTGGAGTTATATATCTTCAAGGCCCTAAATTATGGATGATATATTCATATTTCCCTCAATAATTTGTCTTTTTCCATTGGAAACGTAGACTAGAACTATAAAATGTGTAATTAAACATGCATATTTTTCTTATTTTGTTGTTTTGAGTTAATTGTTCAGTATCTTTTCATTTATTTTCTCTTAACCCCTCGACAATGAAATATTAGATAATATTCTTGACGCCAACTTTATTTATCATATTGAGTTTATATATCAACTACCTGGTATTTATATATTATTGTTGGTTTCCATTTAAGTTCCTTATCTTTTATTGTACATAAATTTGGTTAAAAAAGTTGATGCATATTGCAGTATTCATAAATCTTACATAATTATATGAACTTTTAACTTCTTTTTCTTTCTATCTTTTGTTCTATTTTTTTTTTTTAATTTTTTGAATAAATTGATCATTGTTATAAGAACAAAGAAGAATAATGTAGTATAATAGGGTAAATTTCAAAATAGCTTCCTATATTTCAAAATTTTCACATATTAGCCACTCTAATTTTGAAATTATAGATTTGCCCCCTGACATTTCATTTTTTCTTCAATTTAGCCCTATTTTTTAGGGTTTTTGAGGCCATATCTAGACCATTGTTATTTGAATTTTTAAACTCATTTCTTTAAAGATAATTATTTTATTCCAAAATTACAATAGCACTCTTAAATGATGAACTATTTTTTTATTATTTTTTTTATAATTCGTCAAAATATTTTTTAGTTATATATTTGAAATTTTTAAATAGTTATATGAAAAAAATAGATTGAGATTAAAAAAAATCATAATAAGCTTTAATAGATATTAAAGAGTATAAAAATTGAAATTTATAATAAAGTTTTTTTTTTAATAAAAAATCAGTGATAAATTCATCACTAAAATTTATTTCGTCACTAAATGTTATTTTATCATTGACGAAAATCATCGCTAAAGGTCATTTCGTCATAAACACTTCATTAGCGACGAAGTTGACGAAACTTCACGATAAAGTTGACAACCACTTCGTTTAGCGACGAACTACTTTCAATGAACTACTTTACAAAATTTGGCATTTCGTTAGTAATGAACCACTTCTTCATGAATAATTCACTTTGAATTAACGAAATTCATTAAAGATATATTTGACTTTTCATTCAAAAACTAAAATAATAATTATAAGAAAAATTTATTAAAAAATTCAAATAGGCCTGAAATATGATATGACATCAAAAACCCCATTTTTATAGTCAAATCTTGAGCACCTCAACCCAGAGCGCTTCAAACAATGACACTACTCTTTTTAATTCTCACATTCTAAACGTAGATTTATAAGATTGTTTATGTTTCACACCCCATATTCTAAATATGACAAAAATTGATAATTGAGAATGATTTTCTAGTATGAAAATTTCATTAGAAAAAATCGAACAGCCATCGATTGATGGCCACAAATTAAGTGGACCCACAAGAATATATATCGCCTAGCCACAAATTAAATGGACCCACAAGAATATATATCGTTAATCTTTTCAAATTCTTCTACAATTCTTTCTGAAATTAAAAATTCTTCTATTATTTCTTTTAAAAGTTTATTTGCAAAATTAGTTCATGAACTTATTTATAGTATTATTTCGGTTCTTGACTTTTTTTTTTTTTGGCATTTTCGTCCTTAAATTTTAATTATTGTTGCACCCTTGGTCTTTGATTTATTTTCTATTCAATTTTAAATGATTTTCTGTGTAATGCACATAATGCAATTCTAATTATAGTTGAAGTCATTTTACTATTACCTTTTTTATTTTTTATTTTATTCAATATAAAGTGAAATGAAATAAAACTATTTTAATAGAGAGATAACTTTATATTAATTTACCAAAAAGAGAAATTATTTTATATTATATGAAAAAAAAATAATAAAATGAGTTCAAATGTCTTTCAAAATTACTTTATAAAAAAAATTAAAGAGACTAATAGGGCAATTATAATTAAAGTTTACATACGAAATGTCAAAAAAAATAAAATCACGGACCATAGTGTTATTATAAGTAAAGTTTAAAACTAAACGCACAAATAAGCACTTTTTTTAAAAAAATTAAATTCTTCTAAGATTTTTTTTTTTGGGACGAATTCTAAGATTTTTTTCTTGTTGCCAACAACTGTGGATCATTCATTTTCCGATGTGAGAATTAAAAAAAAAGAAAAAAAGAAAAAGTTGAGTGGTTTAGTTTCCAACATAGAAATTAATTTCCAATCGGAGAGACACTATAATTACGTACTGCTTACTGGTAACACGACGTGTATCACGTTTAAATTTTCTGTACTCTTCCCTCAACTCAAAAGTCTATAAGTAGTACACCCTCTATTTTTGAACCACGAAGTGGAAGGCAATTTTCTCTCTACTCTTTTTCCTTTACTAGAATATATTTTTTGGTACTTAAATATATTTCTTAACCATGTGGAATTACATGGTTTCTATTTTCAGTCATCTAAAATGGGCATGCAATTTCTTGCTTTGCTACTCCTTTTTAGTGCTTCCTAGTTACCCTTGTGACGTACAAAAAGCGACGTCATATGGTGCTGGAGGAGCAAGCGTAACCCGGTATCATTGTGAATCTTCAGAGTCGGCTGATGAAAATGTAGAATGCGCTGTGTGTCTTTGCAAGATCGAGGAAGGTGAAGAGATTGGAGTGTTGAGATGTTCACATTTGTTTCACAAAGTTTGCTTAGACAAATGGGCGGTGGAATTCAACCGGACGACGTGTCCGCTTTGCCGTGGCTCTCTGGCGGCTGCTCCTTTGGTGGCGGAAGCTGGAGGCGGAGTGGAAGTGGTGTTGGTCAAGCTTTGGTCTTTCAGATCTGATGACGATCTAGGTGATACGTGGTGGTTGCGGTAAAAGCATAATATGGACCGCCACACACACTCAACATTGTAAGTACGATGTAATATCATGGACCAGACATATATATATAAGCCAGAGTAATTGTTGACCCGTGGCTTGGCCTATCAGTAAAACGCTGAGGATCTGTCTTTTATCAATCTGAATTCAATCAGATATTATTATTTGGCTGGATAGATCAGATGATCCTCGTAATTGCTTATATAGGATAGTACTTTATGACTGATTGTCCAATAAAAAACTGTAACGTTAGTTATAAATATTTGTGAATTATTATGACCATATGCATTATTCATATTTAGTTAACCCACTGTTTACAACTTTTTGCTCTTCTGAAAAGTATCATTATTATTAGAATCTGGATATTTGGAAGCTGGGGATAAACGTGATTCATGTTGTTGTTGTGAAATAATTACTTGACATAAGAATATGTAGGTTTTTTTTAGTTATAAACTTGTATTTTAAATTAGAAGGATGAAATATAAAAAGATTTAATTAAATAAATAAGATGGCGTGTATTTATTTTAAAAGTTTATTTAGCTTTTAGTGAATGCATGTATTAAAAGCATATGTAGAACACCAACGTACATACGTAATACTTTCAAACCCTATGAGCAGTTTGTAAAGAAACTAAATAAAAATGCACAAAAATAAAACAAAAAATTGTGCATGAAAACAGATAACAAAGAAATAAAACAAGTTTTTTTTAACTTAACAAAAAGGACTTTAACAATTGCCTTTTTTATTGGCTTTGGTATGTTTTTGTCTTATTTGCTCTCTTTCACCTGCCGTGTCAATGTGTGTTTATTCTACTTGAGCAAAAAAATAAAAATAAAAACAGAAGTCTTTATAAAAAGTAAAAGTTTTTACGAAATAATAAAAGATAAAAAAAAATATTGTTTACTATACTCTTTTTTTTCTGGTACATCTATTTGTTACTTTTAATATTTTTTAAAAGTATTAATTTTGAAAAAGAATTAAATTTTTTAATATTTATATAGATTTTGTAGATAAAGTCCATGAAAAAGAAAAATAACGTGAGAGAATAAAATTGTTAATGCAAATTATCAAGAAAGCATTAAAAAAATCTATGTAAATATTTTTTAAAATAATTCAAACAAATGTTCTCCTAAAAAATTGTAATATTTTAAAATTTTAGTAAACAAAAGAAGTATTAAAAAAAAAAGTTTCGTATTTCTAAGAAAGGATTTTTTTTTGTCTCTCTTACTCTTTTGTACATAAATAGTCACTTAAACAATTTTTTCTTTATTTATTACTTAATAGAATTTTTTACAATATCTTTATTGTTTTTGACGTTTAATCAAATTTTAGTCAACTTATATAATTTTTGAAAACTATATAAGACCTTCTGCTATTAGTTGACTATCATTAACAATAAATGATATAAGAGCAACTGCATATATTTTTTATAAAAAATAAAAAGATAAAATTATAAAAACACGTGAACAAATTATAAAATGACATGTGGCACAAAAATTCCTTTTCTTTTTCTTCCTCTCTCTTTTTTTCCTGTTCCATTCTACAACTTTCCTTCTATTTCTTTTATTTTCTCTCTGTTTTTTTTTTGTTTTTCTTTGTTTTTCTTCCTCTCTCTATTTTATATTCCATTCCACAACTCCACCTCGATGAGATTTTAGATGAGATTAGACCAAAGAACTAGTTGGAAGTGACACAAAAATTGGAAAGAAAGAGAAGGTGGGAAAAGTCAGAAGAGATTGTGCCAAAGTGGTCAAGGTTAGAAAGGTCAATGGAGGTCACATACTGATAAGAGTCACAAATGACACCAGCCCACCCACAGTAGCTAGTGGAGATGTTCCAAGAGGCAAGGGAGGAGTGAGGATCATTGGTCATGAAGGATTTAAAGGAAAGGAGGGCTTGATCCTCCGAAATGCATGCGAAGAGAGAAGTGTGGAAATAAAGATGGAGGTGAAAGAAGAAGGAGAAGAAGGAGTTATATTTTCCTCTGCGAGTGGCTTTGCTTATTTGCATTGCTAATATGTTTGGTATTGCAAAATTAGGGAATGAGTTTTTTTTTTATTTTTGTTATTTTTCTAGAATTTATTTTTTTCTCTAATAGGTTTTTTCCTCAAAGGGCGATGGCGAGGGAAACTAGAGAGAGAGTGACGGTCAAACAGAAACAAAATGAGAGGAGAGAGAAAGAAAAGAAAAAGAAAAGAAAGAACAATGAAGATTGAGTTGCAAATTAGATAAACAAAAGAGAATGAGAAAAAAAGAAAGAAAGAAAAAAAAAAGAAAATCAATTATTTAATTTTTATTTGAGGGTAAAAAGTTATTTTTATATGTCATGTAGGAGAGAGAAAATTTTTAAGTAATGACTGTTAAAATTAAGGGTACCATGAAATTTTTAAAAATTATATAGGTAATTTAAAATTAAGTCAAATTTCAAAAAGGTTGATTGTAATTAGCCCTTGAAAAAATTAATATTTTTTTTAAAGTATTTTTTAATGCTCCTCATTTAAGATTCTTTAGAAAAAAAAAATTACTTTATAAATTATTGTTATGGGGGGATCCCTAGTTGGTGCTTTCTGTAATAGATAAGATAGAATTAGAAACCATGAATGAGAGAGATTAAAAAGAAATGTGTTTTGCTAAGTAGGAATTAATAAGTGTACATTGGTCATATGAAAAATTAATTCTGGTTTGACTAACTCAATGCTTTGATTTAAGAAATTAAATAAAATGTAACAATAAGAGTACCACTATTCATTATTAGTGGTGATCAATATTGGAGGTGTAAAATGGATCGTGCTATGCCAGCCTGACCCATTAAAAAGTTGAATTGTCTGTGCCTGTGCCATGTCAGGGCCGATCTATCTTTTCTTTGTGTCATGTCATGCCGTGTCTGTATTATAAAATATTAAGTCCAGCACGACCTATAGGCCCAAGCATAGATGTGCTTGTACAGTGCTCGTGTTGGGCACGTGTCGTGCCATGGTCGAGCTGAGCATGTGTTGTGCTCGTGTTTAGCATACTTCATAATCTTTTAAAATAATAAAATGAAAATTATAAAAATATAAAATAAAATATAATTGAAATGTGACTTTGAGTGCTGCTTCATCCAGATTAATTCTCATGCATAATAGGACTTCAATCATCAACTTTCATGTATTTGTTATTCACATGGAACAAACACATTCCATTTCATTGATAGAAAGAAAGCGTATAATCCATAAAAAATGAAAAATTCTAAATTTCACTAATGTGCATAGCCGAAACCTCTTTGGTAATGAAGATTTTCTTAGATATCCAATAGTTAAAACCTAACAATCAAAATTTTAAATTACTATTTTTTCTATGGCATGAAACACTATAATGGAAATGCTATAATAATAAAACTAAAACATTTATACATTTTCTTCCAAGTCACTATTTAAATTTGAACTTGGAAAATAATCAACCAAGTCATCCTTCCAATTGTGGGTCTGAAGTCTTCCATCTTCCCAATCTTTCATATACATAAGGCAATCCAAAATGTCCTGTGCTAATTTTGTCCTTCGCTCGTCCAATACTCATTTACCTGTACTAAAAGCAAATTCTGATGTTACAATAGACACTGAAGGTGTTAATAGATCACAGGCTATGATGGAAAGTACATAAAATGTTCTTTCATGTGTTTTCCATTAAGCCAATATATCAAATTTTTCCAACTCTTCTTGAGTTAGAAAATCTATTTCCAAATATTTATACAACTCATTTCGCGAAGAATTTACATTAGAACTTTGTATTCATTTTTTCACAAGAATTGATTGAGAATATTTGTTATAAAAGAAACTGATGAAATAGTATTTCTAGTAGAACTACCAAATTTTGATTCATAAGCATTATATAAGGTAAATAACAAAACATTTATATCATTTTTATCAATAACAAAATCTAGTTTCAAATTTAAAGCAATTTCATTTAGTAACACTTCAACTCCAACTAGTTTAATTCTAGGATCCATTATTGCAGCTAAACTGAAAATATGTGGGATTCGTTTCCAATATTTTCTGAACTTTTTTTCAATTTTACTACAAATTTCTAAAAAAGTATAATTATCTCTATCTTCAGCAAAAGTAGCACTAATAATGATTAAGAACAATATAAGAAGTTGGATAATAAATACTTGAACAAGCCATTGTTGCATTGTACAAGACTTCCAAAAACTCCATGAACATAAAAGTAACTTCCTAAATTGTTTCACACAAAGTACTACTACCATGCTTGCTATTGTAATAATCATTAATAATAGTGTGGTCTATTGCCTTATTTTGGATCTGTTGCCTTTATCTTTGATGTCGGTCTCACCCAGTACCGTCGCTTATTGATCTCACTTTTTTGTTGTTTTGTTTATCTTGTTTGAGACTAAGTTAATGAAAGAAGTTAATAGGTAAATGAAACTTTCCACAGTATGTATTATTGTAAAAAAATGTATCTTTGTCATAAAATTTAAGAGCATCAACATTCATAATGTCTAAACTAAAAAGTAAAATGTAGGCTTGCTTCAATTACATAGGTTAGAAAATTATTGGAAAAGCCATGTTTAAGTAAAATGTGGGTGTACAAAAGCCAAACAGATGAAAAACATTGGACACAAAATCAAAGAGTGAGAAGGTTAAATTACAAAACTAGAAGAGAGGGAGAGGAATACTTGGGAACTTGTATGAGGGCAAGTTTGAGAGGACCAGATTATGATTTGTTGATGTTCGTTCTAATTTGGATGATTGGTTTGCATTGAATATGTCTTGATTTTGTTGATTTTTAAAATTGTCAGTGAGAGCTTTATTCATGTGAACCGTGGAGTGTGTGTTCTAATGAGAATCTAGTAGAATTGTTGATGGAGTTTCACACACACAAAATATATATATATATATATATATATCAAGAGAGTTATGAAACAATTGTTGCCAGTGTGTGGGAGTAGATTTGAATGTGTCTTTTTTTGACATGTTTTGCATTTAACAACAGGAATATTATATATATATATATATATATATAAATATATATTCAGTTGCTACAATAAAACGTACAAATAATTAACTATAAAGCATAACAAAAAAGGAGCATAAATATTTCATACAAGAGAATAAAGGAGAATGTCCATAAGTGAAATAAAGCAGACTTCATATACATCAAAGTGATCCACATACTTGTTTTGATTGAAAAAGAAGGGCTTCAAATACTTCATACGATTATATATCACTCACAGTAAGAGAACATGGAAAACAAGTGAGGATCTGAAGTCAACTAAATAAATACTCAATGGTAATACCCATTTCATAATTAATGAATGCTCACAACAATGATTTACAATTTCATTAGGTCAAAAGAAAAGTGGGTAGCTAATTCTTATCTAATTTATTTTTTCCTTTTTATTTTCATAAAGTTTAGATATGGATCTAAGAAAGTTTATTGCGATGATCATTGCAAAAGAATTAGAGATGGAAAACTATTTTATGTGTATGATGACGATCACTTTGATGTATATGTTTGTAGTAGGGCATTATGAGAGAAATGTTGTCAACAACAATCAAGTATATGCATTTCATCAAATACGTTTATCATTTCTAAGTAGATTGTTAGAAAACGATTTTTTTTTTTGCATTAGTCAACTTAGGATGGATAGAAGAACATTAGTGATATTCTGTGAATTATTATGCCATAATGATGGTATTAAGAAAGGTAGATTAGTTATATTAGAGGAGCAAATGTGCATATTTTTGCACATATTAGCTCACCATGCAAAAAATCGTAATATTGTTAGAAGATTCTATAGGTCAGAGGAGACGATTAGTAGGTATTTCAATTCAGTGCTAGGTGTAGTTATACGGTTTCATTACATATTGCTTAAGAAGTTAGACCCAGTACTTGAGAATTACACTGATGATAAGTGAAAAATATTTAAGGTATGTCATAGGATTAGTTTAATATAAACAATATTAATTTAATTTGTAACAAGTTTCTTTAACTAAAATTTAAGTTATATAATTTTCATTGTGGTTTAGAATTGTTTGGGAGTATTAAATGATACTTATATTAAGGTGCGTGTACCCGAAATTGATAAATCCAAAGACAGAACAAGAAAGGATGAGATTGCAACCAATGTGTTAGGTGTTTGTTCAAGGAATATAGAATTCATACTTGTTCTACTTGGATGGGAAGGTTCAGCTTTTGACCTAGTGGTAAGACTTAACAATTTTAAAAAATAAAATAAAAAATTGAATATGTAAATTTATTTTAACCTAAACTAATAATAGATGTTTTTGGAATGTTAGGTTACTATGATCTTGTGGATGCCGGTTATACTAATGGTGAAAAATTTCTTGCACCTTATAGAGGAACAAGATATCATCTCTCAGAATGGAGAGATGGTTTTATCCTTATGACTCTTGAGGAATATTTTAATATGAAGCATTCATTTGCATGCAATGTCATTGAACGTTGCTTTGGAATTCTTAAAATGCGTTGGGCAATTTTAATAAGTCCATGTTTCTATCCAATTAAAACTCAAAATTGAATCATTATGGCATGTTGTCTCGTACACAGTCTTATTAGAAGAGAGATGTCAATTGATCCAAATGAAACTACATATAATTTGCCACCAAGCAATCATAATGTAGTATAGGATGAGGAGGTGATTGGATCAATTGCATCGTCAAGCCAATGGAGTAAAACGACAGATGATTTGGCTAAACAAATGTTTGATGAATGGATAGGAAATCATGCTTAATAAACATTAGTTAAATTTTTTGATATTGTAATTCAACTAATGTTTTTTTTTTTTTGGATGATTGTAAAAAAATTGCTTGTTATGTATTACTACGTGTTTTTTATGGATTGTTTATGGATTAACTATTTTTTGTTGTTATGGATTGTTTATGAATTGTAAACTTTATGGTTTTATAGGAATTAAAATTGAAAGTAGTATTTATATTCTAAGTAGATAGGGAAGTAGACGTGTTTGGACTAAACAGGAGGAGGAGCTATTGTTAAATATTTTAGATGATGTTGTTGCTCGTGGGCAAAGTTGTGACATGGGTTCCTTCAAAGCTAGAATAATGACAATGATTGAGAGAGCTTTAGATGATAAATATCTAGAATCAGGTTTGAAAATTAATTTACATATAAAATCCAAGTTGAAGAAGTGGAAGAAACAGTATGGAATTATTTATGATATGTTGAATAGAAGTGTGTGGAGGTTGATAGTAATGAGGCTTGGAAATCTTATGTTGAAGTTATTATTTATTAACTTAATTTTTTATGTGTTTTAATTTATTCTCCTTATGTTTCCTTATAAGTTTTTTAATTTGTTTGATTAGAGTAATAAAAGTGTTGAATGTTAGAGAGGTAAATCAATTCCCATCTATGATAGGCTTGCAAATATTTTTTGAAAAGATCATGCTATTGGTAAAGCATTACAAATTGCTGAAGATATGTCAAGTGATATGAACTTGGATGAAGAAAATGAAACAATTGGGATTGAAGATATACCTTCTCCAATGAGTGTAAATCAATTCTTACACTCTGCCAATCAAACAGTGCGTAAGAGAAAAGAAAAACCACATATTGATATAGTTACATGCTTTAATGAGATGGGAGAGAAGATATGCTCAAGCTTCTATCATGAAACAAAAGAGCGTAAGGAACAATATAGAGGCAGCATTCAGCCACTTGCAGACAACTATCCAAAATACTTAGCAATAGAATTAAAAAGTTGGACTAAAGACAACTTGAACATTTCAAAATCAATGAGGATAGACCTCTCAAATGAGGAGGTATTCAAGATAATTGAGACTGATGTTGAGAAGATAGAGTTTGCATTATCATTTAAGAATGAATAGTTGACTTCAGTTAGTTTTTGTTATTTTGTTGTATTTGCATTTAATTTTGACAATTGATGACTAATGTGACAATTCTATTATGTTTATATTTTTATTATGTTTTGGATTTGAGTATGATAGTTCTATTGACTTTAATGATTTTTTTTCTTTTATATTGTAGTTTAATGGATATTTATTATGCAATTGATGAATTGTCTTGTTTCTCATTGTTTAATATTAAATTAAATGTAGGAATATCTCATGGCTAAAAAAGCAGTTTATATTGTATTTAAGGGTAGACAGTCTGGAATATATTCTTCTTGGCCTGAATGTCAAGAACAAGTTAATGGTTTTAAAAATAATTTATATCAATCTTATCTAACAATTGAAGAAGCTGAAATTGCATGTTTGAAATATGTTGAAAGATATTTAAAGAAACTCATTGAGTCATCACCAGTGCAAGATAGGCGTGCTTACTTCAACATTGGACATATTAATGACTTTCTATTAGGTTATGCAATTGAAGTTATATTTATTGGTATATTTATGTATTGGTTGTATTAATATATAGTACAAATGAAAGTAATATGACGTATGTATTATTATGATGAATATTTAATAAGACTTGTTATTTTAATTTCTTTTGCACGGTTGTTTGTAATGTTTAATGAATATTTATATATAATGTTATAATATTGTCTACAACATTAAGATTGGAGTACGTTTAGAAAAACATTAAAAATCACAAAATTAAATACACAGCTTTTGCTTATTATAATGTAATATGAAATATTAAACAGATTATTTATAGTATTTTAATAAAATATTATGTAATTAAATTAAAATATAATTACATATTAATTATAATTGAAATCCAAAAAACAAAATTTCATATTTAAATATAAATTTATATAAAAAAAATATAATTTAAAACACATATATTAAAAAAAATTTGTCAGTCCAGTTCAGTGTGCACTAAACATAGGATAGGAAGTGTATAATTTTGTCTGAAAGTCCACCAAACGCAGGACAGTACTAAATGTCTCAGTCCCAATTTGGACCAGTTTAGTCCTAATCCAGGTCCAAAATTAGTCTTGTCCGGTCCTACATACCAAACACAGTCCTAGAACTTTGACGGAGACTTGCCAATACTCGAACCACAACTCTCACAAATAAATTTGAGGGCTTAATAGGCTTCTTTACAAACAGGTTGCATAGTGTTTTACTCTAACTTAGCTTTTGTACTTTACTCAATTTTGTCTCAATTTTTGACCTAGTGCAAGCAGACATTAATGTCTAATTTTTCTATCTTTCAAAGTCTAGCCATAAAATCAGGCACTGCCTTCCTTGTGCCATCATTAGGCTGGCCTCATATGACCTCAACTCTGCTCCATGTGGTCGACAACACAGGTCCCAATAAGACCTCTTTCTTTCTCTCTTTCATTTTTGTAAGATCTTTTACCTCTCTTCCTTCCCCATCTCTCTCTTCTTTCTTTTCCTCTGTTTTTCTCCAGCTTCTCTCTAAGTCTCCCACCACTTCCAAAAAACCCATGATGCCAAAGCTTATCATTTATGGTGAGTTTTGAATAGCTTTACTCTAAAATCACATCCAAGCTTTCACTCTCGCAAGACTTCTCTTAATGTGCATGAAATGAGTGATTTTCTTTAGAGAAAACACTAAGAGCCCATTTCATAATATGTTTGTTTCTGTTTGTTTTCTTTTGTATTGTATGTAATTTACTTAGTTTAAAAATTAGTTAGAGTTTGTTAATATTAATTAAACTACTCACTTAAGTATAAATGTGAAAGAAAAAAAACATAAATAAAAAATAAAAATACTCTCAAAGTATTTTTTATTTTCTTTTTTTATTTTTCTTTTTTCTTTACATTTATAGTGAAATAAGAAAACTAATAAACTCTAACAAAACTTAACTAACTTCTGAATTGAGCAAATTATATATAAATCAAAACAAAATAAAACAACACATATTACCAAATGGACTCTAAGAAACCTTTGGATTTCTTGGTGGGTTTCCTTTCGCTATTTTCACTTGTTTTACAAAGTGGGTTTTGGTTGAAAATGCTATTTCTTAAAAGATCTTCTTTGAAATCTTATCTCTGAGTATTTTCTTCAAGATCCATTAATTTTTTTCTTCTTTTTTTTTTTTTTTTTTTCAAAAGCCTCTCTTAAGCCTAGATCTAGCATTTACTCCTGCTTTCAAACTTTGCATTAGTGTGGATCTGTGCTCTATATACAAAATTCATCACTTTGTATATTTCTCTCTTTTACACCCTATATGAGATCTTGGGTACTTTGTATTATGTATTTTGTACAACTTGCATAATGCATATCGCCTAAGTCTTTCATTTTGAGCTTGTATTTGTCTTATCACTTTTAAGTATTATGTCTCTTTGCTCACCTTAAAGTACATCTCTTTTTCAGCCTCTTTTAAGTATTGAGATATAACTATCTATTTTTTATTGAACTTTTATGACCGAACTTCTCCCAAAAGAAAAAGCTTCTGACTTAACTCCTACTATCATAGAGAACCTGTTGGGAGCATGAAGCTGGATTTCTAAGCCAAAGTCTTCGCTGTAAGATGTCTCCTGAGAGCACGCTACTGGATTGACGACTGGACCACACTTAGCGCATTTCATGCCTAAGGCTCACGCTGCTGGATTGAACTACCGGATCAAAGACTGGATTGCATTTGTGCATTTCTTGCCTGAGGGTACCCTTACAGAACTAAGCCACTGGATTAAAGAATCGTGGGCCTCTCTTCTTCACTAAATGACCCCAACAATCATATATTAAAATCAAGTATTTTATAAATACATGACAGAAAAAATACCTATAAGTTTAATTTTTTCACAAATGTAATAGCAATATATTTATACATGTACAAACACACTTACATATATAAATATTTTAAATTTTGAGAATTAATTTTTCATTCTCTTTTTGTAAAAAGTACAATAATCTAAACCGTAATTTGCATTTGCATATTTTGATTCAAATTTTAAATTTCAAATAATTATTCAAAATGAGTGATATTGAAAGAAAACTAAAATTTAAAGGGGTGTTCATATAATTAAATAAAATATGAAGGTTCAACAAAACTCACATAACAAAAAGATGATAGTGTAACTTTTCAAAAGAAGGAAAAAATAAATTGACAAAACTTAAGTTTCATTATTAATTCTTGTACTACCTAACAAGCAAAAGTAGAAAATATAAAGCCCATGCGTGGATGTCCCAAAGTGTGGATATAAATTATGTTAATAGAAAAGGTAGGAATGACAAAATAAGCAGGTCCAGGTCTAGCTGTGAAAGAGTCAGGAATTTCCCATTTAGCTGAGATAACTGGGCGAGACCGGAGAAAAAATCTTTACCCCATAATAAGGGCAAGGTCGGGGATCGGATCACTATTCTTGTCCGGAACCAACCTTGTATATATATAATATATATTATATATTTTTATAATATAATATATCTTTTAATATATATTATATTTTTTTTTCTTTAAATTTTTTCATTAAAATATATGTAAAAAATATTATTTTTAAATATATTTTTATTTTAAATATAAAAATACTAATATAAAAATAAATAAAAAAATCAAATAGAGCACAAGGCGGGGAATGGGGATCCTCGCTCCAGCCCGCCTCCCAATTCATAAAAATTAGGATAGGAACAGGGTATTAAAATTCTCGATAGGACGAAGTACCCCAACTCTGCCCAGATCCATTGCCATCCCTAAAAGAATGTTCTAAAATTTATTGTAATTTTTGTAACTAAAATTTAATTAGTGTGTTTTAATTTTTAGTTTTATTTCTTTTAATTTCCCCATTAATCTTTACATATAAATTACACTTTTGAGAGCCTATAAAGCCTTCTCCTTCTTGACACTATTCTCCAACATCATTCTCTTGTATTTGTCATTCTCAAAATTTTCTTTTCTAAAAATTTTGGTTCTTTGTTTTGGTTTGGACAACGTAACACAGACTTGGTTATTATATAATTATGAACGTATTCACAAGAGGATTTGCCTACAAGCTCGGGGTCATATCTTGGAGTATTTGTAATCTGTCAAAACCTGTACGTAAAGAGGCTATAAGGGCTTTATGATAGTGCCTTTAGACGTACTTCACCGTCAGGCCAGCTTGTCGTTTATAATATGTTTTCTATTTTGATTTCTGATTATATATAATATGTGAATTTTAACTGTTAAAATTTACTTTATTTTATTATATAAAAATAGTGATTATAACGAGGGCAAGGTGGCATTAGAGTGCACTTTCTCATGTCCTATCCTATTAGGGATTTTCTCACCCCGTCCATGCTCTAATTTTTATTTAACGCAGCGGAGTGGGGGTAGGGATTCCCCCATCATGGAGGCAATGAGATATTTCCCCATGTCCTATTTATTTTTTTTTCATTTCTATATTTAAATATAAAATAAAAGAAACATATGTAAAAAAAAAATTTACATGCAAGAATTTTAAAAAATATACACTAACTAAATAAATATCATATCATATAATTACAATGTATAGCTAAAAAAGTAAATAACAGCATAAATTACAAATTAGAAAATAATCACATATTCTCTTAGTTAAGATAAAGAATATAATAAATATTACAACACCAGAAATACAAATTTAATCTCTATTCATCTTCTCTGATAGAGATTACAATCCAAATAGAGCCAAGCAGGCCAAAATACTTGATTAAGAGCCCGTTTGGAGCTGCTTTATTTTTAATAAAAAATATTTTTTTTTATAAAAAAAGCAGTTTGAAACATATTTAGCAAAAAAATTATAAATAATTTTTTTTTATAAAAAAAGCACTTTAAGTGCTTTTTTTGAGAAGCACCTAATACGTGTTTTTCTAAAAAAGTGCTTTTTCAAAGACTGTGAAATATTTTTAAAGCAATTTTTTTATAGTTTTCCACCAAACATAAACTGCTTTATTATTAAAGTGCTTAAATAAAAAGCACTTTTGAAAAAAGCATTTTTTACATAAGCAGTTCCAAACGGGTCCTAAGACACTTATACCTAGAAAGAAGTAGGTCAAATAAAACCTTACAATCTTCAAAATATCCATGAAAGGACTTTAAGTGCCAGTTTGGTTATATATATATATATATATATTTTTTTTCTCTTATGTATAATTTGTTCAATTCAAAAATTAATTATGGTTTGTTAAAATTTATTATTCTTTTTATTTTACTATAAAAATTAAGGAAAAGAAAAGAACATAAATACCAAAACAAAAATACTCTTAAATTGGCTTTTTTTCTATTTGTGTTTTTTTTTTCTTTCACATGTATACTCATCTGAATAAGCAAATTAATATTAATAAACTCTAACTAATCTTTAAACTAAACAAATTATATAATTCAAGAGAAAGAACTAAAAATTAAAAACAAAAACACTACCAAATAGGCTCTAAATAAATCACACTAAAAAAAAAAAGGAAGCAAAAAGATAGCTGAAAATAAAAGTCATTCATTATCTTCTTCTACTCATAAAAAAAGAAAAAGAAAGAGTACAAGCTAATAGAGAACTTTTATTTATCAACATAGTTTTTCCCTTTTTTTTTCTTGACAGAAAAACTTTCATTGTTCCTTAAAGACAGAGAAGAATATATCTATCGAAGAAACCAAAAGCAAAAATAAAAAATGAGATATGAAAAACCAAATAGAAAAAAAAGGTAAATCAAATGTGTCATATTTGATTATGGATGTCGTGTCGTGCTACATAATGGTGCTGCCATGCCGGTGTTAGCGTGAGGGAGGGAGGCAGAGTGCAAGAGACAATGAGTGAGTGAGGTTGAGAGAGAGGGAGGGACGAGAGTCGAGAGGTACAGGGTTAGAGTTAGAAATTGGGTTTAACTAAAAAAATATATAGAAAATGTAAAAGTTTTAATATAAGTGATATATAAACATGGGTTGGGTTTAGGGCCGAAATTGTATTCCTAACCCGGTTCTAGGGTAAATTATTTTGGATTTCTTGATGCCATTGCCGATTCCAATATTTATTAATAAAAAGAAGCCATATTTTCATAGAATTAAAATTTTAGTCCGGAATTACTTTTATATCTTTCAAATGTATTCCATTGATAATTAAAATTTTAACCCCGTCAAACCACTCATACCATTACAAACACCAACACAAAGGGACCCCTCATTTCCACCATTTTCTTCTTTACCGATCCACATTCTTTTTCCCCCTCACCGTCACCCTCTTGCTATCATCCTCCTCTTCTTCTTCTTCTTCTTCTTCTTCTTCTTCTTCTTCTTTGTCACTGTCAAAATATAATTTAACTTTAAGATGATATATTTTTTTAGATTAATAAATCCACCTAAAAATATATGAGAAAAATATGTAAATTAAAATTTATCCTCTTAGTTTTCTAATAATATATCATATGCATGAATCCGAGTTTAGGAAAGTCTTCAAATTTAGTATTTTCTAACAGCGCGCACAAGTGTAAAGGGCAGACAACATCGTCGGTGGCCATCATAAGGTCGTCAGGGGCCACCAACAGGGAAAATCCACTCAAAAAATTATTAAAAAATATATAAATTAAAGTTTATTATCTTAACTTTTCAATCATATATTATATTGCATAAATCCAATTATGGTAGGGTCTTCAAATTTAGATTCTTCCAATAGTATGTAAACTGGTCTGTTAAGCACGTTAGTTAGATTTTTATGAGTTATTTGAAGTCCCATATCAACCCAAAAGTTATGAAAAAATATTTAAATTAAATGTTATCCTATTATCTTTCCAATGATATATTATATGTATAAATCTGAGCTAGAAAAGGTATTCAAAATTAGTTTTTCCCAACAGTACGCACAAGTGTAAAGGAGTGGGCAGCACCATTTGTGGTTATGATAGAGTCATTGACGGGCCACCAATGGGGCAAATTTATTCATAAATTTATGAAAAAATATTTAAATTAAAGTTTATTCTCATAACTTTTCAACTATATATCATATGTATAAATCTGAGTTCGAAAAGGTTTTCAAATTTACTTCTTTTCAACAGTGCACAAACAAGAAAAAAATATAAATTAATTGAAAATAAGTACGTACGCATTTCTTGCATTTAATATGCGAATGAGATAATTTGGTAAAAGTATAAATTACGAGGCTTAAATTTTAATTCATATAAAAAGTGGCTAAAATAAATTATGATACCCCATCACTAGGCCGCCGGTTGCCACCGTAGGGACTTCAGTAGGCCACCAATGGTCATAACGAAACCATGTTGCCCGTTGGTGGCCCACCAACAGCGTACTACTGCACCATTAGATATTTTTGCACGCTGTTGGAAAAGTTTAAATTTTAAAACTTTTCCAAACTCGAATTCATGTATATTATATATGGTTGAAAAGTTAAGATGATAAAATTTAATTTATATATATATATTTTTTATAATTTTTTTAGTTGGTATAGGACTTGAAAAAAACATACAAATCTGACTAACGTGCGTAACAGACCAATTTGCGAACAATTGGAAGAATCTTAATTTGAAGACCTTACTGAAATTGGATTTATACATGTGATATATTGTCGGAAAGCTAAGAGAATAAACATTAATTTACATATTTTTTATGATTTTTTGGGTGGATTTACCCCTGTCAGTGGCCCATCGACATCCTCATGGTGGCCACTGAAGGTGTTGTATGCCCTTTACTTGTGCATACTGTTGGAAAAAACTAAACTTGAAGACTTTTCCGACTCAAATTCATACATATATATATGGTTGAAAATGTTATATTAGGATAAGACTTAATTTTCTTTTTTTATATAATTTTATGAATGAATTTTCCCCTATCGGTATGCACCGACTGCCCTATGGTTGCCACCAGCATTGCTGCTAGCCCCTTGCACTTTTGCCCATTATTGAAAAAATATAAATTTGAGAAAAGTTTCAAACTCGGATTCATGCATATAATATATCATTGGAAAGCTAAGAGGATACATTTTAATTTACATATATTTTCATAATTTTGTTAGGTTAATATATGACTTCAAAAAATTACAAATTTGATTGACGTGTACAATAGACCAATTTGTGCATTGTTGGAAGAATATAAATTTGAAGATCTTGTCGGAATCGGATTTATACATATGATATATGGTTGGAAAACTAAAGTAATAAGATTTAATTTACATATTTTTTGGTAATTTTTAGATGGATTTTCCCTCGTCGGTGGCCCACCGAATACGTTATGGTTGCCACTGATAGTGCTATTCTCCCCATGTACTTATGTGAGCTGTTAGAAAAAATTAAAATTTGAAGAGCTTCCCAAGTTTAGATTCATACATATAGTATATGGTTGGAAAGCTAAGAAAATAAGCTTTAATTTATATATTTTTTCATAATTTTCTGGATTGATTTAAATATCTAGAAAAATTATTAATTAAACTGACATGCAAAGTCTAAAATAAGACCGATGGTGGCCACCATTAGGCTGTCGGTGGACCATCGACGGGGTGGTGGTGCCCATTAATGGTTGGTTATTGTCACTGATGGCCCACCAAGGCTCTTATGGTGGTCATCGATGGTGGCCACCATAGGGCTGTCGGTGGACCATCGATGGGGTGGTGGTGCCCATTAATGGTTGGTTATTGTCATTGATGGCCCACCAAGGCTCTTATGGTGGTCACCGACGGTATTTTCCATCCCTTGTACTTATGTGTACTGTTATAAAAAATTAAATTTAAAGATTTTCTCGAACTCGGATTCATTCCTATGATATATCGTTGCAAAGATAATAGGATAAAATTTAATTTACATATTTTTTCATATTTTTTTAGATGGATTTATTAATCCAAAAAAATATATCATCTGCGCTAAAGTTAAATTACATTTCAAAAAAGAAAAGGAGGAGGAGGAGGAGGAGGGGGAGGAAGAAGAGGAGGAGGAGGAGGAGGGAAGAAGAGGGATGGGTAAAAGAAATGTGGATTGGCCAAGAAGGAAATGAAGAAGATAAGGGTCCTTTGTGTTGATGTTTGTGGTGGTACGAGTGATTAGATGGGTCTAAAATTTTAATTATCAATTCAATACATTTGAAGAGTATAAAAATAACTTTGAACTAAAATTTTAATTTTATAAAAATATAATTTATTTTTATTAATACATATTGAGTCCGACTATGGCCTAAAAAACCATTTATCTAGCCCATATAGAAGAAATATTTGTCAATATTTTTTAACAAAAACTAATTATTAGACAAGTATACAAACATAAATTATTTATTATTGAGTGTAATTAGTCTAGTAGTACGCCATTCATACATTTTTAAGATCGGTGTGACTGTGCGAGCTAGCTCCCCATCCTTTTAGATTAGAATTTGCCTTAATCTGAATTTAACCAAAAAAAAAAAAACCCAGAAATCCTCTATTAATCACTATTTTTTTTTCAACTAATTTTGATTTGTAGTTATTTTTATTATTTCTTTAATGGATTAATTTCACTAACACCAACGTAAATACAAATAGTCCTCAATCAACTTCTAATTAAAGTAATCGTCAAAGGGTAAAAAAAGCACACAATATTTATGAATTAAAATAACATGTTTTTATTTTAAAATATTAACTTAATACTTTTACTATTAAAATATATATTCTTAAAAAATGGAATAAATTTTATTTTATTAATATGTATACTATTTTTGGATAATTAATTCATTTGTATAATGTGAATATTTTTGGGTAATTAGTTCATTTGTATATTTTTTCAAGTATGAAATTCATATTCATATATATTATATTAAATCATATTTGTATTTTTCTTTCTGAACTCCGTATTTATAATTATTTAAAAATGAAATTAACAAACAGTATTTACATGTCAAACTAGTCAACTGGTTGTTTTATATATATATATATATATATATATATATATATATAAATTAGGACTATTTTAATGTACGATATCACTTAAGTATGATGAGTAATAATAAGAGTATAATTAATAAATTTACAGAGACAGAGTGAATATAAAAATTAATAATTAGTATGAATTTATTTTTTTATTTATATTTAGTAAGATGTTATGTATATATAGTTCAGTACATTAAAACATTTCTATAATCATATATATATTAATTAAGTCAATGGATTGTGTTCGATGAATTTTTAAACTGATTCTAGCTAAGTGTATCTATGCTAAATCCTAGGAGTTTTAGGGGCAAATCTACCAAAGTTTTACCAATTGCACGAAGAAAATAGACCTGATTAAATTAACCTCAAGTACCCATATTAAATTAATCTCAACTACTAACCACTTTTGATGTACATGTGCAAAGCATATGGAAGATAGAGGTAGTGGAAGAAGGTAATCAAATGGAAAAGGCCAAAGTCACCAAATTTGAAACACGTACAAACAAAACTTTAGCAAACAGAAAAGTCAATCATCTTTCTTGTTGGGTTGGTCGTACACGCACTAACTTTAGTAATAATGGACAATTAAAAATAAATAAATATATATATATTTATAATTACTCTCCTAAGTTAAATAACTTATATACTTTTACAATAAAAATAAATTTTTTTAATTTATACTGAACCTATAAAAAATAAAAAATATTATATATTTATTTATTAATTATAATAAATAATTTATCATATGACTGTGAGTCAATATATATAAATTATAAAATCCAAAAGATCATATATATATATATATATATATAATTATAGTCATCAAGTTTGATATGTATGCTGGATTATGGAAATGGGTGCTGAGGTTGATATTTCAATTTTTGCTTTTTGGTGAATGATATCTTAATTATTTAAAATTTATAAAACTTGTCAAATAATTAAGTACCTTTACTTTCTTGTCAAATAAGTTTTAATATATATACATGTTGCATGTATAAAATACAATAATGTATATATGGTTTTGTTGGGGCACTTGAAAATTTGCTTATATATGGCCTATTTTTGCCTTTTGCTTGTAAGTATGAATTAAGGACAACACATGTTTCATGAAAAGCTAATTAAACAAGATAAGATGTGAATCACATGGATGTGGGACCTATTTTTGTAAACTTTATAACTATGCATATCTTTATTGTTAAACTTTATGAATGGAAGCCAATAATGAATCTAATAACACACTGTTATGTGACTGGTAAAAAAATAGATAAAACTTTTTGGTTACCGTAACTTTATTCTTTTAATCTAAAATTAACATAACCCTAAGTGAAAGCAATAAAAATAAATAAATACCTATAACTAGTTAGAAAGAATCATGTAAGATAAAATTTTAAAAAAAAAATCTCAATTAATCTTCTTATATATATATATATGTACACACTACAACATTTCTTACCTACTGTGGCAATGCAAATTTGTCACTAAATCCTAATTTTTGTCACTATATTTAACTCTGTGACAAAAATCGATCGTCATTGTCTTGACACAAAAAAGCAGACGCTAATTCTACTTTCGTGATAAAAAATGAAATCACTGATGCCCACTATACTGTGACAACTTTATTACTGTCACTGAATGTCTGACATTCTGTGACACAATTGTTCGTCACAATAATGCATAAATTTTGTCACTAAAACGATAGTGTTTGTCACTGATTGCATTGGAAAGTCCAGTCAAACTTCAACTTTCTGTGACAATATAGTTTTCAGTGACGACTTATACCATTGACACGGATTAATACCGTGTTAAAAATATTATATCACTGATATAATTACTGACAAACTATGCGTTTGTCACTTTTATTTTTTGTGACATACATACTTGTCACATAATGCATTTGTGACAGTTTGTACAATTATCACAATATGTAATAGTGATAATATTTCTCGATACCACAATATGTAACAGTGACAATATTTCTCGATACTGAAAGTATATGCGACATTGGTAATGTTTGTGACAATAATGTTTAGTTACAGAAGTAATTGTCATAGACAATATCAGTGTCGGATTTTAGATGGACATAAATAATACTGAATAATAGTTTAATAATATAGTGACACCTTTATATTGTCAATGCAGTATATTACAACTGTTATTAGGGTGTCAGTCACAATTAACTTTGACACAGAATACATCAGTGTCAAACTTCATATTGACGCAAATAATATACATTTAAACGTTAATAATACAGTGATAATGATTTTGTCACAGTTCATTCAGCACCTCATTATTCCATTGTACACCTTTTTGTGGCAATTTCTTTACTTGTGTAATTTGTCACAGTTCCTGACTTGCTGCATAAAATTCGTCACAATCCTTTCACCATTGTCATGCTTATTTTCACACTAATTCGTTTGACAGTGTAAATTCAACATGCATGTAAAGGTATGAGTTAATACTGCACACAGTTAGTGAATAAGAAATGTGATTGTTTCCATTTCATCTTGCATAAAATTTACACAAGTTCAAGTCATGTGACACTTACAAAAAATGCTATTACTGCTAATTTGTACCAAAAGCATAATTTTTCATTGAAGCATATCATTGGATGAATATAATTCAATGCAAAATTATCCTATATTTCCATTTTGCCCATCCTAAATCATTTACTCCCACTGCCTTGTCAAAATATTTACTAAGCATTTGCAATTATAATCTACTATATAATACCTAATTAAAGAGTACGTTTACAAAATAAACTTTCCAAAATAACATATCATTCACAATACCTACAAAGAGTAGGTTCCACGTCTAACCAAACAGCCTTCCAATTCATTTTTTTCCAAATCAACCTGCATACATTAAACACATCATATTATCATATATTTTTCACCTACTAATGTTTAGAGTGTTAGTATGAGTAACCATAGTAATTGGTTGTTGTACTACTTTTCTTCAATGAACAAAGTAAATAATACACCATAATCACAATGTGCATAATAACTTTACCTTGGTTGGAAGTATCTCCATTTGCTATGTCATTGTCACCTTCCTATCAAATGAGTCAAATTGCCTCTCATGTAACTCTAGTAAAATTCTTACTTTCTATTCCATTTCAGCAAGCCTAACGTCCAACTGTTGATTTTTCTTCAACGATTCAGAATAAGTAGCATTGTTTTCCTTCTCTCTCATCTTGTATTCATCAAGTTCCTTTCTCAATCTTGCAAATTCTAGGCTTGCTTGCAATTTGTTGGGTTTAGGAATTACACCCGTCCCTTGGAAAGCTGCAGATTTCGTGGGTAGGATCTCAGCGAATATTTCATCAATAGTAAGTGAAGTTGACTGTCGCAACTGTACAAGTCGCTCCTACAAAATTTATTTCATATCACTTATTACCAATCAACTATATTTATCAGTTGATTTACACATCTACACAGTACAAAACGTTAATTGTCTTACATATATTTATTTTGATCCTTCATCAACCCACTGTTGTTTTCTCTTACTATAATGAGTATCATAAAATAGTTAAATTTAATCAACTTCAGTTCTATTTTTTGCTACTTCCTGTATACATATGAAAAATAATGTTTGAATATAAATTTACTATGTATACATATATACTTAATATATACTATGGACTACCAATACCAAGTGTAAATATGCAGTAAGCAAACTAAAATCATTCTTATAGTTTCACACCCTATTTTCTGTTCATAAATCATTCGAGCAACTGACTTCGTTACAACAACATGATTAATTCTGCTAGCTTCCCTGTTGGTTTTGTTTGTAATGCTTCGTTTCTATCATGTTAAGAAACACACCAAAACTAATATGATTGGAATTATCTTAAATATCTTACATACAACAAGAAATATAAATAATAATATTTTGTATCAGGGGTGCCATGTAAAGAAGCAAGTCCAATGTCTAACAAAAGATGAAGGCATTGTTGTGACCACTTATGAAGGAATGCATTCACATCCAATTGACAAGGCCTCTGACAATTTTGAACATATCTTGTCTTAGATGTAAATTTACACTCCCTTTTGATCACACACACACACATATATATATAAATATGTAGCAAAATAAAAGTGTATGCTATATATGTACTACGATCAATGTTGACTTGCATGCATGCATGCATAAGAGATTTCTCTAGCTAGCTAGCTGTGTTCGTATTAATATTCTTACATGCATATGAATATTCTTTAATTTAGTGAAACATGTATTTTTTGTTGTGTTCTTAATTAGAGGATTAACAAAGTTTGTTAAATGTATTATTTTTGCCTCGTCCTTTATCTATATGAACTATAAACTATACTCTTGCTTGTACACAAACATATATATATATATATATACACACGCATGAACTCCCAAGTACATGCATGTGACTGTTTTTATAAATTGGGTTATAGCCCCGTGAAATATAGGTTAAGGAGAAACTATTTAATTATAAAGCACACATAGAATTAATTCCTCAATGTTCCTATGCTCTCACGAGATTATCACTAGGGCAACATGACGATCCCAACAAAACTAATTAAATGGTTTATGAGATTTTCTTAATTATATTAACTTGTTTTCCTAAAAAAAAGTAACATTCTCTAATTTCCCATCTTTGCTAATACTCTTTTATCTGTGTACAAGTACCTACATACATATATATATATATATATATATATATATATATATATATATATATAGATCAACATTAAATAGTATAATATTAGGAAAAAAAAAGCAAAAGAAAAATTCCCCTTTAAGATATTTTCTTGCTGTAGGTTAATGCAACGGTGGAAATGCACAGAGTACCTTAACATCAGCTTGCAAGGCAATTAATTTTTTAATAAATATTATTGATAGGTTTAATAAAATAACTAATGAATATGCTACTTAAAAAATATCAAAGTATTAAAGTTAAATTTTTTTCCTATAACCTTAATGCATTTCAAGACAAATGCACTGTTACAAAATAGATTGAAAAGTGTGTCCCTAAACATTAAACACACTGTACGAAGCATCAAGAATGTCAGAGAACATTATGTATGCATGAAATTCTTCTAAATGTAACTTTTGTAAAATATATATATATTATGTGTAGACAATTTCAATCTATAGCGTAAATGTATCGACCATTTTTTTAGATGTAATTAAAAAAAAAATGGTTTCAATGGGAAATGCCTCCTATATACTTTTTTGATTTCATATTTCATGCAAAATTCAACAAATTTTGACATTATTAAGTGAATTTACATTGTCATTTTGTATTTTGTAGCTTAAATATCAATAAACCCTAAACAGGACATTGTAAACCAAAAATATACTAATTACTTTATGGAACATATATGATGACAATGAATTGTGAATGCATATTTACAAAGCTAGTGAAAAAGTTAAAATCCCACCAGAACCACTATGAATTTAGTATTAAACATGTAATCAAGCCACTTCCAATAAATAGATATCATAAGATGAATGCTTCCAAGCAGCAAATTAACCTCATCAGAATTAATATTACAAATAGGTTAAGCAATTGAAAACAAGCACACAGCTACAAGACTAAAATATATATATATATATAAGGAAGAAAACTTCCGCACTATTAAAAGATGCAATATCTAAGGGGTGCGGATCCACGTAAGGAAACTGTACAAAGCATTGACTATGAGTGTATGCATAAATTGATATTTCATTAGTGTTATTCAAGAATTTGTAGGTAAGATTCTGTATGCATAAAAGTACTCGTAACGCAACTTAATTTTTATGAAAAAAATTTACATATAAACACAAAGTAACAAAGAAAAATAAAATAAAACATAAAAACATATTCTATACAAGCTAAATTAACAATCAAGCCTAGATATAGCAAATGTTAAGCCAAACAAAGCTTTCATTCACAGTGAACAATGAAAGACATCAAGTCCCAAACAAATAAATATAATATGTACCTATTATCGAAAACAGAGAAGCCTTAGACCTTAAGCTAGAGCAGTGTGAAGAATCTGCAGGGGAAGATGCTCAGTTATCTAGTTGATGTTGAAAGTGAACAAAACCTTAAGGGAAAATAATCAAACAAAAAATGTTATATATATATATATATAGATATATAAGAATATGTCGTTAAGTAAGAATGCATATGTGTTTGTGTGTGTGTGTGTGTATATATATATATTTATATCTGCACTATACAAATTAAAATGGAAGTGAACTCTATTCCCTTTGATAATGATGGCTAAATTATAACCCCCCAAGTTTTTAATTTTTTAATTTGCCAAAAATAAAATAAAATAAAAACATCATCCACCTCTTTAAATTAATTAATTCACTCTAATTTTTGTTTAATATAATTTGTCATTCATATATCACATATATTATATCATTAAAAAAAAAACAAGGAATGTTATTTGCAAGGACATATAATTATTCTTTGGAAAAAAATATTAATATAATAAAGAAGGGTTGGATGGTGATATATATCTATACATAGAAATCTTTAAAATAAAATGACAAACATCTTAATATAAGATCAACAGAGACACACTTGCATGTGAGAGAGGGTCTAGTCGTAAATGCTCTAAAACCTTCTCTCAAATCGATTGAAGTCATAATCTAACACCTAACGGTAATGACATGTTCGAAACATACTTATATAATGTCGAATTAATGATTAAAAGCTTTAGAAAAAAAAGAAATTAAATACCATAAAATCACTACACGTATATGTATACGCATGCTTTTTCACCTTAAACCAATAGGTCCCTATCTTGTAATATCCATACACGCACACACACACACATATATATATATGTGTGTGTGTGAGAGAGAGACTTAAGTCGTTGATAGTTGCGTGATTACTATGCTCTCTAGTGGAAAAATGGACATGTACCACCATCTTTATGATAAAGATGAAACAAACAAAGTTGATTAAAAATTATATATCAAAAAGAAAAAAGAAAAAAAAGGCCCCTAATTGATTCTATATTCTAAATTCTCTGTAGCCATTCATAATGAATCCCCCAACTCTTCCTCATCATATCCTTTGCCCTTCTTATTATTCCATTTTCTTGAATCTTTGTCCTGTTCCTGCACTTCTACTCTATCTCTCTCTCCCCCTCTGTGACCCCTCTGTGTCAAGGTTTGTAATCCAAAAAAAATGTTCAATTCAATCTCCAATGGTTTAGTTTCTTTGTACCCAAAAAAGTGATTCAGTTAGGCAGAGTTTTTTGTACTAAGATTTGCTCCTACATATCCCCCACCACGATTATATACACATGGAAATAAAGGCAGAGGAATATGATAATTCAAACAAACTGGGTGCTGGTTGCTCTTGGTTTTGTGATTATTTTGTCCCTTTTTTGTCAGCAATTAAGATTTTTAGGAAATCTAAGAATTATTCTGGAGATACTAGCAACGGGGTCTATTGTTCTGAGGTGTTAGACAATGTTGGGGAAGCTTAAACATCAGAAAAACCATCTATATATTCATTACTGTTTCCTAAACCTAAGAAGGAATTTGAAAGCATTCCGCCTCATGCAAATCTAGTGTATTCCTCAAAATTGTCTTCAAGTTCTACAGAACTTCAAACAGTTGAAACAACATTCTCGCAAGTGAAGTATATACGATAAATCTAACCTAATATATGTATTATACTTAAAGGAAATTAAAGTTATCCATCAAGCTTGGAATATATAAGAAAACAAAATGAAGTTTAGAGTAAAAACTTATTAAGTCACATCTTATATTGGTTACCATATGCTAGTTGTACTCGCTGTCATAATCCCTAACTTATGAATGCAATAGAAAAGAACAGTAAATAAACCCATCTGCCTATAAATTTCCTAAAAGAAATTGCATCGAATTCATATAGTACCTTGAGAAGCCACGAACTCTCAGTTATGGCTGGCCCGTACATGTTGGTGCAAACCCTAAAAAAGAAAAATACATCCTTAAACCTCCAAAGCATGCTGTAATCTAGAAAGGGGCAGCAATAAAAATGGAGAATAGGAGGGTTGGAGTAAGAATTTTATCAGCGATTGACAGGGTGATGGTAGATTGAATACAATAGAGAGAGATAGAGCTCAAGAGGACAAAAGACTGTAATGAGGAAGAGTAGGAAACACTTAGTGAAATTTGGGTTAAAATTTTCAAAGCAAAATGACGTCGTTTAAGTGTTAAGGAATATAAATTTTTTTCCCTATTTTCATTTATTTATTTTTAAATAATAATGCAGGTAAGCCATAACGGTGTCAAATACTCATTGTCACAAATAATTTACGACATGTTTGACTAGGAAGTTTAATTGCTTTAGTGATAATTTTAGAAATTTTATCACAAATTGAGTGCAAAATTATGCGGGAAAATTTCCCTCCAAAAATTAAGTTTTTTTGTGACAAATTGATTTGACAAATATCCATTTGACACTATTGTATCGATCTCATTACATATCAGTGTCCTACATCAAATTTTGACACTAAATGTATACTATTTGTGACAAATCGTATAGGAATTTTGTCACAATAGGTAAAATTTCTTGTAGTGACATAATAGATATTATTAGAATTATTAGTGTACTTTGGGAAGATTAGTGGTGAAAAACTCCAAGAAAGCTCGACTAAAAAAAGATTTTCTTTACTAAAGGCAAGTCAAAAATTTGAAGTGCATTGTGTTACTTTTCTTCTAGATATTGTGGAGAAAAGGACCCATTCACGTCAAGGAGTTTCCTTCCAAGTGTTTATAAGTGTGACTGAGTGTTAGGAAATTGCATGGGGTTAGACGGACCACTCACTACAAAAAAATTGACCTTCAGCCACGAGCAGTTATTTGTATCTAAATGCTATTTTTCGTAGCTGAATGGCTATTAGATACTAATATTTTTCGTAACACAGTCGTAACTAAATGACCGTAACTAAATGTCTACTGCCATGAAAATAAATTTTCGAGACTAAATATTATCATTTAGTTACGAAAGACCTTTCGTATCTAAATTTTTCAAAAATCGTAAATAAGCTTGATTTCGTGGCTAACTAAAAGCTACGAATACAAAATTCGTAGCTACAAATCTGTTACAAACTTAAAATTTGTGGCTGAATTGTTACGTACGAATGTAAAGCTTGTAACTAAATATTAGCTACGAAGTAATTTTTTGTAGCTTATTTACAGCTATGACTATTAGTTTTGTAACTACTTTTTAATAGTTACAATTTTTTTTTGGGTAAATTATAACTATAAATTAATTTTTGTAGATAAATTATAGCTACGAAATTATATTTTATTGCAATATACTACAACGATGGGTTAAGCTCTTATGGCTAATGTTTAGCTACGAATTTTAACATTTTAATTATTTTGCAGTTACGAAATAAATATGTGACTTGTATATTACCAGCTACGAAAATTTATTTTGACACATATTTGTTAGCAATCAATATTTAAATATTTTCATAATTATTAATTTTTTAAATACCAATATGAACGATGAAAGTTTAAAACCTTTGATCAAATGGGAAAGAAAAATTTCATAACCCAATTACCTGCATATTTTAGTGCCATAAATATCATATTTGTCTTGCATCTATCTGCCTTTACTCAAATGCATAAATTATAACAATCATAACTCTAATATAAACAAGTACACACATTTATGATAACTAACCATACTAAATTACCATAAGATAACATCACAGTTTATTTGTTCTTGTTCTTAAGATGAGACTAAACAAAGTCATGATCCATCACAGACATATGTGATGAAGAATGACTTTATACATCATTACACTGTAATCAAAAAAACTTCCAACACATACTCATAAGTATATCATCTTCAAAATAGAATCTTCTACTCCAAACTTCATATGACCAATATTTTAACTAATTCCCAAAATATATTTTAACAAACAACGTTTTGCTCAATTTAAAGGTCATACCAAATATGCATTTTCTCACAAGTCTAAAAGAGCAGCATCGTAGTGTAACTCATGGTTCACTATGTTCAGATGCACCTGCACATTGGTACAATCCTCTGATAATTAATTAACCATTGAAACATAGTGACATAAAAACAAATGAAATAAAATTGTACTTCTATTTTAATACTAATTTTTTCTTTTTCTTTTTGTATGTACCTTGACTATATTAAACATGTTAAATATGTTGTACTCACCATTGAATGTTTCACCATGCATCCATGAAGGTGTATCCACATTCAGTCTTTCTTGTTGGAAATGTGCTTGAACATCTGCACGTATTCTCTGAAATAGTGAGTCCTCAATTCTATCTTGTCGTGCTCTTAATTTTTCAATTTGTTTTGTTAACTCCTCATTTCTTTCTTCAGCAGATTTTGCTCTATCTTCAGCCTCCTTCCTTCGCTGCTCGCTCAACCTAAGTGCTCTTGACATTGGTTTTGGACCAGGACCAAAACCTTGCACATATCCAGACTTTGGTGGTACAACACTATTAAATATTTCATGGATTGTCATGTCTAATCCTTCAGCTTCACATCTCTCCTTTGCTTCTATCAATTGATTCTACAACCACACACAATGTGCATTTTTAGTTCAATTTATTTTGTATCTTTATAAACATAGAAAAAAGGCATTGTTCCATTACTTACATAAATTTCCTCTGATTTAACATCACTCTATTTCCCTATTTTTTTGCTGAAATGTGTTTCATACCATAGTGTTATTCTATCCACTTTGTCCCCTTCCACCTCCTACAAATCCATACAAATAATTACCAATGAAACACTTTAACACACCAACAATCAGCAGAAAATAATATATCTGAAAATGAAGCATAAGCAGTATATACCAATTCTCTTAACATTCTAGCAAATGACTTTGTTCCGGAGCAATGATTTGTTTTTCGCGCAGCTCTGTTTTTCCGATTTATAGCACTCATTTTCTGTTTCATGAGTAGTATACAAGGTAAGAATGACATAACTTAGTATGACAAAGGGATTGCATGAAACACTATCACTTATAGTTATTATAACTAAGAATATCATATATAAGCTTGAATGTAAAATTGACAAGGTTTAGAAGCATACAACAAAGTCTTCTGAACTAAAATGTTCGCACAAATACGCCCATGTCTGCTCATCTAACACGATATCTGGCTTGTTTGCAAGTGCTTCCTCTTTCGTGTTAAACTTCAAGAAGTGGCGGTGTAACCTGTATTTATGTGCTCTATACAGTCGACCCATTTCATGAAGAATTGCAGCCGCTGTATGTCCATGTTCATCGACCTCAAAAGTGCCCTATATATCAAAATAAACTCATTTAATAAATATTTATAGGTATTAAGATTAGAGTTTACAGCAATCATGGAAATAAATACTTGATATGTTATGATTGTTAGACATTATAAATAAACTATTCATACCTGAATTTCATCAAGTAACTTATCTTTCTCAACATGAGATATGTCTTTCCATCTTTTAACAGTTAGTGGTGCGAACTTGCGAACTACACATCCTTCCTTTGTTATCAACAATTGAGCAAGTTGTCCCACTGGTCTCATGATTTCTTCAGGTATTGTAACAGGGATTTTTTGATGTTAGTCTGTCCACTTTTTCAATGCTTTTCCCCTTGTTCTTTGACGCTTCTTACCAGTTATTGATGGACCTTCTATATACATGGAAGCATGTAAAGAGTAACATTTAAAAACACTTATAATACCTATGTTTTAAATAAAACATTGAATTATAAAAGTACAATATTAAATGTTGTTCCCCTATATTTATTCCCAAGTACTTATAATAATTTAACGTTCAAATCAATAAATTGCATAGTGTGAGTTGTCTACCTAATTCTATACAGAAATACAAAGAGGACATTAACACAATAATATGAAAGTTTGCTGTACAAAATATGTATATGTATTAATTTCATTAATATATTCACATTGAAAAAACAAAATTATAATTCAATAAAATTATAACACTTTGAATTATAGCTACAAAGTTAAGTCAAAATAACAAATCATTGGCTTTGACTAAATTAAGTGAATTATAAATTTTTTTTTCTTTTTTTCTCTTTTTCAATTACACTTTATAGAAAACGACAAATCCTTGACTATATATGGTTCGTACGGTAAGGCTGTGAAATAAATATGATGACCATTGACCATGCATGTAATTGAAAATTTCAATGCTTGCACCAGACCATGGACTCCATAATATGCACCACGTATCCTAACCTACGAACCATCAACCTCTTCTAGCTTTTGGGTTTAAAGCCTAAGCCCAAACTACCTTGCATAATCATAATGGGCCTAATAAAATAACTTCCTCCACATGCCCTTTACTTATTTATTTATTTATTTAGACTTGGGCTTAGCTTATTAAGTGAAAAACAACAATAATACCAAATATCTTAGCCTGAATTATCATGACAAGCTGATCAACAAAAAGTTTGACAAACAAAACCTATAACTGTAGCCATTTGATTTTTACAGCTGATTTTTATAGATAGTAAGGGTAAATATATTTTCATAACATGAGTATTGATATCATGAACTATTTCACTATGTATACCAAGGAATTAATCTACAAATTAAAAATATGTATACCAACCAATGTCCATGAAAAATGTATGTATACCAATCAATTAATCTATAAATTCCTCCAGCCATTGGTTAAAAAGTAAAACGGATTCTACATTGTGGAATTAAATGCTTTAAGAAACAATACAAGCTCATAAACCAACAAAATTAAAAATTAAAAACAAAAACAAATTAAAAGCAAAAATAATAAAATTTATTAGAAAATGTACATAAAAGGTTACCATCATTGTTTCGTCCATCTACATCTGCTTCTATGTCAGGCTCAATGTTGTCATTTGGTTGCTGCTCATTGCCATTCCATTGAGTTGGCAGCGTGGATAATGATTCTTCCAATCCTTCTCCAATGGCTACAATGAATATGTACAATAGGTCAATGCTAACATATTTTATTTTATAACATATAATATGTACAAAGTGTCTTCAGACAGCTGGCTTGCATTACTTTCATCACCATCATTGTCCCCATTTTCGGTTGATATTCTAGCCTCCTCTACTATGCCTGAAACTGAGACAAAATATTCAATTAGTACTTAAAATTAAGTATAAATAATTTTGATCGAAGTCATGTGTTTTGCTTATATAAATACACAAGTATTCACACAATTGATCCTATGGTATGTAAATAGAAATAACAACGTCAAATACAAACACTTTCAGAATAAAATAAAAAAATAAAATTGAAGAAAATTAAAAACATAAAATGAAATAACATGTAATAGACTATTGTTAATAATACCTTCTGCAGATTGAGTTGTTTGCCCTGCTACCAGTGCCCGTGTCCTAGGGTGTGGTGTTGTTTGTGTCGGTCTTGTACTCCTTTCACCAACTGCACTCACGTGTGCAACATTATGACAGAAAATTACATAATTGAAAGTGTTTAATACAATTATATAATTGAGAGTTTAATGTAGAATATCTAAGAATAAATTATCAAAAAATTGATGCCCATACCTTCCATACTTTTAGATACATTAGCCATGACAAATCCATATTTTCTAGGGCTTGACCTTGTTGGTAAAACTCCCTTGGATCCTCCTACTCCAGCTGCTTTATTTGCATACATGACATGACCGAAAATTGAAATTAGTCTCTGATCATAAGCCCACATTTGGTGCTTTAAGGTCATGTCTTTTATAATGGAAGTTGAACAAACAAAGAGGTAGTTGTTCCAAGTACTTATTAACTTTAGTATGCAATATTATTGTTTTCAGCAAACAATAATATTCGAAAGGCCAGAACACTGGTCCCCCTTATATGGGTGATGGGTCCATTTCTAATCCCCTTCTGAATTAAAAGTTTATTTTATCTTATTGTTTCATTGTAAGTTTCTTTACTTCTAGCCCTGGTGCTAAAAATTGTTGCAAGCTTGATAAATTCCGGTTGTACTAGAGGAAAAAAGTTAAGGTAGAGAGAGCAGAACAAAGTTGGATTTTTTTTGATGCAAATTCGGTGCTCTAATCCATGAGAACAAGATATCCTGTTGGTGCAGGAACTTGTACAAGAGAGGTGAAAATAGAGTGGTAAAATTAAAGCTGATAAGAGAGTGTGCATTAATGGGTTTGTAATAAACATGCAAGGTGTCCTTTGAGCAGTGAATTAAGTCACTTATTCTTTTTCACTATGTTATCTTTTTCAAGAAAAATCACTGCCCTTAGTTTCAAAAAATCATACCACTCTTATTTTTCTCTCTTTCTTATTTCCTGAGATGGAAAGGGAAAGAACATAAACAAAGCCCTAGGAGTTATGCTACAAAAGGGACAACCATTTGTCCCTCTCTGCAGCCATCCCCCAAATTTACATAAAAACCAAAACCCAAATTCGTAATTCCCATGTCTTATGTAACAAATTATTCACTGACAGTTTCAGAATAGGGGACCTTGCAATGTAAGGTCAATCTCAGATGACCCCTTCACCATTAAATGCCTCTTTAATCTTCTTTGAGACACTCTCTGATAGGGTTAGAAAATTTTAAAAACCTGATTTCCCATTACCTTTTTTTAACTGTTTGACCCGAACTTTGGTAATATTGGTAATATGTTATTTTAGCTGAAACTATCAGATTGACACAGCTTGATAAATTTAGATAACATAATTACCTTGTACGATTTCAACTGATATGTTAAGACCTTTATGATGCTTTATAGGGTCAGCTGATATGTCGGTAGTCTTTTGATGCTTCCTAGGGCTTCTTCTTAAAGGAAGGCCCATGTCTTTTTGTTGTCCTCCACTTGCACTGACATTTGGAAGTTGTTGATCTTTTTTCTTATTCACTTGTTTACAAACTTTTTCCACCTTTCTCCATGAACCCTGTGTAACTGAATAGAATATTAAATGGTCAATATACTTAGCAATATTTGTTAAATATCAAGTGTCACATATGATACATTATAGGAATGTACAGGATTATTAACCGAAGGATATACCAACCTTCATTTGTTGTAGGTGGTTGAAATACAGCAAATCCATATTTGTTTGTAGGAGTTGGAAGTTGATTTTGACATACATTTGAAGGACCATCCTTCTTCTTCACAGGTTTTGATCCTCCTACTGTTTCTTTGATTTCTGTACAAGGGTGCCATAATTCCCAGCTACGATAAATACCTTCAACAAATTATCAGTCAATTATTAAGTCATAATTATAATAATACAAATATATGGTAAAGAGTCTTATTCATACGAATGATTCAATCAGGTATGTGACAAATTAAAAGTTAAACAATTTAAAATTGTGAATATAATAAATTAAATTAAAATTTAATAGTTAAACAACATCAAAGCATTCATCATCATCATCTTCATTTGCTCCTAATACACCATCAATGTCTATAAATCCATCGACATCAACATCCACAAGTATATTCTCTTCATCACGCCTATGTAAAGTCCTTGCATGCTCATTTTGTAAAGCGTAATTAATACTATCTGTGCAACACTCTTCTTGTTGGTATGCTGCTGCATGCGATGAAGAATCATCGTGTTCATATTGTCCATCGTAAATATTTCGCGATTGAATCTTCTCAACAACTCTCCAATCCTTCCCCAACTTAATGTCATTAACATAAAATACTTGTTGTGATTGTGATGCGAGGATAAATGGCTGGTCATTGTACCAAGTTCTTGTGACATTGACAGTAACAAATTTGAACTCGTCTACATTGATTCTTCTTTTACTTCCTACATCCCACCACTTGCACTCGAATATTAATACTGTATTCCTTCCTATATAAGATAACTCGATGATGTCAATCAAAACACCATAAAATTCAATCATTTGCCCTTTATGATCTGCCAGCACTACAACACCACTATTTTGAGACTTCCTACATGCCTCACGTTGTTTTGTATGGAACCTATGACCATTAATAGTGCCGCCGGTGAATCGACTAATAATTTTTTATGGTCCTCGTGCCAAGTTAATCAATTGTGGACTAATGCCAGCCGACTCATCATATCTTACATTCAAAAGCTGAAAAAGTTAAAACACTTTTCTGGTTAATATATGATTAATGAAAAACTACATTATATAAATAAAATGATGTGTTGATTGGAAATTGTAAAGAATAACATCATCCTCATCCACTTGCCTTTTCTAAGAACTAGTGAGGAAACTCCTTCTCATGTCTTTGATAGAGGTTGCTATCACACTGCTTTTCCAGCTCTTCCAAATGTTCTTTAATTAAGTGATTCAATGTGAAGACTAATTAATTATCCGCATCACAACTATATATAATGTCAGTAAATGTTGGTATAGTAAGTTTGAAAAATACCTTAAAAATGGACGGACTTCAACACAATTATTCAAAACATACCAATGAATTTTTTCCCAATCTGTATTTGATAGTTCATCACTAAATGTTCGACCTAGACGACGGAATTTTGGCTGAAATACCGAAAGAGTGTTATGTATACTATCACCAATGACATTATAGTTTCGATCGGGTTTATTCCAAATTGTCTCAATATCACTTTAGTAAAGAGAGCAAAACATCAAGCATTCATTGTCAATGTAACCCTCCGCAATCGAGCCTTCTGGTCGCGCTTTATTCCGCACGTATGCTTTCAATTTGTGCATGTACCTTTATAAATTAGACATCAATGACCAAGAAAAAGTAAGTTATAATTTAATACAATATATGAAATCTACAAAAGAATGTAATAGGATGTGGAGTTATACCTTTCAAAGGGGTACATCCAACGAAATTGTGTTGGTCCAGCTATTAATGCCTCACTTGATAGATGAACTATTAAGTGGACCATTATATCAAAAAACACAGGGGGGAATATCATCTCTAGACTACACAAAATGATGGGAATTTGGCTATCTAATTCTTGTAATGCTTCCACTTTCAAAGACCTTGATGTCAACTCCTTAAAGAAAGTGCACAACTTAATTAAGCAACTTGACACATTCTTTTGCAAGCATCCACGCAATGCGAATGGCAAAAGGCGTTGTAGAAGTACATGACAATCGTGACTCTTTAACCCTTAGATACGCCAATCTTTACTATTAACACATCTTGAGATATTTGATGCATAACCATCCAGAAGCTTTATTGATTGTAACAATTTACAAAATGTCATTCGCTCCATCTTGTTGAACACATAACATGCATGAGGCAAACGAATTGTTCCGTTACTGCGGATTGGATGCAATTCTTTTCTTATACCCATGGACTCTAAGTTAAGTCGAGCTTTTTATGTGTCTTTGGTTTTCCCATCAATATCCATTAACGTTCCAACAACATTGTCACACACATTCTTCTCGATGTGCATTACATCAAGATTGTGTCTAATTGTAAGTGTCTTCCAATAAGGTAATTGAAAGAAAATACTTTTTTTCGTCCAATGTAAGTGGGTTATAGGACGTTTTCGCTTCTTAAGTTGGCCCAGTCCCTTCCCAAAAATTGGTTGCTCAACTATATTCAATTGATGCAACACTTCATATCCAGACAACCTATTTGGTTTAGGCCTCGAATCTTTTCCATCGAACCATTTAAATTTTCTCCACTTATGATCATGAGGAAGGAAACGACGGTGGCCCATAAAACACAACTTCTGCCCATGTTTTAATGGCATGGAACTTGTATTCTCGTTACATACTGGACACGCTAATTTTCCTTTTGTAGACCAACTAAAGAGATTTGCATATGCTGGAAAATCATTGATGGTCCATAACAATGCTGCATGTAATTGAAAAGCTTCTCCAATGGAAGCGTCATATGTTCTTACACCACAATCCCATAAATCTTTCAACTCATTAATCAAGGGTTGCAAGAATAATCAATGTCATTTCCAGGTGCCTTGGGTCCAGGAATTAAGAGTGTCAACATGAAGAATGGATCCTTCATACACCTCCATGGTGGTAGATTATAAGGGACAAGTATCACTAGCCACATACTATAAGAGGTGCTCATATTATCAAAAGGATTAAATCCATCACTTGCTAGATCAACTTGTACATTTCGTGGGTGTCTCATCAAATTGCTTCCATTCCTGAGAATCAGCTGGATGCCTCAAAACACCATCATTGACACGTTTCTCTTTGTGCCACCTCATATCTTCAGCAATTGTTTTTGTCATAAACAATCTTTGCAATTGTGGTTTCAAAGCAAAGTAGCGCAATATCTTATGAGGAATCTTCTTCTCTTCCTTCTCATTGTATTGAAACCTATGCAACCCACATATTGGACAATCTTCTATATCTTTAAGATCATTCCAAAAAAGAACACAATCATTCTTACGTACATTAATTTTTTCGTATTTCATACCTAAGTCTCGAATAATTTTTTTCGCCTCATAATATGATTTGGGGACATGTGCATTAGGTGGCAAAATTTCCTTAAGCAAGTGAAGTAACATGTCAAATGACTTATTACTCCATCCATTGAGCAATTTCAAGTGTAGCAACTTAACAATAAAAGATAACTTTGATACCCCTTTACTTCCAGGATATAAATCTTGGTCGGCATCTATAAACAACCTTTCGAAGGAATGATTATCACCACTAATACCTTCATTACTAACATCCTCCACATTATTAACTTGTGCGGCATTACACCAATCATTCAAAATGTCTAAAGTCTCATCAATATCATCATCACCTTCATTATTAATTTGTTCAACTTCATCATCATTAGAGGTATCACTATTAATACTTTCACCATCTTCTCCATGATGTGCCAAAAATGTGTAATTCTTATTCATTCCATGTACGAATAGGTGATCTCTAACCACATAAGGAGTTCTCTTGACACCATTATTGCATCTTGAACATGGACATTGAGTTAAATCTTTGGATGCTGAATTTGATGTTGCAAACCTCAAAAATTCCTGAACTCCCCTAATATAATTGGAATGTGACCTATTATGAAGTTGTATCCATCTTATATAATTTACAAAGATTAGTTAGTACATAACAAACATGTACGATTAGCAAGGAAAATGTTTGCAATTGCACAATAACTATTGGTTATTAAAGATGGAAAACTATATGCAATTAAAGGTACCAAACAACTAACAAATAATTTGAGTAAGGCGACAATAATATAAGATTTTATAGTAATATGATTACAAGGAATTAGTTTATGTACAACTTACACAGAAGTACAATATTTAATATAACAGCAGCAATAAGTTACAAAACTTTTGTTATCGATTATACGTAGTAATAAAATTATGCCAAATCAATTTTTCTACCAAAAAACTATATTCTGAAAGTAGTAATTGTCCTGGTTTAAGTAATTAACTGAACTGGTTTATTAATTCAAAATATTATGTATTTGCTGAAGCACATAAAACATACTCTAGTTCATCAATATGTTTAAACTTGACAGAGGACATATCGGGAAAACATACCAAGTGTTGAATTTTGGATTGTATAGTCCAAATCTTATTGTTAATGTGAAGCCTAAAAATATATAGACATTCTCAAGACCAGCACCAGTTCATATTTCTGATGTAATTAAGAGATAATGAATCTGCAAATTATGAAGTAATGAATATGTAACAATTCATATAAATTAATGAAAAGAAAATGAATCTGTATCACATATTTGCAGCAAAGTAAACTTATTGAAGTTTATTTTACCAAACTCTAAAAAACTTCCTCAAGTTATGCAATATTGCATCCTCCTTTTTATGACATTTACAAAAACAATTTTTACTCTCAAATTTCCTTGTAATTTTCAAGTTTCAAACATAGCCTACTTCTAAGAAACATAACAACATAGATCAAGGAAACACAACATGCTTGAAGAAATTTAGTAACTAACAGAGTGAGGGATGTACATTAAAGGTGAAGTGAATATGTCTTAGTTAATCTTCCATACAAATGTTGCTGGATAGCCAAAAGTACAAGCCCCATTAACTTTATATAAAATTTCATGCTTTTCAGGAACAGTGTGAACCGATATTCTAACCAAATTTGTGAATTATCAAAATCTAATCAAGAATGGCGCATGCCTCATTTAATCAAGTATGTTTTGAATTGTCTCATTACAAAATGTTTCTTCACAAAAACATCAGTAGTACTAAGTTCCAAAACATATAAGAAAGGAACACACAACCTTTAGGTTGGAAAAGTGTGCAGAGTATTACACACAGAAACTATTGTAAATTGACAATTTGGTGAGGCAAGTGCTAATGAAAATGTACATATGCACTACTTACTATAATTCTAAACTTTTATTTGGGGAGAAAATGATTCTCTAAACTAGAGTAAAAAATTATAAATATTGATAACCAAAATACTAGCCTTGTATATTGATCACATATTCATCGGCGTGAGTCGATTCGAGTTTATTTCAAATGAGTTTTTGTATTTTATTTACTATTGTCCTTCATGTATTGTGTTATTCTTGTTAATTTAGCAACTGGTAGCCTATTTCTGTTGTTGTTTTGTCAATTCGCCTAATGCCACATAAGCTAAAACAAAGGGAATATGCGGTGAATAATAAAGAATTAAAGCCAGTGGAAGGAATTTCCAGATAATTAGGAGATATAGAACACCAACTCTAAGTGATATGGACAGAATATCCGATGTGAAAAAAATTGAAAGAATTGTTTTTTCCTTTAAATAGTTTGTTGCAATTAGTAATAGTTTTGATGTTGGTGTTTTCTTATCACGAAATTGAAGGTCTCATAGATCTCACTTTTCCTAAGATGAAAAATTAATATAGTATAGTTCGACACTAATTAAATTGCACCACTCAAAATAGCTGAAATATTGAGATCAGTAACAAACTAATAATGTATACATTGTGAATAGTTTAAAGTATAATAGTTTTAAAATTCATAAAAATTCAAATCACACATCCTAGAGTAATTTGGAATCATCTGTCATAAATGCAGCACATTGGTAAATGTTTGTTTTCTACTTTCTCAAGGCAAGTTGAATTTTTCTTCATAGTTATATAGGTCCTATTTTCAAAGTACACTTTGTTTGTGTGTGTATATATATATATATATATATATTTATACAAAGGCTTGGATACATTTAGGAGCCTCGTCTTTTCGAACAATTTAAAACTTTCATGAGTGGCAACTTCACAACTAGAGTACTATTTTCATGATTGAACTAAGCCATATATCTTACTTCCTAACCATTATATAAAAAGAAGGTAAAAAGGAAAAATAAAAAAAAGAAAGGAAGCAAAAGAAGTTAGTATAGCATTCAACATCGTGGATTTTTTGCTTTCACCAAGTTATAAATTTGGTGTTAATTTCCTCTTGCAGTATTGAAAGAAATCACTTTCAATTGAGATAGCCCAACATCAATCCAACCTCAAAGAAACAAATAACAAAGAAAACCACAAAACAATCCAATCTCAACAACATAGCAATAGATAACGGAACTAGTAAGAAGTTAATAATCATTTAATACCACAAATTAAATTTGCCTAGCAATTGAAATGTACTTCATGATCGTGCTACCATCTTAGTTGGAACCTATTATTGTTATATGTCTAATGGCAATGCATGGACCCTCTGCAACTAACTAGTATCACATCAATGACAGAAAACCTGCAAACAAGATAATTTGAGTGCAGGAAATCCTTAAGTAATCAAGTTTTAAACATCTCATTTCAATCAAACAAAAACAAAATATTTTGGAAACAAAGAATTGGTGTCTTTCTAGAATACATATGAGCTTAGATTCAGAAGGTTTTCATAATGGAGTTTCAATCTCAGGTACATAAATCAGAGGAATGTGAGCCATTAGAGTAGAAAAATAACTAAAGGATTCTGAATTAAATTATCTAAAGCCTAAAATTCTAATGGGTTGTAATTAATACATCGTCGTTCATGCTAATAAGGAAAGGGAACTTGGAAGAAACTTTTCCTAATTTCAGACTCTTCCATTACAAGATGTATACTACGAAACTAATGCTATATGGTTCAAAATAACATAATAAGTGAACTTTTGTCCTGTTAATAGCTTTAGTTTTTAGGTTGGATTCTCGTACTATAATTATATACGAAATAGGCATAATCCAACTAGATAAGAGACATGGATTTAAACAAAGTTTAAAGTAAAAAATTAATACCTTATATAACCAAGCCGAGAATATAATTCCACAATGTACAATAGCTGTGGCAGGCGATGGAGAGAGATTGATGGTCAACGAAAAAGACAGGTGAGACGATCGAGAAGGAAGAAGGGGGATTCGGAAGGAGAGATAAGGACGGAGTAGCTAGCCTTCCCAATCTCAACTACTAGATGGCAGCTCTTCTGTTTTTCTTCTCAATCTGATGAGTTCCACGCCTTATGACGAAAGAGGAGGCACATATAGCAATATTCCATTCTGGGGTAACGTAGCCAACAAAAGAGGCCAATTGATTCACCAAACCCGACCCAGCATTACACGTTCTGCAGATCTCCACCTGAAATTGCGTTGTCGAAGTAAATAGGAATATGAAGCTACGATGGGTTAGGGATTGACGACGACAAAGAGAAGGGGAGGTTCCAAATCAATACGACGTAGTTTAGGCAAAATATGTTAGTTTTTTTATTCAATAATTGAAAAGTTATAAATAAGTTTGGTAGCTATTGAATGTTAAAATATTATTTTTTATTGAATGGTATTTTGTAACAATATAAATTTGTAGCTGTTATACAATAAAAGCCACGTCAGCATTAAAATTGGAGGGAAAGTTGGCCCCAAAAAAATTGAGGGGTTTAGTTACAAAAATCAGCTACTAAGTGCAATTCGTTACTAATTTGACCAATTTCTCACCTGTCAGTTACGAAATTAAATTTTGTACCAAAATATACACTTTTAGGTACCAAAAAAAAAATTTGAGGCAACAGTTTCGTAACTAAATGTCATTTTTTTTGTAGTGACTATTATAACCTTTTTATCCCTTTCATTTCAAACCTCATGGCCACTTTAAAATCTTTTGTTGATTTTGATAAGTAATTTATCTATTCTTTTGACCATTACTTATCTCAATTGTTTTCTTCCTCACTATTTGTTAAAAAAAATAATATATTCTGCTGGTAGGGATAAACTTTATCTAGCTAGATGACATTCCTATTTTTGTCACACACACAAGAAAAAAGGTATATTATATAGTCAATATATTTTGAAACTATATAAATTTCTGTTTTTATATTAAACGTGCAATACATCAACTTTGAAATCTATAAGGTTCATTATTTGTATTATTTCATTTGAAAAGTTCAAGGTACTTAAACTAAAAGATTTGACTATCAATTTTCAATACATCATCTGTAGTTAATTTTTTTTTTATTTTTTTATAGAGAAGGTTAATTTAAAGAAGATCAAGTTCTAATTATTGCATTATTTAATTTGGTTAATTACACTTTTTTTTCTCTCACCTACTAGCTAATATTTTCATATCTTCATTATATTTCTGGTGTATCTTAATTAAAATTAATAATATATGGAAGACATAAGGATCCTATATTTTAGAATTTCAAATACATGCCAAAGGATATAGTACTTATCATGCTATAAAATATTTAAAATTTTTTGCACCTATTAAGAAATATTTACTTGAATCCTAAAAGAGCAATACCAATAAAATTTTATAATATGGACCTAGTGATGATATAATAAATATTATTATTATTTTTTAAATTAATTAAGTTAGAATATATCAATTGCATGATGTTTACACTTGGGATGCATTTGAGATCCTAAATTAATTTTGGAATCCCAATATTTTTGGGCAATTATATAACAAATATATATATACATTTAGAATATCTTACACCCACATGTACATATTTATTATCAGCAAATCCAATTTGGTACGTTTACCAAAAAAAAAAAATCCAATTTGATACGAGCGTCATTGCAGTGCTGCTTGTATTGTCTCTCCATTTTAGAATTTTGTTCTCGGGCCGGTGTAATTTTTGTTGTCAATGTTAATTTGGCTTTGGTACAGCTCTAAACGGGAGTTGAATGAAGTTTTTGAAGGAAAATAACTGAGAGTTTATGTCTATGTTTTAATTTATCCAGATCGATCGCATGGATCAGATGGATCTTAATTTAGTTTAATATATATATATATATATATATGTCATCAATTTAAAACTAAATTATACTTCGGATATAAAATAAAAACTTCAACAACCCCAACGTTACTAATAAGTATGATTAATCCAACGTATGCTTAGCTGATTAAGTTTATATAACTGCATATAGTTGACTTTTTCTATATTCAAAATTACGTTTTGGTGGAAGGATCCACTATAAAAAATTTCACCTACTGTGACAAATTTCATTGTGTCAAAAACTAATTTGTCACAGAAAATATACATTTAGTGTCAAAAACCCGTGTTTAACATTGATATTCACTACAAAGGATAAAATAGTGTCAAATTGAGTTTTGCCACAACACTTGTCACAGAAAAGTACATTTTTTTTGGAGGGAAATTTTCCCGCCAAATTTTGATGGTAATGTGTGACAAAATTTTATAAGTTATGACTAAAATCCTTAGAGTGTTTGGACAAAATTATCTTATAATATCTGTGAAAATTTGTTTTTGACGCTGTTCATCTTTTAATTGCATTATGCTTACCAAAAAAAAATGAAGGAAAATATATTAATTTTGTTTCTTATTTATTTTCCTTTAAACGTCAGCGTTTCATGATAATTAATCAACACACAGAGGAAAACACCCCCAAATTTCACCATCTTCCTCATGTATCTCTCTGCTATTTCAGAAAATTTTCTACTCCCTCTCTACTATCAGTCAATCACCAGTAATAGTCTGTTCCAACTCTTCTATTATCCATTCATATTACTTTCCTAATTATATGCATGCATTAGGTTTACTCTGTAATCTTTCTTCTTCCTTTTTTTCCTTTTTCTTAGGGTTTTCAATTCTAGTCAGGTGGTCAATTAATGCAAGTGCATCATTCCTGTTAGTGTTTCAGTAAGTCATAGTATTCTTTTGAGTTTACTTGATTTAGTTGTTGGGTGTGTTTGTTTCGCTTGCATTGCTACGCTAACAACTTTTAAATCCCTTTTTCGATTGTTTTATAAAAATTTGTATTTGTTTGGGTTTTGAACATTTGAATGTATTCTTCTTACATTTTTTACCTTACTCTATTTTAAGATGGTATGATACTGTTGAATGCACCTCTTCAATAATCAAGATCCAAATTTTATAGATTTTATGATTTTATTTTTGTATGTAAATATAAAATTAACATGTTCAACTCTGAAATTGCCCATGTAGTAAAGATTGATTCCTTGTGCAAATTATGCGTGACTGCTTACTTCTATATGTTTGCTGACAAGGTATTCTATGAAATTACTGTGTTCATTTTTTTCAATTTGTCTACTCTTGGCCCATGTGTGCACATGTTATGCAACCCTTTTCCCATTTATTTAGAACATGGATTCTAGGAGGAAAAACCAAAATTTCTAGGCATGATTTCTTTATATTTTTTTATTTAAACAATGAAAATGACTTCTAAACTTATACCAAGATTAGAAGATTCAGTAATATGTCTTAAATATATGGTTGGTAGGCAGACTCGAATGGATCAAATCAGAATAGTTAATAATCTTAATCTTCTTTTATATCTTTGTACATAAAAAGTTTTAATATGAAAAGCATGACAGTGGAAATAAAATAAGCACATTATGATGAGATGGAATTCCCAAAGTGTGGAGATTCTTCATGGAAAATATCCAACACAAAGTTTCAAGTTTTTTGTTAGTAAGTTAGTAGCTTCTCTTCTACTTTCATTTCACATGTTGTAAAGCTAAACAAACTTCATGGTGGCCCTAGCTTGGTTCGTCCTTTGGAAGTCTTGGTAGTCTCATACTAACCTTTTTTTACTTATTCTTTGTTCTAATAGTCCAACTGAATTAGCTTTCAATTAATTAATTTTTCTCCTTTTTTATTTTATTTTATTTTCTTTTTTGTTCTGTTATGTTATCCAACTATTTGTGAACTCAAAATTTGGCCATCCTATGTGGATTCATATTTTTATTACAACTGCAATTGATACACTAATTCTTATAAATAATTAAAAGCAACAACCACCAATTCTTATAGATGTCTAAAGTTTCATATGTGAATTTTGGTTTTATATAAACTATTCCCTATACATAGCTTTTACTGGATCAATGGGCAATAAGGTAGAAAAGAAAAAGTTATTCTTTATGATTGACATTAATGTTCTTTATGCCTGAAAAATCTGTAATATAGGCAAAAGGGAAATGTACAACAACTTGTATATGTATTGTGATATAAGATATGAAACCATTTTTAGTAGTAAAACAAAATAAATTAACAATGACATAAAAGACTTTAAATTAAACCCATAAAACAATGGAAAAAGACAAATTAATAATAATAGAAAAGTACAAGAAAGGTGATGCATAGATTTTGGTCAACCAAGAAAAAGCTTCCTTTTTTTTGACTTTGACACATATGAACTTCTTTATTAATGAACGAGTAAGCACACTATTACCACACAGCAGAGGTACTTTAGGATGATAGCCCCTGATTACTTTTATGTACATGAGCCACCACCTCCACCACAACCACTTGTATTTTCACTTCTTCTTGTTGTTTTGGTTATTTTTATCTTAATATCTTGGGGTCCCAACTTGATAAGCTTGCAATACGGACACCTTGTTCTCTACATATAATAATCTTCCAAGTTTATTCTTTGCATGTGTCTTGTCTTTTATAAGCATGCATTTACCAATATTGATTCCATACTAGTGATGAAACTTGAAACTTTGAAAAGGGGCCCACTAATAATGTCAAGAATGGTAAGCTGTTATCGTCAATAGTTTAAGTAATTGCTAGATAGAATCTTAAAGCCTAAGATTTTACATAAAAGATTAAGCTTTTATAGATTATAGTCGAATGTAGGTAGTTAGAAGATAAGAAAAGAAATAAAATCTTTGGCCCTGCCATGGATCAGACAGAGTGAGGGAAGAAAAGAATATAAATGTGGTTTAATATATAACAATATCCTTCTAATTTTGTACAGAACAAAAAGCATTAGTTGAATTATCACATGGAGATTAATCCAAACAATAAACTAAAACCTTTATGTTGTAGCATATATTATTTTCTTACGATGGGTTTTGAGACTCATCCACAACCCATGTGGCAATAAGCATTTGTGCCTATAAAAAGGCACAAATGATGATCATAGAAAATAGAGTATGTAGAGTAGTTTTGGCCTTATTTGCTGAGTTTTTTATGCATCATTCATGTTTTCTTCCTTCTCTTCTTAATTTAAAAATCAATTATTGCAACAACCGTGGCAATAAATAATAGAAAATGACTAAGCTAGCCATGTCATTTTAAAGACAGTATGTGTGTGTACTGATCATAATGTTCATGCATGTTTGTAAACCATTTAACCAAGTATATGTCGAATTCTCTGCGTGAAGGTGTAAGGCTGGTAGCCTCAAATTTTAACCCACAAATCTATCAATGATACACATGCACGCGCGTGCGCACACACACACACATATACGATTATAGCTTTCAATATCCTCTTCTACCCTTCAGCCACATATTATTATTTTTATATAAATAGCCATAACGACTTACATATTCATACCCAATATTCAAAATGCTAATTAGTCATTTGTTATTGTAAGAGACTTATACAATTCTAATTATTGAACCACATATTCTTATATATTTAACATTTTATATTGATTATTTTCCTTCCAGGTTCTGTTGACTTGCAACACCAACCACAATAAGGTGCCTTTTTTCCTATAGTCACTTCACACTTCTCTTGCTTAGTTAGTTTGCTTTGTTTTCAATAAAAGGTACATATTCTATATATTTTTTTGGGATTTGATGTCTTACATTTGGCTGTGAGGGAAAGCTTTGGTAGACTTAGCAATTATTCTACTTCATCTTGATTTTTAATTTAGCATGTACAAAATATTTTTTTTGTTTCATTTTATTTTTCCTCTGTTTTTTGTATTTATTTTTAATTAGAATTAATAATCTTTTTCTAATTAGCTGTCTAATAGGGGTACATTAAACTACATTACTTACAAATGTGTCAATTGTGTAATGTATGCTTTTATATCCATTTATGTAGATGAACTTACTCGTACATGACATTATAAGGTCATACAAACCATGGATATATCATGGAGAGATGTCGGATACCCCTAATGGTAATGCTCCAATCCTTGAAGACATTGATGACAATATAGAGGAGGACACAGATGGTGTTGGAGATGGAACTCGGGAAATGTTGGAAGAGTTGAATAATCATGAAATTTTTCAAAATTGGGTAAATGCATCTACATCTTATTCGTCTGCAAGTGATGTCCCCCCATCAATCAAATACATTTGCAAACTTGTTTAGAGATGCAACACAACCTTTGTACACTGGATGTAAGGCACAAAGCTGTCATTCATTGTGAAGTTGCTGCATTTGAAGATAATTAATAAATGGACTAGTAAATCCTTTACAATGTTACTTGAGTTCTTGCAACATATACTCCCAGCTGATGCATCTGTCCCTCCAAATTATTACAAAGCTAAGCAAGTAATTCGTGACTTGGGCCTCAAGTATGAGAAGATAGATGCATGCAAGAATGATTGTGTCTTGTTCCGAAATGATTTGGTAGATGTAGAGAGTTGTCTGGTATGCAAATCACCTAGGTACAAACCTGTTGAAGAAAGTAAAACAAAAGTTGCTGAGAAGGTATTATGTTATTTTCCTTTAACACCTAGATTACAAAGGCTGTTTATTTCTTCTAAAACCGCATCGGACATGAGGTGGCATACAAATATGCGTGTTAAAGATGGGATTTTAAGGCATCCAACTGACTTAGAACATTGGAAGAACTTCGACCAATAATATCCTTATTTCGTTAGTGATCTACGCAATGTGAGGCTTGGATTAGCAAGTGATGTCTTTAATCTCTTTAATAACATGAGCAGCTCTTATAGCATATGGCCAGTATTTGTCGTCCCATACAACTTACCACCATGGAGGTGCATGAAGGATCCTTTTCTTTTACTGACTTTGTTGATCCTAGGTCCTAAAGCCTCAGATAATGACATTGATGTTTATCTTCAATCATTGATAGATTAGTTAAAGGATTTATGGGATGAAGGAGTTGAAACTTTTGATGCATCAATGAACAATATCTTCTAAATGCGAGCCGCAATTTTTGGACCATTAATGATTTTCCAACATATGACAATCTATCGGGATGGTATACAAAAGGTAAATTAGCTTGTCCTGTATGTAATGAAGACGCATCTTTCCATTCGTTGAAATATGGGCGGAAGATTTGCTATATGGGACACCGTCGGTTCTTATCTATACACCATAATTGACACAATAATAAACAATTTGGTGGTAGGGAGCATAGATTACCCCTGAAGTATTTTTCTGAAAAATATGTTATTGAGCAACTTAATGGTTTCATGCAACCTATTTTTGGGAAGACACTTTCCAAAAAGAGAAAGCGTGGTTCATGCTTGTTAAATTGGACAAAGCAAAGTATTTTTTTTCGGCTGCCATATTGGAAAGATTTAAGAATTCGTCATAATCTTGATGTTATGCACATCGAGAAGAATGTTTGTGATAGTGTTATTGGAACTATTATGGACATTGAAGGCAAAACAAAAGACACATTAAAATCTCGTCTTGATTTGAAGGATATGGACATTATGCGTGACCTACACCCTATACGGAGGGATGGTGCAATTTTTTTACCCCCAGCATGTTATATGCTTAACCATGAAGAGAAAAAGAGGTTATGTGAATTCTTAACTTCAGTGAAGCTACCTGATGGATATGCATCTAATATTTCTAAATGTGTGAATTTAAAGGAGTATAAGATTTTTGGACTAAAGAGTCATGATTGTCATATTCTCATGGAAAGATTATTGCCAATAGGTTTGCGTGGAAATTTATGCAAAGATGTGTGTAAAGCATTGATTGATCTATGCTTCTTTTTCAGAGAGTCAAGTTCTAAAAGTTTGAACGTGAATGCGTTAGAGTAATTAGAAAAAAACATTGCTACAATTCTTTCTAAGCTAGAGACAATATTTCCTCCTGCCTTCTTTGATGTAATGGTGCATTTATTAGTCCATCTTCCCCATGAGGCCAAGATTGCCGGTCCTTGCCAATATCGTTGGATGTATCCATTTGAAAGGTACTAGTTCCAACATCTATGTATGTACGTTTTCCAAATTGTTGTTCACTTTTTTTCAATTGCCCATTAATGTTATATCCTTTGTAGGTGCATGCACAATCTTAAGGGTTATGTTCGTAATAAGGCTCATCCAGAAGGATCAATTGCTGAGGGATACATTGACAAAGAATGTTTAACATTTTGCTCCATGTATTTCAATGAGATGGAGACTATATTTAACAGACCCGAAAGGAATTGTGATGCTCATGGTTGTGAAAGTTCTAGTGATTTATCAATTTTCACTCAAAAAGCTCGTGGATTAGGAGGATTGACAATTGAAGATCTTAATATGATTGAGTGGGCAAGATTAAGGTGGTATGTATTGAATAATAGTGCATAAGTTCTCCCATTTTTACAGTAAGCCATATTATACAAAGTTAGAGTTTGTATTTACTGATTAAATAAAGTCATTTTACATGGAATTCCAAATGTTATATATATTTATTCATATATGTAACTTATGCTATTTGCAAATTGTGTAGTGAACATAAGGAACAACTTGAAAGAGAGAATGTTGAAAATATTTCACATAAATAGCAGTTAGAGTTCCCTACATGGTTTCTAAAACGGGTGCGTAATGTGCTATAATATTTATTAATCTGTACATATTATGTTAATCATGTAATTAATCCATTTGTGCAATTGTATGCAGCTGATTCAAATGGAGTCGAATGACAATGTTAATGGTATTACTGACCTAAAAACAATTAGCAAAGGGACCCCATAGAATAGTTTTTAGATATCCTGGCTACATTATTAATGGACATAGGTTTCGTACGATAAAACGTGATACAAATAAAAAAACTCAAAACAGTGGAGTTGTTGTGAAAAGAGAGCACAATGGGGCTGAAATATATTTCTTCGGTGTTCTTAATGATGTAATTGAGTTGTCCTATTTAGGTCATAATAGAGTCTTTATATTCAAATGCGATTGGTGGGACATCAGCCGTAGAAATGGAACTCATATAGATGAATATGAGTTCTTGAGTGTCAATGTGTCAAGGACTTGGTATGAAGATGATCCTTATATTCTTGTAAATCAAGCTGAGGAAGTTATTTATTTCCCCGACACAAAGTTAGGACAAAATTGGAGGGTTGTTGAAAGGGTACAATCATGACATATTTATGATGCACAAGTTATGCAAAGAAAGGGAGATGCAGGAACTGAGCCATTTCAGCAAGATTCAAACTGGATTGATTTTGATAGTGATGCTACATTTTATGATATTGTTCAACCTCTAACCTGGACTGACATGGATGACATATATATTCATGCAAATGAATATAATTCTATACATTTAAATGATTCTTCATGTACTTTGAACAATGCAAATGACTAGGATGGCTTAGATGATGGTGATAGTGATTAAGATATGTATGTTGTACTTGATTGATTTTTTTTTTCTTTTGTTTTGTTTTAATATGGATGGACAACTCATGTACGTAATGTCTCAATCAAATAACTTGGAGAATATTTTTATTTATGTGCCAATAATGGTTTATTCATTCAATTAGTTAATACTTTTTAAGTGATTTGTCTAGTAGAAAAAATGGCATGAATGTTTTTACACTAATATGCACTATTGAATCACTAATCATTAATGTTACATCCTTTGTAGGTATTGTTGAGTCGATATGCCTCCAAGGACACGTAAGAAGCTTGACATATGTGGAGGAAAGTTGCCAACTAGAGTGTCGCCAAGGAAAGCTATGAAAAGTACAGCAGGTTTGACCGTTAGACACATTAATTTTACCTAATACATTTGAGAAGAAAATATAAGAGTAATGGTGCATTTTGTAATGTTGTGGTATGAATACATTGACAAAGATGGTACGACATGGATAAATGTCCAGAAAGCAACAAAAGGAACTATAGACAAAGGTGGGGTCAACACGAAGGATACTACTGTGCATAATACATCTCGACTTCTACACCAAAGTCAAACTGCTTCATCAGGTATATATAGTTGTATATTGGACATGTATGTGGCTCATGAAGTGTTTATTAAAAAAGAATATGATGGTAAGGTAACAATAGACACTCGTTGAAGCAATTTTTTTTCATATTTGCCATAAGAAACTGTTACATGACTTGGTTAAGGATTAACTAGCTATATTAATAATAAAGGCATCTTATACTTATTCCTAAATGTAACCATTTGTAAAAAGTTTCATAATATTAGTTTAACTATAAGTGTGAACAAAATGTTTATCTAGTTTATAGGCTGTAAGTTGTTTGTATGGCCATAAATCTAGTCATCAACCTGGTTATTCCGAAATGCATGAGGTTCAGAACTATGTTCATTTGGCCTATTAAAACCCATTGTTTTGGTACCTTGTTGCTACCATTCAAAATCAGGTGCAACAAAATTATATCGACTATGCCACCAATAAACCAACATCTGTAATAGTGTATGTTTTTTCTGATGTATTGTTTTTTTTAAGTTATTAGTTGGATTCTTGATCTGTCTTGGGATTTTTTTTTCTTCTACACTGATAAAACTGGTTTTTTTTCCTTATTTATTTATTTATTTTTTCATTGTATGGTACTGAAATGGTCGTGTTTGTGTACTGCTTTTACATATTTCATCAGCTTTAATTTCTCTACATTATCCTTTATATTCTATATATTTTGCCGAAAAGATGGCTATGGGGTTGGAACTACTGGATCGAACCCACTTTTGAATAAAAAATGGTCAATTTCATTACTATTACAACATAGTAGAAAGTATAAAGTAGTAGTACTACTAGTAGTATATAGTTCCAAGTTGTATTTGCTTAGGTTATCATATGTACGGGTTTCTTTACATGTATGACACTTTTTGCTTGTTGGATTTTTCTTTAATTTCCTTAAATTGTTTTTTTATGAAAACCAAGTTGTAACTAGTTAATTAGGATGTTTGAGATAGAGATTGTAGGCAGAAATTGGGTAATTAATTAATTGATGAATTAAGGATTAGCAAGTGAGAACTCAATGGTTTTATTTGTCAAAGTTGTGGGTAGCAGATTATATTAAAAAGTGATATTAATGATTAATTAAATATACACATATTGTCTAATAATATTTTTTTTTAAACTGATGTATGTAAATATCAAAAGTTTATTTGGTTTCCAAATGGAACTTTATATTTTTTATTCTTTTTTCTATAGTATCATATTCCCCATTAACATGAAGCAAATGGACTGCTACATGTAGTGGAAAATTAAAATATAGATTGCAAAGCATATATCAGTGTATACCAATATTTGATTCCATTGATGGGATTTTAGCTATATAGATTTTGCTTGAAAGAAAACAAATATTCCCTTATAATTTCATTTTCAATATGTATACGGTAAAGAATATGGTGTATATATATATATAATTAGATGTCAAAATTCAATAGTGTTGAAGAGTAGGAATTCACTGTGGGAATTAGAGTTGGGGCTGAAAATTAATTTTGAGATGAAACATTATATATATAAGTAAATTAGTAATAGTACTATTAGGAAATTGTTAATATTAAGATGATTTAAAGATGGTTAATTCTCATTGGATGATGTGTTTGGACCCTTCTCTCTCTCTAAATAGCATGTCATTTAAAATTGCAATGAGTTTAAATATATAAGGGAAAGTTGTGAAAGATGAAACGATAAATTTTTGTCTTCACCAGTATAACTGCATGTGCACCAATGATAATCATTGTTTAACTTAATTATTACTTTATTTATATGACGTATGTTTGTCAATCATAAAGTTTTAAAAGAAAAATAGAAGAGACGATGAGTTAATTCTCATGCTTACAGTATTAAACAAACAGATAGTATCTATATTTCCAGGGAAGGGAAAAGTACAAGAGGAAGTCTATTGCCCACTAGGACATTTCCTAGGAAAAGGGCATGTATAAGGCTATTTGGACACACAGAAACAATTGAAGATGGCCAATCAAATGCTGAGTTCCATGAGATGGACTCACAACAGATTCCTCCAACTGCAAATGCTCCTAGTGAGCCTCAAATAGCAAATAACCAAGGTAAGGATATAATATTTTATAAAAATTATATATACAGATATTAATATGTAAGTTATTTATTAATGGTGCCATAAAAGTAATATTGTTTTTACTATAAACTTATAAAAAGTACAAGTAAATGTAAATAACTTAGAAGTGTAAATAGATGGAAGACATGTAGAAGAAACATGGCATGAGGGTGGTGGCTCTGACATGGAGAATACATGTACTAATATGTTAAAAATTATACTATGTGGTGCATTTACTGATTATTTGTATTTTTAATTATTTTATTATATTGTACGATATAGAAGTACCAAGAAATGGTGGTGCAAAAAAACGTGGACCAACAAGAGGCATTTCATTAGTGAAGAAGAAACTACCAAGGGGGAAAATGGCCGTTACAACCCCCCCCCCCCCATATGATGCGTTTTGTAGGAAAATATGCCACACTTTATATCTAAGATTGGTGTGACAGTAAGGTGTCATGCACCACTGCATTCAAAGAATTGGACTGATGTAAGTTCAGAAGTCAAAAAGGAAATGATAGACTTCTTACAGGTATTATCCTACTTTTACTGCTTAATTTAGAAGGTATTATGGTAAGTATTATGACACTCTTATTACCTTGTAGGAATCTTTTGAGTTTAATGAAGATGTGATGACCATGAGTGCACTAAATGCACAAATGAGGAGGAGTTTCAGAACATGGAGATACAAGTTGTACGAGAGGGTGAAGAAGTCTGAAAATGAAGAGGATATTGCTGCAATGAAGCCCGAGCATATAACGGCGGAAGAATGGATGGTCTTTTGAATCACATCAACTCGGAGGAGTTCCAGGTTAAATTAGTTTGCGTATATAAACTCCATTACTTATATATATATATATATATATATATATATATATATATGAAGCATTTGAATATGAATGATGTTTTATGTGGGAATATTAGTTTGATTTTCTATATTTTATTTTTTCACTTTGTCTGTGGTGAATAATTAAAGAAGCAATTAGTAAATGCGGGTCATAGTACAAATTCCGTACACATATATAATTGGATGAAGTAGGTAAAAAATATATATGGAGTAATGGAATGATTTTTATTATAAGCATGCATAACTTATAATTATTTTTTAAAAATTTATCTGGGATAAATTGGATTTGTTCTTATTCTTATGCAATTGGGCTAATTGAATGGGTCCAGTTTCAGTGATGCGTAGGCTGTTTATTTTGTAAATGAGTTTAAACCATGTAAGCCCACATTCGAATATTTCAGATTTTTTTAACAATGAAGCTATGAACTCATTGTTCTTTATTATTATTTATGTGGTATGAAAATTTGTGTTGGTTTGCACCGATTACCAAGTAATTTTAATCAGATTATTTTTGTTGTGTTGGTTAACATAATAGAAACGAAGCATTACAAACAAGAGCAACAGGGAAGCAGGCAAAATGAATCATGCTGTTGGCACAAAGTCGATTGCTTGAATAATTTATGAAAATAAATTAGAGGTGTACAAATATTATTAATTGCAGCAAATATACTTACACTTTCTATTGATAGTCCATAGCATATATTAAGTATATATGTATACATAGTAAATTTGATATTTAATAATTATACTTGATATGTATACAGGAAGTAGAAGAAAGTGAAGGGGAAGTGAATAAAATTCAATTGTTCCATGACACCCATTACAGCAATAAAAAAAAACAGTCGGTGATGAAGGATCAAAACAAATATATGTAAGCAGCATTGTTAAATGCAATATCTATATATGTAAATCTATTCACAATTATAGTTTATTGCTAAAGTATAACTAATAACATGTGATTCTCATTAATTTGTAGGAAAGACTTGTACAGTTGCGAGAATCAACATCGCTCAGCGAAGATGAGATATTCGTTGAGGTCCTTCTATCCAAATCAGTAGCTTTTCGAGCCATTGGTGTAATTCCGAAACCAAACAAGTTGCGAGCAACCCAAGAAGTTGTAGCCCTAAGAAAGGAACTCGAGCAGTACAAGGTGAGGGAGAAGGAAAATAATTCAACTTATTTGGAATCGTTAAAGAAAAATCAACATTTAGAAGGTAAGCTTGCTGAGATGGAAAAGAAAGTCAAAATTTTATTAGAGTTACATGAGAGGCAATTTGACTTATTTGATAGGCTAGTGGACCGTCTTGAAGGTGGCAATGACACAGGAGATGGAGATACTTCTAACCAAGGTAAAGTAATTATACCTTTTCTGATTATGGTAAATTAGTTACTTTGTTTATTGAAGAAAAATTTAGAGTCTAGATTAATATGGTTAGTCATAATATGAAAACATTAATAGGTGAATAATATGCTGTGTCATAAATATGAAACATTAATATGTTGTTTCAATGTATGCAGGTTGATTTTGGACAAGCTTTAATATGCAAGGCATGGTGGTTACAATTGGAACATACTCTTTAGGTATTGTATACAGTAGTATGTAATTTTGGAAGTTTAATTTGGCAACATGCTCTTCAATTGGGTATTATGTAGAAGCTGATATGCAAATGCTTGGTATATATTTTGACAAGGCAATGGACTTAAATGCGTTAGGATGTACGATAAGGAAATTTGGAATAATTTTGCATAGAAGCATATTATATGATGATGATTTGCTTCTTTGGAAAATTATGCTTTTTGTGAAATTTAGCATTAATGGAGTCATATATTGTAAGTGAGTATTGAACATGCATTTTTTTTATGCAAAGTGAAATGAAAATTCCATTTCGTATTGTCTAATGGAGTGTAGGGGTCGGTGTTCATTGATACATTTACATTCATGTTGAATTTAGCACTCAATCCAATTAGTGTCAAAATAAGCATGACACTAATCAAACGATAGTGACAAATACAGTGGCAAAAGTAAAGAAAATTGTGACAAATTATACAATGTAATGAAATTGTCACAAAAAGCATTAAAAATGGAGTAATGACTTACAAAAGGAACTGTGACGAAATAATTGTCACTGTATTACTAAATTATAAATCAATATTGTTCGTGTCAATCCAAAGGTTGACACTGATATTTTTTTTTTGTCACAATTTTACTTGTCACTGAGTAACAAATAACAGTTATAATATTATACAGTGATAAAATAAACAGTGTCACTATTAATGGAAAATATTTATGTCTATTCAAAATTCAACACTGATCTTTTTCCTGTGACAATTTATTTTGTCACTAAAAGCTATTGCCATAAACATTACCCATGTCACAGATACTTTCAGTATCAACAAATATTGTCACTGTTACGTATCGTGATAATTATGTAGAATGTCACAAATACATTTTGTGACAAATATTAATGTCACAAACGTGTAGTATGTCACAAATAGTATCTGTAACATAATCAACTTGACACGGTATCACTATCAAAAAAAAATCGCCAGCGACTATTGAGATTGGTTGCAAAAAATTAGTTTTTTGAGTCGCTAAACAGCATCAGCGTCGGTAGTTCGTCGCAAATTCGCTGTCGGTGAAAGTCTATATCAACCATCTAAAAATTGGTCGCTAAATCTAATACCATTCAGCCACTAAACTTTGGTCTGTAAAGGACTTGATAAAATCATAAAAAATTGATTTATTCGTATCCTTTTACAACCAAATATTGGTCGGCAAAAACTACAACTATAGCGACCAATATTTGGTCGTTGAAGAGTTCCTTTCAGTGACCAACGGTGGTCGCTGAAGTCACCTTTCAAAGCTAGGCTCTCATTTAGCAACCATTTATTGGTCGTTGATGGTGATTTTTAACAACCTAATCTTGATTGTTAAAGTCATTTGTTTAATAATTTTTTAAAATTAATTAATTATTCATTATCATTACTAAAATGTATAAAATAAATAAACAGGTAAACAATTACAAAAATTATAAGCATAAACTTATGATTGTCATTAATATAAATAATTGTCATTACATAATTTAAAACTTAAAATAATTGTCTTTACTGTCAAAAATAATAAATTGGTAGTGAAGTTGATATGATAAGGGTGGTCGTTGAGAGATCTTGTAAGAGGATGCAAACTCAAATCCATTAGCTTATCTAGGCCACAACTGCAAGCTGTCATTCAAAGATCTTCATAAGTATGTATATAGCTATAACAAAAAAATAAAAAATAAAAACTTCATCAGACAAGCTATGTAGTTTTTTTTGTTTTTTTTTTTTGGTGAGAACAAGCTGTGTAGTTAGACATTACATTTAATGCAACAACTTCACCAGGATTATTGTTGACATATGCTTTATATACTTGATCAAAGCCCCCTGACCTGCACAACCCTTGATCTGGTACTTCTTTCCACCTGTGAATATGAGAGTAAGAGCAATGCTTAATCTTAGCCTCCATTAGAGAAAATAAATTTCTACAATAAGCAGTTAAATATAATATAATCTGAATTTTTAAATGATCTAATTTATTAACATTTAGAGACCTTGGGGATTGATTAGATGGAAACAGGATGTTGGAATTAAATTAGTCTCCGATCTTGAATCTAAAGACAAACAAAGCAACCAATAACGCATTAAGAATTTTTTGAGCATATTATTATTAGCATGTAGACATGCAAGTGCTGGTCTATATTAGGAAACTTAGTATAAAAAATCAGCTCTACTGAATTGAAAATTATATAAATAATGAATGGGAAACTAGATTGCCAAGGATACTTCATTTACCCTAGGATATGTCTTCACAAGAATAAAGCCTCTTTTATCAATCAGAAGCAAAATGCTAGAAGAAAGCAAACATACTTTTGCTCTCTCCATCTTTCTTCTTATGGATATGTCTGTTTAGCTTTTACTCTTGTGAAGACAATGGCCATCACATCAATTTATATTTATCCTGTATTTTGTAAAAGCAGAAGACAAGTGGCTAGACCCCCATCCTAGTCTTTGTCTATGGCCTATATAACACAGCTTTGCTAGCTTGATATGGAAACAGTCATACACTGCAATTACATACACAAATTAGGTGATAGGCACATAGGAAACGGGTGCATGTAATTGACCAAAAAAAAAAAATCAGTCACACAGTGTATAAACGCATTGGAAGAAAATATTCTTGACAGCAAACACATAAGTTAATTATGCAAACATAAAATAATCAATCATGTAACAGCAATCATACATACGTCATCAATTATGCAACACTTAAAAGAAGACAGACAAAAGTAGAAAAATTTCAAAATCTTTAGCAAACAAAAAAGAAGTTAAACATATAATATGGTGCATGTTGATTATTCAAACTAAGTTAGTAAATAACATATCCAATAAAACTAGTTGATATGGTCAACATATTGAATTGTCATTTGCAAACTAAAACTTCAAATACATGCTTGTGAGTTCTGAATTGGAGGAAGAAGAATATATATCCATCTTGCTAATTAGGGACACTTTTAGGTATAGTAGGGAAAGCGCTTTCCCTCCCTTGGTTCCCAATCTGAGCGTCTCCAACCTTTAAAATGTTCACATGTATGATCAATATTTGAAAGCATGGAAATGAAGTTGCTATATTTATAGTACTGTACGTATATATATATACTGACGCAAATGGCTAATATAAATGTGAAGGCAGGACCTAGATTAGTTATGGCAGTAACATAAAAGTAGATGTTATAAGCAAATGCTTTAAATGTACAGGATAGATATATATATATATATATATATATATATATATATATATTTGGGTAAATATAATTAACAAGTATGTGTCACTTGTGTGAGACTTTACCACCAAAAGATAAGAGCATATAAATATATTCTAAGGAGGCAGTTGATCAAATTATTACCTAAAAATTACAAAGCCCAAATTATCGATGTGGATTAGACACAAGGGAAGTAATAAAAGAAATTGTAGTTTGAAATGAGCAAGTGTTTTCTAGTCTGTGTGAATTAAAAAACCTCACCTTTAATTCTTATCAAAACATGCATGAATGTGCCTTATTATGGCAATCTAAATATTATTCTAAACAATAAATAAATAAATAATAGCAATATAAATATCTGATTATAAAATTCAATATAGACCAAAACCCCTTATAACAGTTAGAATGGTCTTCCAAAGCTCATTCCTTTTTCTGGTGTGGCTAATGTAATTAATTTATGATAAAGAACTGTCAATTACAAAACTAGCAGTCTCTTCAGAAGAGTCTTATATACGTAGATATATAAAAATACAACCATAAACTAATAAAAAACAATCAATCAATTAATTAAGTGCCTGCTCATACCAAATGAACATCACAAAATTAATTAGATAGGCTCCACTCTAATTTCCTTAACCTGATGATGATGAGGTGGGAATTACAAGCCATGGAAGGTGGGAAATGACGCATACCAGATATAGAGAACATAATGGCCAACACATCTGAGTTTCCAACATGTCAGTGAAAATGTTTCCAAAAACTTCACTGAACCCGATCTACAAAACCAATTAAAAAAAAAAACCATCCACCATCATTTTAATAACACCAAAAAAAGAAGAAAGAAATTAACAACCGATGAAATTTGACCGTCATAGTATCATTTCAAAAATAAATTGAGATGTAAAATGATCCAATTATCACATACATTATCAATTCAGAGTCGATAAGCACATTGACAAACCAAATAGACCCATCATTTATTTACTAAAATATATAATAATAAGTTAATAGGCAACAACATCCCAAAGAAATAATACAATTCAAGCAATCAATTACCTAAAACAAATTGAACCAAATATAATGTAGTACTAAGAAGGACATCAACAATATTGCAGAACCAACTTAATCTGAGAATAATTCAACCCCTAGTAAAATAAAAACATAAACTACCAAAAACTAAGAATAGAAAACTCACCAGAAGTTTCCAAATTTAAAAATACTAAGCGTTTTAGGGAAGAATCTATGCCAACAGACAATTTACAAAAAAGACTAAGAATTGCTTCACAAGAAGCAAAGTTAAACAGAAGATATAGCAGAACAAAGTCTGGAAAGAATACATAAAGCGGGAAAAAAGAAAACAAAGACTACCTGTGCATTTCATTGCAGAAAGAGAGAAATGAGAGCTTCCCAGAATCAGAAATACCAATCAACAGGTCTTTACCCAGCATCTACCACAACAAAAAGGGCAATATATAGCATTAAACTATAGAAAAAGCTTTAAAACAAAATCAATTAATCTAAAAAACAAGTTGATATTTAAAATATATATATATATATATCATCTAAATTTCTAGAAACAGAGATACAGCAGCAGCAAATTCCCATTGCACATCAAAATTTACAACTTTCGTAAGTCATTTTTTTCTGTTCTTTAGTGAAGTATAAATTCAGACAAATTGGCACCTCACATCCTCTTCGAATCATCCACCAAGCATTTTTTATAGTATTCCAAAATATATATATAGAAAAAAAACCTAATTCCTCTAACCCGGACTGACTGACTGGTTCTGATTAATCACGAAGTTGGGAACACATCCTTGACGGCTGACGTCGCTGTTAAGTAATTAAGTGTGTTTCTCAATGTTTCCTTTTCCCTCTTCAATCTCGTCGCCGTCTCTTCTAACTCCAGTAACGCCTGCTGCTCTCTCGGCGCGCCTTTGAATGTGCTTCCCACAAAGAATGAAAACGGCGTCAGAAGAGGTTCCTCTTCAAGACGGAAGGAGATTTTGGAAGGAGGCGATGCTTACTTGGGTGGGCGCCAGTGGCTTTAGGTCAGGAAGTAGGTGATATCGGGCCATGAAGAGGCAAGACGGAAGGGTAGAGGCCAAAGGGCAGAGGGAAGGCCAAGTCTGGAGGACATAGAGTGAAATGAGCGTTTAATATTGTAAGATTACTGAACAACTAAATTTCATCACAGACCAAACATTGGTTGGTGATACCTACAAAATTAGTGGCGGGCCTGCTTTCCGCTTTTTCTAAAAATACTGAAAACTATCACCGACTATTATTGGTCGATGAAATGAGTTTATATTATAAAAAATATATAAATTAATTAACTATATATATAATATTTGTATAATATATTTATATTTATTATTTTAATATACATAATATTTATATTTATTATTTTAATGTACATAATATAAAACCATATTAATTGATATATGCATATGTAGATCATAATCAATTAGATACACATACATATATATGTTTATACTAGCATATGTAATAAAATAGTATAATACTTTGTCACTTGTATACATAAAAAAAATATCCATGTAACATATGCAACACAATTCTATGTCACATTATGACATTCTTTTATAATCTATATGACATATGTCATACATACAATTCTATGTCATAGATATGACATGTGTGACATTCATTTTATATTCATATATGCATGAACAAATATCTATATGACAATTCATCAAAAAAAAAAATATCTATGTGACACAATATCCATGTGCATATCAATTTGACTAATACTATACATTTTTTCAAGCAATTCACCTTATTTAAATTTAGCACAATATCAAATTACTCTCTCAAATTTTTGTATTAGAATTTACATAGTTATAATATCATAGTGTCAAATAACATAATTGTTTAAAATTGAAAGAAATATCATAATATTTTCTAATTAAATTGTATTTTCTATATATTATTTTAAATTCATAGCAAAGTATAGTAACTGATAATTTTATTTTTATTACAAAAACAAAAACTAACAATTTTATTTATCATTTATTTTAAAATAAACATTTTATTTTAATATTTTTTTTGAAAAATCAAATCAAATTCCTCTAATATTTGGTTACTGAAGCAGCAACACAACAACCAACTTTTGGTCGCAAATAGCTTGTACCTTGAAAAAAAACTTCCGCCCATAAGTATTAACGACCAACTATTGTATGGTTGCTGATATTTAGAAACAACATTAAAAAATAATTTTCCAATGTTAAACGACCAAGACTTTTACCGACCACATTTGGTTGGTGATAGAGGATTATAGCGGCCAATTTTGTTTGGTTGCTAAAATATTGGTTGCTGTAGCTTTTTTTTTTCCCACCACCACTTTCAGCGACCAACTCATGTTTGGTTGCTGAAACAACAAATCAGCGACCAAATTTTAGTTACTAATAGGTTTTCCCGCGCAAAAAAATTTTGCCGCCAAACTTTTCTGCAACCACAAGGTATTTGGTTGGTGGTTCATAGAATCAGCGACCAAAAATTGGTTGTTATAGGTTATAAATTATTTTTTTGATCTTAACCGACTAAAGGCTTTACCAACCAATATTTGGTCGGTGAAAGTAGTTTTCAGCGACCAATGTTGTTTGGTCGATAAAGTCTTGGTCGATGGTGCTCATTTTTTTTGTAGTGTATCATTCCATGTCAAGAGTACGAGTTGTCACTAAAACTTATATTGTCACAAAAACTCGAAGTTTGACCCGATTTTTTAGTGTAATCAGTGACAAATAGTGTGGATTTAGTGATAATTTTGAAGGCTTATTGTGACAAGTATTCTTGACACAAATTCCTAAAAGTCAGTGACAAAATGAAAACTTGTCACAAGTAAACGAACATCAGTGATGTTACCATTTGATGGTCACTAAAGTAGAATTAGTGTCTGCTTTTTTGTATCCACCCAGTGACGCTCGTTTTTTATCACAGATACATGTACAGTGATAAAAAAAAAGGGCTTTACTGACAATTTTGCGTTGTCATAGTAGATAAAATTTTTTGTAGTGGGAGGGAGGGAAAGACAACGTGACAAATGATAGACGCTCTGCTCTCTCCCACTGATTGAAAATAAAGACTAGAAGTGATAAATTAAACCCTTCCACCAATGTATCAATCTAATGGTTGCAAATAAAATCCGTTATTTAATTTATATGATAAATCTTTCATGGAAGAATCCATGATATATATCAATGCAAGTATGTATAACTCATTACAAGTAGACAATTATATATAAATTCTTTAGTAAGAGATTCTTTATTAGGTTAATGAGAGATTGCTTATATGTTAAAATGTCTTTCATTTTGATCATTAATTTAATTTTCAACTGAACACTAGTGTATGTGTTATAAAATAATGTTCTGAAACAAAGCTTTGATAAAAGTTCCGCATGGAGTAAAAGTCATGGAAATAACATTTCACAAGTGCTAACGGTTTCAAACTCGTTTGTTGAGAAAGAAGCCCACCGGTGATATGTATATTTAATATTCTAGAATTATTTATTTATTTATTCATAAACACGTGTTTTGCAGAAAATTAAATATGTTGCAACTTTTTATTTATTATTTTAAATTACCTATTTTACAAAAATCCAAAAAGGTTGTAACTTTAAAGGTTGCAAACTTTTGGAAACTATACAAACCTTTCTTATTTATACAAAGTGTTTTACATATTTTGATACCCTCAAGGTTGTATAATCTTGGGAGGTAGTCACCTATATTGAACTTCAAGCACAAGGAAAGCGAAGAAAATACTGTTTTTAGGACATTGCAAATCAAAGTAAGACTCAATCTTTATTAAAGTCTATTTATTCATAAACTCTAGTACGTATATATATTTTGTAGAAACGTATAAAGGTTGCAGCTCTTTATTTATTTATTATTATTTTAAATTACGTATTTTGCATAAACCCACAGTGGTTGCTACTTTCTGAAAGGTTGCAAACTTTCAGAAAAAGTACAAACCTTTCTTATTTATACAAAATGTTTTAAAGAATTTGGTACCCTAAAATTTCAATTAAAAATATTCTACATATTACAAACATACATACTGTGTAATACGAAGAATAAGAAAAAAAAATTTGGATTCAAACTTTAGTGCAAGATTTTCAACATCAAAATTGTTTAATCTTGCGAGGCAGTCACCTATTGAACTTTAAGCACAAGGAAAGTGATGGAAATATTGTCTTTAGGACATTGCAAACCAAAACAAGACTCAATCTTCATTAAAGTCAGTATTATTTTACTGTAATATTTTTTTTATTTATATTTAGTTTATTAGAATTATTATTCTACTTTTACAAATTGTGTTTCCAATAATATATGCTACTCATATGCTTCTATGTGACTTACAGTTCCATTGTCGAGATTCACTCAGGATTTTTAGATACACCAGAATAGGCACCATAATAAGCATTATTATTATGAATCTAGATCACATGTCACCTTATATATTTCTCCTTCCCCTCAATTAGAATTTGACACCTTAGTATTTTTCTCCATTTGAATGATATGTTAAAATTTAATTGGGAGCACAAGTAAGAGGACACAAAGGGGGACAAGTGATCTGGGTTCTATTTATTGGTAACTGACGCCCATGATGGGCAGTTACCATACAAATAAAACTGCCATTTGGCAGTTGGCAATTGTAATGTATAAAAGTTAATGTGGGTTAACTTTGTTCTGTACTGAAAACAAAAAGAAAGTGTTTATGCATGAAACCCAAGAGCAAAACGTAATTCCACCGAAAACTATACAACAAAGCTTTACACTGTAATTAGAGAAGGAATTCCAATTGTGTGATTCTTCCAAGACCATTGATATTGCATCACATTGATCTGGACTGGGCAGCAAGGTTAGGAACCAAATTTATTATTTACTGTGCTTTTTTGTTTGTTAATTTCCATCACTATTGTTATTGGATTGTCTCTGAAAGTTTGATCAAACTTGGGAAAGCACTTAAAGGCAACATGAGCTGCCTTACCACATAGTTGAAACAAATGGTCAATTATTTTTGTTCCATCCTTGACCTCTTCCTCATCCATTGTAGTTATTTCCACAACAAGTATTTTTGAAATTAGAGCCACATGTCCACACTACAAAGAAAATTTCATTTAGTTACGAAAAAGCCTTCCTACAATTTTAATTTCGCAGCTAAAGGATATGATATAGTTATAAATTTTTTTTCGTAACTAAACTTTCAAAAATTGTTATATTTAGTTACAATAGCCACATCGTTGCTATATTTCATAACAAATACTAGAAAAATGATGACGTCACTAAAAAAATTTGATTTAGCCACGAAAATCAATACTATAATTTTTAAATTCGTAACTAAAATATATTTCTTAGTAATGAAATTCAATTTCGTAACTGAACCTCAAATTAGCTACAATATATTATAGCTTAATTTTATAGCTAATTGGTATAAATTAAATTTATTTTAAATTTTACACAGCTACAAAAATAAATCTATAACAAAAACATTCAAATATTTTTAAATATTTTTCCCCTTTAATTATTCCAGAACCTTCAATCGTTCTTCACCTTTCTTCTTTCCCCCTCTCTCTTCCCGTCACCCACATCCTCCCATCTCTCCTTGTAGCTGCACCATCATACGCCACCAATGGTCGTTCCCACTGCCGGCGACCTATGCTGGCCACCCCCGTACACTTCCGCCAGCCATCATAGCCTCGCCGGCGCAGGCAACTGCTTGCATCCGGTGCTTCCACAACCAGATCCGTAGGCACCAAACTGTGATTCTTCATCGTCCTCTATTATCGTGGCCATTTGTGAAAAAGGGATTTTCATCTTAAATTTCAATTTTTTATACTTAAATTTTTAGGATTTGGTTTTTAGAAAATTTTGGGGGTTTTGATCTTGAATTTGTATGGGGATAGAGACTGTAAAGACCGACTTACTCGTCTTTGCTCATTGTTCTTCATGTCTATAGTGAAAAGTCTCGATCTGCATCTCTGTCATGCCTCTTTATCACAGTCAGTTAAATACGCATGCAAAAATGAAAGGAACCTATATATATAGGTCTGTGTGTGTACATATATGTTTTAGAGTGTATCTAATGGTTTTGATAAATGTTCACGTCGTTTTGTAATTCTTTTTAAAATATGGCCAGTGATAATTTGAGCAGCTGATACGGCGGGAGAAGGTTGTGGAATTTTGAGGGGAATTGGGGCCCTAATTTTGGTGGCTTTGAGTGGCGGGTGTGGTTGGAGATATGTTAAGGGACAGGGGAAGCATGTCGTGGCTCAGCAGAGAGCTGGTTTTTGTGATACTTCAGTTCTTGGACAAAGAGAAATTCAGTAAGACTGTTCATAAGTGAGCAGCTCTCATTCTCTCTCACTCTCTATTTGTTTTTATAGTTCATATCTTCAGTTCATTTGCTTTGCATGGTTGCTGAAAAAATTGGGAACGGAATCTTTAAAGGAAATTGTTGTTTTGTATGTGAAATGAAGTTCTGGCCTGTTTTGGGGTGGATAAATCACCAGTACGTGCCACTTCAATTCCGTGTCCATTTTCCACAACTTAATTGCATTTGGCTGATGTAATCTTTTTGTCCTTTTGCTCTGTTACTAGTATTTTTACTACACGTGTATTAGTTGTTTGCTAAATTATTTGGTAAAAAAGTTGTCCTTGAGAATATTGTGAATCACAACAATCATATCATTTTATGAGCTGTAAATGCAAAATAGCTACACAAAAAATCAATAATATAGGTTTTGGTTTTAAGTTCTGTGTTTTATATGGATCTAAATGCTATAATGTCTTCAAGCTAACGACGGTATACCAACAAAGGGGTTTCTTTAATAATATAAAGTAATTGGTTTTATATGTGAATTTTGTATTGCTAAGAAAATTCCAAAAATTCATATCTGGAAGAGATGATGGTTTTGTGGGTCATGCTTGCCGTTTTGTTTATGTGATGTGTATAATAATTTAATTTATTTTGCTGAGTGGTTACAATTATTAATCACATTGTAAGTAGTGTTTGGACTCAAGGAAAATAGTAAGAATTATAAACTTCGAAACAAACCAACCAAGTAATATCCAATATTTGCATTCCCATAGATTGTTAATAAAAAATTAACTATAAAAACAATTGAATTAAATTAATTTAAATCCCCCACTGCCTAATATTGTTCATCTGTTATATATATAGTTTCAATATTACAAAGTTAATAATGTTGATTTGTCATAATAACATTAATAATTGCATGAAATTCTTGTGTCCTGTTGCAATAACAAGAAATGATAAACATGGGTTGCTCTGTTCCCAAATAGACATGTCTATGTCCACGCATTAATCTTAGGGTAACTTATATAGGGTTTGCTGGGGTCACCCTACTCTTTCCCTCTTGTCTCTCTATTTGGGATTTTCTCATTCACTAATTGCCCTCCCCTATCTATATACAGGTATCTATGATGATTATTTTGTTAGTAAATGTCATTGACTATTTACTTATTTGTTTGATATTGAATTTTTTCAGGAATTTCTATTTTTGTTTAAGTTAAAATTTAGTCATCTTGCTAATTAATTTTGTTCTCACGCCAACCAATGATTTGGTGGTATTTGGAGGAGGTCATGCAGCCACAATTACTCTACGTGCTGCAAAACAGGGTTTGCTAAAGGCAAAAGCCATAGCTGCTGTTGCACTCACCTGGCTGGTCCTCTTCCTATTGTCTTTGGTCAAGAATCTAGCATGGAAAGAAGGTATGCAGAACATACATGCCTTCGTTGTAACTAGAAAAGTTTCTAAGTAGTTTGAATTATTTATGTGTGTCTCCATTAGTAGGAAACCACTTTCAGCGTTTTTGAATTTGGGCAGAATAAATCTAGCATTGTTCTATGAACCAGATGATCATACCCATATTTTAACCGATACCAGGTTATGATCATTGTGTGGAATTTTCCTGATCAAGTGGCTTATGCTGATTTGGTTGCTGCTGGTTCAATTGCTGCAGCAAGAGAGAAAGGACTTGTAAGTTTGTTGTCTTACTATTGACTTTTATTTCTTTACTAGATGGTTTGCTGGCAGCACCACAGATGCTGCCCAAGATTTACTCTGGCTTATGAAATTCTTTAACTTATTGCCTTTGTTCATTTTCACACAAGGACCTAAATTCTTTTGAAATATATAATGATGGATTGTAATAATACTCTTGAGCTGACAAAATTTTATTTCCTACAGCACACATGATAATATAGAGTATTCTTCTCTTTCAAATTGCAGGTATCATAAAAAGCATTATCATTGGAAGTTGATGTAAACTTTGGATTTGGGGATGAAAATATGACATCGAAGTGTAATTTCAAATATAGTGTTAGATTATTTTAGGATTTAGGAATATTATTTTAGTACTTTAGTACTCTTATATTGTACTTTTATATTGAATAATATTATGTATAAAACAAATTATGTTTTGATTATTAATAAAGTAATTTCATTAAGTTTAATATTTATGATTTTTAGAAGATATGAATTATAATAGTAAAAGTATATCATGTAGGTATGAATACTACAAAAAATGAACGTGTAGCTGTGAACTTTTTGTAACAAAAAATTAAATTAATAATATAACTATAAGCTGTAGCTATATGGCATATATTTAAATTTTGTATCTATTAATTTTTAAGTTACAAAAGTAATTCATAGCTTATTATGAAAAGTGACAAAATCTTATTCTGTAATTATAATTTAGTAACGAAATCAATATTTGTAGCTACACTTTAGCAACGAAAAGTGATTTCGTAGCCAACATTTAGCTACGAAATTTGTCCAAGTGATGGATTAAATATAAACCACGCTGGTTAAATATGAGTCGAATTAGTTACGAATTGAGTTTAGCTACGAAAATATATCGTAACAAATACCACTATATTTAGTCACAAAAATTGATTTTAGTAATTTAAAATTATTCTATCACGGGACTTTAGCAACAGCCAAGTTACGAAATATATTCATTGCTATATGGTATTCTGATACGATTTTATGTAACTCATTAATCTTTTGATACGATTATAGGTTAGTGTCTAATCGAAATTTTTTTTGTAGTGCCATAATCATTGTTGCCACTCTACTTTTGTGGTTTGTTAGCAAGGCTTGCAAAAGGTACAACTTCAAATGCAGCTTGTTGAATGCAAGTTTCTTGACTAGGAACTAGTGATTAAACCTCCTCGATCTCCAGCATGGTGTGGCTAGAATTAATGGTGGCCACACAACACCATATTCCAATAGCAAAACCGCAAGTAGCTGCAAAATAAAGTCATCATAGAAACAAAATGACCTGCCATAGTTAACCCATCGACAATTTCTTTCAGTTTGTAGAAATATAAAGAAACAGAAGTTGATTCCTTCTTAGTAGTTTGGAAAAAGGTTTTGAGCTACATGAGTATGGCATTAGATTGGCTATCAAATTGTTTCTCCAAAGAGCTTCAAAGCTGAGAACTGAATAAAATAGAAACCTTGCTCACTTCAGTGTGGATCTATTTTGAGATCGATCAAAAAAAGGAGCTATCCAAGGATCGCCTGATCTAATCTTTGAATTGCTGAAAATTTGGATTAGGAACAACTCTTTTTTCAGTTTTGTCACCTAGTGTGATAGTTTCGGTGATGGGCATCACTAAAGTGGTGTTTCTATCAAGAAACATTTTTATATTTGCTCATGTGATAGTAGGTAAGATTTGAGACTTCGAAATGACAAAATTTTCTTACTCCAATTCAAATGGAAAATTATAATTGGGTAATGTGATATTTGAGGAGGCATGGAAGTTGGTAGAGAAAGAAGAAGTTGATGAAAAAGCTAGTCTTGATGTTTTTCAATGTCTTTGATTCGATATTAATACTCAAAAAGCAAATAAAGAGAATAATGTAATGTGTTATAAGTCTAATTTCTATTTAGTATTGAAAGATTTTTCTTTTTTATGCAATTACCAAATTTAATTAAAAATTAATTAATTAAATGGTAACACACAAATTAAGGAAATAACACAGAAATAAAATACTCATTCATTGTATTGCCGCCATTGTGTTGAATCACCTTGATGGACTTGTTCAACAAGCACCGCTTGTCTTCATTGTTGTAGACATTGAACTCACTTCAAGTATGCAAATGAACTTCTCCAAAACAATTTGATTATTCTCCTGAAGAATTCTCACAAAAATTTAAACAAAGATATTTTCAAATTAAGTTCACATCCAAGTTACTAAATAAAAACAATTTGAGTACAAAAATACTTTTTTGCAACTTGGAATATGTTACAACATCACAAAAATGAGTTTTGTAAAAATATTCTATTAAAAACCAAAAAATACACGTTCAGCTCACACAAAAAACTCACACATAGAAACAAGACGTGAGGAGATTTTTTATAAAAAAGATTTTGACAATTTCTATTTTAGAAAAAGATAATTTTTCAAAATAGAGAATAAATATCTAATTTAACTAAATAAGGAAAATCATTATTTAGTCCAATTAGATAATAAAGAATATCATATAAAAATAAACATTATTATTTTTCCTGAATGCTGCCAAAATTTAATATGCTCTTCACATGTAAATCTTCAGCAATAGACTTTTTCAACTTCCTAAAACTCTACCCAATCACAATAAAAATATAAATTACAACTCAAACATAAAAACTTGAATAAAAAACAAACAGATCTTTTATAATTGTCCTAAATCAAATATGACAAAGGAATTATTCAATTTTGACTTTTTGGACTAACATGATGTTGTCATAAAATATCAATACTAAAAACCTAACAAGTATTGGTTACATATAAATACATCTACTTGGCATTATCAATTGCCCTTTGCATAATGAACGATATGGTAATTAACAATCTAAACATCAATTAACTTCATCTGATGTTGTATGCTAATAGTTTGCTACATAGACTTTTCCATAAGTTGTAAATCTATATTAAGAAAATTTTATATAATGAGAAAAGGGATAAAGAAATTGTTATATATATATATATATATATATATGTTTTAACCTAACTTTTGCCTCAACCTTGCATTGCTTTGAAAATATGGAAGTCTTTTGAACCTGCAAACTAACAAAATGCGTTGAGATCCTAGGCATCGATGTTGTATCAGTCAAAGAAACTCCAACACTCAAGTAAAACAATATTAAATTTGGAAAAAATGAGCAAAATTTTTGCATGGCCATAAGAGGCTTACTTGTACCTTGCTTCCTTTAGGCTTTATATAAACATGGCAATTGTTAAAGTTGAATGGGATGTTGCTGATGAAGTTTATTGAGGAGTGGGAGGTTAGAGTGGAGGCGTTCCAAAACACCTATGTGGATTGGGTTTGAAAACATATCATGAATCGTGCTTGGCATTTGGGTTTATAAATTAAGTGGGCTTTATAGGCTTATAATTAAAAAACCTTAAAACAACATACATATATATTATGAATTTTTGGCCAATATCCCCCAAACTTTCACTATAGTTGTATTTTGCCCCCTTTAACTTTTATTTTCATATTTCAATCTCCTAAATTTTAAAATCAGTACAACAATGAAACATCATCTAAATTCTATTTTCTTTTTCCTTTTGACTAAGGGTAAATATGAAATTTTGAAAACTTCATATCTTTTTCGATCTTATAAGATTAATCTCTACAAAAAAAAATTCTCTTTTTTTTTAAAAAAGAGAGAATGAGTTTAAAAATAAACTTACACCACTAGTTTGAAGAAATAATCTAATGAATTCTCTAACAGAAAGTATTTGAAAATCTCTTTTGGTAATTTGATAGTGTTTAAGGATCTTCAACAGAGCATGAAATAGATCCATGGTAAGATTCCAATTGAACATAGAAATTGTAAAAAGGTGACCAAATCACTGGTACCATTCCTTTTGAATTCAAAAAGTTTTTCTAAACCTTTCGAATTTGAAAAATGAAAGTTTAAATTCTCTTTATTATTATTAGTTTTAGAATAACTCATAAGAGTCGAGAAACAAAATTTTAAAATTCTATATGTACCCTTGTCCAAACAATAAAAATTTAACAGAGTTGGTAGGAGGTACCATTGCTACACTAATTTTAAAGTTTATGATGAAATCTGAAAGGGCATTGGTGCTAAAAACCCTATATATATGTCGTAGTGATAACTTTTCATGCAAATTATCTTAAATAGATGAGCTGATTATTTAGGATAATTCACATAAATTGGGTGAGTGTTCGGGTTTGAAGAAATTGAGTTGGAATCATGTTGAATAACTAGTTAATTTGCTTGTTCTTACATCACACTTCCTTCATCTAGAAACCACAATCATATAATAGAGGTTAGCAACCAAGACTAGAGGGGAGCCACGAACGTTGGTTCTCTGACACCTAACTCAGAATCAATTTTTAGTGAGAGGGCCTTAGGCCAAAGAAGAAGGAAGAAAGAGAAAAAAAAAACTAATTTTTATTACTTAACCTCCTCTTTCCACTCTCCTTGAGATATGGCCAAACTTTAACCCTCTTCCATCTGGAATCATGGATGGTTGGATTTATCTCACCCTTTTTGTTTTATTTCTGTGCTTCCTATTGAATTTGAGATTTTGTAACTGTCTTATGGGGAATAAAAATCCCTTTTCTAGAAATCCTTCTAATTGGCGACTCCCCCTTGAGGGTAGAATCAATATGTATTTCCCAGATGGGATAATCCTGGCTCCTGTGGCGTTTCTATAAGGAACAAATTCCCTCATGAGAAGTTTTTTTTTATGAAAATCATTCCCAATAATAGCCCCCTTATTTTATTACTTTGCAACACATTTAGAGTATGGAACTAACATTTTTCTTGGGAATTCAAGATTTCTTGGAATTTCAAATTTACTATTATTTGTGTGATCATGAGTAGGAGAAAAGACTTTAGGGGCTACTTCAGCTTCTCCCTAATGGCTTATGTCATTCATGGGCTTTATTAATGGCCCTGACAAAGGTTGCGGTGCACTTTTACTTTCTTGGCAATGTGGGCCACTAAGTAAATGCCATGCACACCATTTCTCCTTCTTTCTTTCATACATGATGGTTATATTAGGATCTGGATGATTTTTTTTTTTTCTAAAAATTTCCCAACTTCTCATCTTATCTGTTCAACTACTTTCTCTCCAATCTTTTCTCACTGTCATTTCTTTTATTCTAACACCATTCTCGTACACCTTCAGCCTCGATTTTCTTTTTTCTATAACATTTTTCAAAGTTTTATCTCCTTTGCCATCATTTTGGACATCGTCATCCTTGTCAATGAGTTCAAGATCAATGTGACCAAATTAGAAGTTAGGTTTTTTCTTTTATTTCCTTGATGTCTGCTTAGCCCGTAACAACATTTATGTGGTTCTGATTATGTTTAACAAATAAAGGTGTGACCTTTAGATAAAAAAAAACTACATTGGAGAAAGATTTCCATAGGAGTCGTAGATTTATTTTTTATACCATTCCTCTCATCCTTCTTTTTTATAAATATGAGGATAGGGAAGTCCATAAAAAGGCAATCTTATGTTAGTAGGAAAAACTCTAAAGAAAAAATTACTCCTGACGTGATCATCAGTGATGACTTCTTCAGCCACCCAATTCCTCCAAAACCTTCAATAAACACCCAAATTTTTTACGCTCTCCATCAATGATTTCCCTAGTTTAAGGGATTTTAGTAGAATTTCCTAGATTTAGGGCCTTATGGCTCAAATAATTCTTCGGACATAGGTTCTTCATCTGGTTTTGATCATGAGGATTTTGATGAACCCATTTTCATTACTACTTTAATAAGATCTATTTGCCACTAAACATAACTCTAAAGGAAATCTTTTGCAATGGAAAATGAGTATGGTGAAGAAGAAAACACTTGGATTGATTAAGCAGAGAAGAAGGAAAGGGAAGACGACAATTCTTATATTAAGACTGATAATTATAAGGATGATGATGCTGAGAAAGAAGGAGATAATGTGGTAATGTCCTCAATGAAGTTGGAAAATATTGAAGAATCTAGTGGTGAAGAATTGATTGAGTTGGACTTCAAGAGAAGGTTTTAGTTTGGAGAAAGGAAAAGGTGCTTTGGGTTGATACTTGAGAGAAGTTGGCGAGTCTAGTGAATAACCTACTGCTGCTAACACTAAAACATGGAAGGAACCATTGGAGGAAGATGAGGATGATTCTTCATCTAATGATTTAGAACTTCCTTTTTCCTTCTAAACTTCTCTCTTCTTCTCCTCCTCATCCTCACCTTTGCTCAGTATGGATTACCTTTAACAAATCTCATGGCAGTCTCGTTTCTCTTGAAAGGAAACGTTGCTTTATGAGACTTCTCAGGCTTCAACAAAAGCAGCTTGCCGAGCAATTCTTGCTGAGCTAAGCTTTGGGTATGAGGCGATTCCTTTCTCACATAAGAGTGGTAACCGTCCATGGGCTGCCTCCTCTATTCCTTCCATCATTTATACAGCATATGTTAAGAAGTTTAGGCAATACTACAGCGTTCAAAGTTTAGTAAGGATAAAAGTGTATGAACCTAAGTTAAGTTATTACTCATCCTAAGCATGGGGAAGTGAGTCTTTACACAACCATTTTCATCAAAGGTCTCCAATTAACCTTTCATCCTTTCATTTGTTGAACCCTTAGTGAAATCCAGTTGGCTCCTAGTCAAATTAGTCTTAATACATGGATGTTAATTATCAATTGCTTAGTCTTATGGAGTGATGCTTTTGAAGATAAACCAACACTGGAGGAAATTCAAGCCATTTTTTCTCTTCGTACTCTTCTTGGGTGTCATGGTAAATTTTACGAGTATAATTAGGAGGACTTCAATGTTATTTCCTTCCCCCTACCATTAAGCATTGAAAGGACTGTTGGTTTTTTGACTAGAGGATAGAAGTTCCACCCCTACATTAGGACAAACGACTTTTGTGACCTTTAGTAATTTGTTTTTGTTTTTACTCTTTCAGTAAGCAAGCTTCCTATGGAGGATAAATTAAAAGCTACGAGTCTTAAAAACCTTCATGCTCAAGTTGTCAAACTGAAAGTTTTGTAAGAGAGACTGGACAAGGCTTATAAAGTGCAGAGCTTCAATACTACAAAATAGACAATCTCTAAGGAAGAAAAAGTCTATGTGGAGCTCTTCAAGCTACTTACTAAAATGCCTCTTTTGGCACACTTTTCAATAAAAATAGTATTTTGTGAAAAAGACTTCAGCTGGAAAAGATCCCCATGGGATTAGTAGGTTAAATCCCCTTCAATCCTCTAGTAAGGTAAAGAATGATGGCGAGGGTGGTGAAATGAGCTGGACAATGAAGATGATCTCTACTGGTCAAACCCCGCCTAAACTACTTCCCTTCATAATGATTATGGGCAATGTTGCTGATGATGATTCTTATAACTACCTTAGTGAGCTCCCTATAGAGGATTTAGCTTCCATGTTTACGACAAACATCTTGTTTATAAATATCCCGAGTTCCTACTATACTTTCTCATAGAACTATATACACTGTCATCATTGTTGTTTTCTTTTTTACTAAACCTCTTTTCTTTCATCTTTTTTTTTCTTTTTTGCTTTAGGCGTTTTTTACTGGTTTTTTCTTCTAATCACTCATTGAGAGCCTGGTAAAGGAGTATAAGGAAAAGGAGGGCAAGTTAGAAAAGGTAAATAAAACTTTTATCGAATCTTCCATTAAAAACTTTCTTCAGGAAGTTAAGGCTATGATTGGAAGAAGTCTAATCTCCAACTAGGTAAACTGAAGGAATTTTATGACAAGTAGATGGCATCAAAGGAAGAATACAATAAAGAGCTAAAAGCCAAGACCTTGTTGGTGTCATTTTAAGAGGAACATTTATAGTAAGAAAGAAAGAATATTGAAAGCTTTCATTCCATTGTAGAGATAATTCAATACGAGATAACAATACCTTGTTGAGTCTTGTCTTGACAACACTTTCAGTAATAGTTACAAAAAAGGGTTCAATTCTTGTAGGAAATGGATGGCTCATGAGGGTATTACTATTCCTTCTAACATCTTTGACGCATTCAATGAAGGCCTACATTTTAGTTTGCCTGATCCTGATTAAGCAGCTACCTGGACTATTATTAGCAATGTTGTTCTCCATTCTGTTAGCCGATTGAATCCCCTATAGAGTTTGGTGTTACCCAGAGAGGTATTATTCAAGATGAGTCTGAGCTTACTGTTGTTGTTACTATGCCTGCTAGGGGCGTTTCAGTAAAGCATAAGGATAACCCCATTGAGTAAGGTATTAGACAAAACTTTCATAGAAGTTTGAAGATTGATGACATAGGAAAATAGCCTTCTCTTTCTTATTTTTTATAATTGACTTTCAAAAATTATTTTTTGTTAATTAATTTTTATTTCTTTCATAGGTGATTCCCCTCACCCTTTATTTAGGGGGAAGACAATTACATAATTATACTCTTTTTATCACTTTTTACATGGAAGACTATCTTGTCTATCAATTTTTCTTTTCCATTATTACTTTATCTTTGTCTAGCTGGACGTGTTGCTTGTTTGGATTTCATTTCCATCCTTTTTTAGACACTTAAATAACTTTCAGTTACATTGTTTTATTTATTTGCGACTTTACTATCATGATTAATTTGAACCTACTTAGGTTTCATGGTGGATGGGTATCAACTTTTACACCCCTTAGCAATTGAAATAATTGAGAAGTAGAAAAATATAATCATAAATAGGACAGGATGAAATAATTGGAGAAGTAGAAAAATATAATCATAAATAGGACAGGATCAAATAGATCCAAGAAAAGATTATAATTGTATTAAATTGAGAATCTCAATGAAACAATTGTTTCAACTGATGGTGTGCCTCATAAGGGAAGACCATCTAAGACATATATGTCTTTAGTGGAGCCCACACACCCGGCTTGTTGCATAAGCAACTTCATGGAATTTAAAAAAGTACTTATTATAATATTGTAGATAGCATGAGTGAAACATTTATTATGGTAGTATTTTCAGAGGTGTTCCACATTCCATTGGTGAATGACTGGAGTACAATTAAGGTTTTGAAGTCGGAATGTGCCTGGGTAAACAATGTCAACTACTTAATAAGGACCTTCCCAAATGAGTCCTAAGTATTAAGTATTACCTTCCTCAGTACGAGATATCCCAGTTGCAAAGTATTCTTTACCTTAGAGTTATAATATCCTTCTGATACGCTCCAACCTTAAACTTGCATTTTATCTCCTTTCTTTAAGCAGGTCTAAATTCATTTTTAATTGGGCATCATTATATTGAGGTCAAAACTAGGCTGTTTTATAAGATGGAATTCCCACCTCCGTTGAATCCACTGGAACCACTGCCTCTGTACTAAAGGCTAGTGAGAAAGATGTTTCTATAGTAGAATTTCTATCCATTGTGTTGTAAGCCTAAAGGACCTTTGGCAGTTCATCAACTCATGAACCCTTGTGATCTTCCAGTTTGGTTTTGATATTCTTCTTAATGATTTTATTGATAGCTTCTACTTGGCCATTTACTTGTGGGTGGACTAGTGTTGAAAAGAAATTCCTAATGCCCAACTGCTAGCACATATGCTAAAATTTAGAATTATCGAATTGTTTGTTGTTATCTATGATAATTGAATAAAGGATTCTAATTAAACTGGTAGATAGTATTGCGCCATATAAAATTTGATGTTTTGGCTTCAGTAATGAATGCAAAAGGAACCGGCTTTAGCCATTTTGTGAAGTAAACAACTGCTACAATGGTATATTACATTTGAGAATATCCCAATGGAAATAGCCCAATGAGGTCAATGCCTCACTAAGTAAAGGGTGATTTGTAATCAATGAGAGGTTCTCCATTTGCTACCATTGTATTGTACGAATTGTTGACATTCTTCACATTTTTTGGAGAAATCCTTTACGTCTAATGAGTGTTCATTTACTAATTTTTTTAATCTAATAATTAACTTTTGTGTATTTTATCTTATTGAATTAAGTCTAATGTTAATTTATTGCACACACAAGGTTAATTAAGCTAAATAGAGAAATGACCTAGAAATATTGAAGATTGAGCTTGAGTTGCTACAAAGAGAACTTGCAAAGTAAAGAAGCCAAAACATGTTGCACGTGATGTAAGGCTTTATGTCAAATGTCTGACATATCCCAAAAAGGCACACTTATGGAAGAAGCTTAACATAAGGTACCCAATGGAAGTCAAGTGCAATATCAGGCAATATCAGGCATTTGACTTGATGCTGAATAGTGACATGTGAATTTAGGAAATATTGAGTTTTCAGTGACAAGTAAGGTTATATTTTTCTAAATTTTAAGGATAGAAAAAATATAGCTAGCAACAAGAGAATAATTTTACAAACTGTAAAATCTCAAGGATGAGCAGCTAAATTTTGCTCTTTAGGTAGTAGTAATTTCCAATTATTAGTTATACATGTGTGAGACCTGAACATATAAGTTAATATCAATTCAATTAATTATTCAGGCTATCTGTTTTTGTGCTTTCAAATTAAATTTAATCATATATAATTATACTAAAGATTCTTATATGTGAATTAATCGCATGCTAATTAAATTTGAGTCATACTTTGATTCTAATGATTGGTAGTAATTGAAGATCATATGTTAGGTTAAAATTCTGCAATATTTATAGTGTCTATCTAATTTGAATAAGGAATTGAATTCTTTATGTATGTGATTGCATGCAAACTTATAATACAAAATTACTCTGAACCGAAGTCATGTCATTGTTTAAAATTTAATTTAATTTTTCTCTTCAATTGATATTAATTGAGTTTGTTAGAATTCTCCTCCCCCCTCTTTCCATTAGTTTTTATTTACATTTCCTTAGGAAGAAATTCATAATTATTATTAGGCTAAATTCCCATACACCAAAAATTAATTACTGAAATTATCAATCCTATAGTATAGGCAAGTCCAAGTCAAATCCAGCATCCTTGGGAAGACTACGCTGATAATAGCCTTGGGTTACACCTTGTGCATCAATGATTGCCCAACTATGTGGTTACCACAAAACCTTCATGGATTTTGTGGAGGACACAATGAGCCTCCTCTATTATTAGATATCGCAAATAAGACACGATGTAGGACTTTTTAAACAATAATCCATCAATAAAGACATAATAAGCAACTTGGTATTTGAATTTCCTTTCCCTCATGGAATTTCCGCCTAATATGTGAGCTGAAGTATGGTATTCTATTAATGGTGTCATTCAATTCCTTGCTAGTGTGTCTTGTATGCTAAAGGTAGGTAGAGACAGTAGGGCAAATCTTGGCTGATCAAGTATTGCTACAAATATATTTTTAGTCAAGTCAAGTATGGCATTAGATGCTAACCTTGCTAATGCGTCGGCATTGGAATTTTACAACTTTGGTATTTAAGTAATCTTTTGATCTTCAAAATGTGTCAGTAGAGCTGTGATCATCTAAAGATGGAAGATCATTCTTTCCGCTTTCACTTAGTATTAGGAAGTAACCTAGCACACTACCAACTGGGAATCACTGTATATACTCAGATACTTTACACTTATTGCCTTTGTAAGCTTCAAACTGATGATTAAAACTTCATACTCCGCTTCATTATTGGATGCATTAACTTCATTTGGATAGTATAGTCTAACTGTACTTTTTCTACCTCTAGTGAGATCAAAATTAAGCCCTGCTCCACTACTTATTTGGTTGGAGGATCCATTAATGAAAAGTAGGGTATTGGGTATTGGTAGGAGAATTTTCCTTTTATGCGGCTGTGCCCAGTGAAGGAGTAAATTCAGCTACAAAATCAGCAATTGCTTATCCTTTTATAGTGATTCATGGTTGGCACTGGATAGCAAATTAGGTTACTTTAGTGGCCTATTTCATTTCACTTCAGTGGTTTATGTAGAATTTGTTTCGTTGGGTAGTTTGTAAAAACATTGATCATATGAACTTGAAAGTAAGGTTTGAACTTCCCGGTTGCCACCCGTAGGGTGAGGGTTAACTTCTCCATATCTAAGTATCGTGTTTCAAGTGATATCATAGAGTAGCTTAAATAGTAGATAGGAAACTAAGCACTTTCCTCTTGGGGCATAAGTACCATACTGACCACTAATGCAGAAATGGCTAGATATACATGTAAGGGCTCACGACAAACTAGTTTTAACAAAAAATGGGGAAATCTTAAGTATTCTTTAAGTGCATTAAAGGCCTTCTCGCATTCATTGGTTTATTTAAACCTCTTCTTGCTTATGACAGCTTTGAAAAAAAGTAGGCATTTGTTGGTTGCCCATGAAACAAAATGATTGATTGTAGTGATCCTTTCTGTTAGGTGCTGGACTTCTTTAATGTTGAAAAGAGAACTTATTTTAAGGAGAGCTTGGATTTTCTCTAGGTTGACCTTGATGGCTCACTGATTTACCATGTACCCGAGGAACTTTCCAGAGGCTACCTTGAAAGCACACTTAGGCGAGTTTAGTTTCATCTTGTGGTGGCGTAGTACTTGAAACATGTTGTAAAGACTCATGAGGTGGTCTTCAACTTTAATGCGCTTAACAAGCATATCATCAACATAGGCCAATTTGGTCTTGGAACATCTATTAACCAATTATTGATATGTAGCCCCAACATTTTGAAGACCAAATGGCATGACTAGGTGGAAGTATAAACCCTTGTCATTTATAAAAGAGGTGTGTTATTAATCAAAGATGCTCATCTTTATTTTATTATAGCTAGAGTAAGCATCCATAAAATTCAGTAGGGGATACTTTGCTATAGAGATCGCCAGCTAGTCTATTCTTGGAAGAAGTAAATTGCTCTTAGAAAAGCCTTATTTTAACCTGCGAAATCAACGCATAGCTACCACTAAACCATTCAGTTTCTTGACAAGGACAACAATGGAAAGTCATATGGGATAATTTACTTCCATGGTGAATCCTGCATGAAGAAGTTTAGCAATTTCCAATTTAATTGCTTCGTACTGCTACATATTGAAGAGTCTTCTCTTATGGTGAATTAGCCAAAATACAAAATCAATGTCGAACCAATGAATTAAGAAATCAAAATCGATTCCTGGCATGTCTGAATGGGACCATACAAAAATATCAATATTATCAATCACAAGCTGTGTCAATTTTCCTTGTTCACTGGTCAATAGGGGCGCCAATCTTGGTAGTTTTAACCACATCTGTTGGATGTATTTAGATGGTGATCAAATCCTTAATGGGTTTTGCATGCAATGATTCCTTTTGATCCTCTTTGAACAATGATTATTTAACACAATCTAGCAATAAGGTACTGATGTTGTCCTAAAAATTAGAGGGAATTTCCTAAGATTAGACAATGTCGTGAGTTTATGGACTTTGCACAGCCTTCCTTTTACTATGCTTGGAAGCTTCAAATTCAGCAATAAGGAAATATAATATCATAAAATCTATGAACTTTTGCTTAAGTACACTTGTGTTTGATGGCAGCTTGTGTAAATGTATGATGGCAATTCCTTAGTGGGTTGGCTTAGGAATTGGTATTCTAGGACACTACTCAAGATCATTATATCTGAAAGTTTAAGGCTCGAGATTTGTGGAACCGAATGAATTAGTAGGGAGGAGAATGCCTAACTAGGCTAATGATGGGTTTGTATCTTCACTTATAATTTATACGAGTGACTCCTTCCTCATAAGGTGAGTGCATAACATCGTTGTGCTTGGTATTGGTTACATTTGATGGCATCTCGCCTTGCTAGTTGTTAGAAATTTGACTTTCAAGTGGTATGTTGATGTGACAGTACGTAAATTATTCAATTTTGGTCAAACAATGATTACATTATATGTAGAACAACATTGTATTATCAAGAAAATTTAACTATAAGTGTGATTTAGCTCAGTGAGCCTCCTGCGGTCATTAGTAAGTCAATGTAACCTTCAAGCATCACTGAGACTCTAGAAAATCCATACAATGATACAGTTATTAGCTTCAATTGACTTCTATGAATGCCCAATTGACCGAGTGCTTCAATAAATAGAACATCCACAAAACTACCATTATCCACCAAAATGCGATGCACATTGTGGTTACTAATTTTTGTGGTAATAACGATGGCATCATCATGAGATAGATGTAATTCTCGTAAGTCCTCATCCTTAAGTGTCAATGGGACATTTGCTACAAAAGTTGTATGCATAAAATAAAAAGTATGGAACTATAATGTATGGATGTAAGGCCTCTCCTGCATATACTTTCCTTGCTTTATTAGATTGCCCAGCTGAATTTGGTCCTTTGATAATTGTATGAATATCTTGAAGTGGTTGGACTTGCAGTTGTCCTCTTGGTCATACCTGATAGATCAAATTTTCTATTTCCTCTTTAAACTCAAAGCAATCCTTTGTTTGATGGCCAAGCTTATTGTGATGGCGACAATACTTCCGATGACTCCTTTTCGTTGGTGGTGTCTCCAATTGTGGTGGTCAACGAAGGATATTATGACCTTCTCATTACATCAAAATGTCAGTTCAGTGCATATTAAGATTAGAATAATTATTAAATGGATATCAGGTGATGAGCATTATCATCACGATCTACTCTATCCCACCTTATGTCTGCTGGGTTCATTGTAGGTAGTCGTCTCTCTGCCTCCTTGGAGCTAAACTTAACTTTGTTTTTATGCTAGGTTGCAATGCACTCTTCTATAGCCATAAATTTTTATGCTTCAGAGATTAACTCAACTAAGGTACGAGGTGAGAAATGGTGCATATCCTAACTTTAATCATTTATGATATCATCGTTTAGGTTCTGTATGAATATTTGTATGACGACTACATCCAGTTAGACATCGACTATAACACACCCTAACTAAGCTCTTTAAGTCAAGTAAGATTAGGATGACTACCGAAACAAAATAAGCATATATTTGCAGAAAATATTTAATACTTCAAATACTTACTATTTATTTCCTTTGGGGCAATCAAATCTCATACTTTGATTGTCATATTTATTTATGTAAACAAAATTTAGCTATCGTCAAACATTTTTCCAAAAAATAAAAATAAAAAACTAATAAAGCAAACTTCAAATGTCAATCTCAAAAATTAAAACTATTTCAATAAACAAAGTAAATCAAACTCCTCATTATAATATTAGAAAATTTTCATATTGTACCCCAAAAGACTCTCCTCTTGAGCTATCTTGTAGTTTACCACTTTTACTAATTGTCTTGATAGACAAATCAACTTATGCATTATTATCTAGGAAAAATAAATAATTTAAGGCGTGAGTTTTAAAAAAAAAAACAAAAAATAGAAAGATTCCCACATATACAAAGTATGCATCAACTTCTAATCTTTAGCACATAATCAATTTCATACATCAAACTTGATTTATGTTCTTAACACATACAAGACAATGCTTTCATGATGCTTAAACATAATACTTATTGGTTGGAATTTATTTTCACAAACTATATCATATCATATATGTGCATGCATCTCAATCTCACTTGTAACATCACACAATAAGTTTTTCTATTTCACATATTATATCGTAAGTGTGCATGCATCTCAATCTCACTTATAGCATCACACAGTGCATTTTATTCTCACATATAGCTTACTTAGTTTGTCATGATTAAACTCAAACATTTACATAACACACTTCTAAAATGCCAACCATTTATAATGTATCGTTCATAGTCCGTTGCACATTATTAAACTTATACATGCATGTCTACTAAGTCTATACAATGGGTATCCTAGTTATTATCCAAATTAGATCATAGCATTCCACACTAAATAAACAATAAACAAATCTATACATAAATACCAAATTGGAGTTTGTTTGAAACTGCTTTTTTGAATGAAAAAACACTTTTTTAAAAAAAAAAAGCAGTTTGAAATATATTTGGCCAAAAAATTATAAAGCACTTTTTTTTATAAAAAAAAAAATACTTTAAGTGCTTTTTTCAAGAAGCACTTGATAGGTGTTTATCCAAAAATACTTTTTCACACACTGTTAAATATTTTTAAAGCACTTTTTTATAGCTTTCCACCAAACACAAACTGTTTTATCATTAAAGTGTTTTTTAACTAAAGTGCTTAAATAAAAAGCGCTTTTAAAAAAAATACTATTTATATAAGCATTTCCAAACGGGCTCTTAGTTTCTCAGTTGCATACTTTAAAACCATCTCAACTGTTGCAACAACTAATTCACAACTTATTCCATAATCACTTAATTGACCAAATTCCAATGAAATTACATCAATTCTAATATGCACAAAACCACAAATAAATTTCAAAATTTTAGAATACAATAAATATTTAGTTAACAATAAACATCTCATCTCCTTTATGCACAAATATATTGTCCCATAAATCATTTGAAGACCCGAAACTAGTGCCCAAATATCCATAAAACATCCAAATAATTTTCGTGATTAAGCCAGAATATCCTAAACAGATTAAAGATAAACTTTAGATTTAAAACCGATACTCTTATCAAAATTCTAGAACTGAAGATTGAAATTCATAAATTCACAGGCAATTAAAGAAAAATAAAAATATATATATAATTCCAATTCTCACAGATTGGTATAAGTGTTAAGATTTTCCTGTAAAAATTTCAAAGCATTTAGAAACCATTTGCCCACCAAGTTTAATCATAAGAGTCTGACTGTTCAATATTTTTTAGAAAATATAGTAATTTCAAAAATTAATATGTAATTGTAGATAAATCGGATTGGATTGATTCAAAAGCCACAATGTTCACATTACAAAGATCAAATCAGATTAAATCGTATATAAATTTTGGACAATTATAGAGGGGAATGAAAATTCAAATATACACCAAAACAATGAGTTTTTCATAAAAAAAATTGGAGTTACAAATTAGTTATCATGCATAACTAAGCATCTAATCATATATATAAATATAAATTAAAACATAATCCAACACAAACACAGAGTGCTAGGCCTAGCCACAAATCAAACTCTTGAAAACCAAAGGATCTCAACTGCTATGCCTTCCCAAAACTCATAAAAACACTCAGACCTATTTAATTCTTTTCAAAATCACACGGTTCCAAAAGAAAAATAAATATAAGTTTGATATATTTTTTTTATAGACTTTAGGAAGTTTAGCTAGAGCTAGACTAGAATATAAATATTTAAAATTTTGAAATTTTGAAATTTTAAAACCTTATAAAATCTATTAAGATATCAAATTCTAATCCTTTAATTTTTATTATTTTAAAAAAACTAGCAAAATAGATCAGATAAATAAAATTTTTAACTTATCTAAATAAAAATTCAAATAAAATCATCTTTATCATTTTAAAAACATTATACATATATCACGACTACCTACCCCTTAAAGGAATTTCGTATTCCAAATTTAAAATAAGAACAAAACTTAAAGATATCAAAGTGAGCAATTTATTATCAAAAAAAAAAATTGTCATCTCTATGATAGCAAACTCGAATAAATAACATACATTTCCAAACAAATCAAATTTATATAAAAAAAATATAATTCTACTCCTAATTACAATACAAATGAGGGTATTCACCATAATCTCTTCTTTCATTCCCATGTAGCTTCCCTTAAGAAGTGATTTTTCCAAAATACTTTACAAACGCAATATTCTTTTTTAGAAATACTTTTTGCTCATGTTGTAAAATTCTTTTGAGTTGCTCCTCATATGTCAAATCCTCTTTAACCTTTAAAAGGTTATAAAAAAGTACGTGTGAAGAGTGAAAAATTTTCTCAGTATTAAAACATAAAATACATTGTGAACACTTGAAAGATTAGATGGTAAAGCCAAATGATACACTTGAAAAATGTACTTTCTCAACATTGAAACATGAAAAAGCTTCATTAGTGCTATTTTTAGGAATAGCTTGTCTCCAGCAATAAATTGCAACTCTTTTCGTTGGTTGTCATTATAACTTCTTTTTTCTATTTTAAGCAGTCTTAATTCTCTCTCTAATCCTTTCAATCACATTCTGTATTTGTTGTAAAATTTCAGGTCCAAAAAGTTTTCGTTCACCAACTTCATCCCAATATACAGGAGATTTATTTTTCCTTCCATATAAAGCCTCATACAGTGTCATACCAATAGTGACTTGGAAATTGTTATTGTACGTAAACTTTACGAATGGTATATGTTCTTCCTATGATCCTTTAAAATCAATTATACAAGCTCTAAACCTGCCCTTTAAAATTGGAATGGTCCTCTCCGACTGTCGATCTGTTTATGGATGAAATGCAATATTAAACTTCAATTTCATACCCATAGCCCCATATAAGCTCTTCCAAAACATCAATGTCAACCACAGATCCTTATTAGATCCAATCAAACCCAGCACCCCACGTAACCTTACAATCTTATTGTTGTAGAGTTGTGCTAACTGATCCAATGTACAAGTCGTCTTGATCAGTAAGAAATGTGCTGATTTTGTAAGTCTATCTATAATTGCCCAATATTAGTTGTGCTAGCTGATTTTACAGTAAACCAATCACAAAATCCATAGTGATGTGCTTCCACTTCCAAACAGGTATCAATAAAGGTTTTAAAAAATCAGATGGTCTTTAATGTTCTGCCTTCACTTGTTGGCAAGTTAAGCATTGTTCCACAAAGTGTATAATCTCTCTTCGTATATTTTCCCATCAATACACCTCTTTTAAATCTTGAACATCTTCGCACTTCCAGTGTGTATTGAATATGGCATACAATGTGCTTCCATGATTATCTTTTTCTTTAGGTTCTCACTGTTAGGCACACACAAACAATATCCAAACCTTAGTGTACCATCACCATGAATGCTGAACTCTGGTCTTTTTCCTTGAATAATTTCATTCCTTATCTCAATCAAATTGGAATCTTGACTTTGTATTATCTTGATTCTTTCGATAATTGTTGGTTGTACCTTGAGTGTAGCTAAATTCCACAAATAATGTTCAACGATCATCATCATATCTAGCTTTCTCAAATTTTCAAAAAGTTTTCCTTACTTTATGATGAGGTTCGCATTTAAACCAGTGTACTTCCTACTTAAAGCATCAGCTACAGAGTTATCTTTCCTAAGACGATAATCAATCATGCAATCATAATCTTTAACCAATTCCAAGCACCTTCTCAGCCTCATGTTTAACTCCATTTGTGTAAAGAAGTATTTTAGACTCCTATGATCAATGAATATTTCACATTTTATCTCTGTAGAGATAGTGTCTCCAAATTTTCAATGCGAATACTGCTGCTGTAAGTTCTAAATTGTGTGTATAGTAATTCCGCTCATAAGGCTTCAATTGCCTCAATATGTAAGCTACCATTTTTCTTTTGTGTCAACACATAACCAATACCAGTTCTTGATGCATTACTATTAATAAAAAACTTATCTTCTCCATTTGGTATAGTTAGCACTGGTATTGTAACTAATCTTTTCTTAAGTTCTAGAAAACTTCTCTCGTAAGCTTCAGACCAAAAAACCTTGACATCCTTCCTCATTAACTCCGTCAAAGGCAATGTGATTTTTTAGAAACCTCTCACAAATTTTCTATAATAACTAGCTAACCTAAGAAAACTTCTTACTTCATCAAAGAAAATGCGATTTTGGAGAAACCTTTCACAAACTTTCTATAATAACTAGCTAATCTAAGAAAACTTCTTACTTCCCTAATATTGTCTTCCAACCCTGAACAGCCGCAACCCTACTTGGGTCGACTTCTATTGCTTTCTTAGAAATAACATAACCAAGGAAAGGATATTGCTTCTTACTAAAATTCACACTTTTTGAATTTAACATACAACTGCTTCTCCCTAAGTCATCGTAAAACTACTTCTAAATGTCATTCGTGCTCTTTCATGGTCTTTGATTAAATTAAAATATCATCGATGAACACTATCATAAACTTGTCCAAATAATATTTAAATACTTTATTTATGAAATCCATAAACACAATAGGGGCATTGTTAATCCAAAAGGCAACATCAAAAACTCATAATGTTCATATCTTGTCTAAAAAGTACTCTTGGGTATATCGTCCTCCTTAATTTTTAGCTGATGATATCCGAATCGAAGATCTATATTTGAGAACACCTTGGTTCCTTGTAATTGATTGAACAAATCTTCAATTATCAGTAAATGTACTTGTTCTTAATTGTTACATGATTAAATTCTTTATAATCAATACACATGTTCATTGTCCTATCCTTCTTTTTACAACCAGCACTGATGTTCTCTATGGTGAAACTTGGTCGAATGAATCCTTAATCAACAACTCTTGCAACTATTCTTTAAGCTCTCCTACTTCTGCCAGTGCCATCCTATATGGGGCCTTTGATATCAGTGCAGTTCAATTGGAAATTCAACTTCTTGTTCTGGTGGCAGTCCGAGTAAATCCTTTGGAAACATGTCTTGAATATCCAAAACAATCTCAACATCGATAAGCAATGGAGTTGCCGAGCTTGCATCCACCACACTTACTAAAAAGACTTGATACCCTTTTTTTACTCTTCTCAAAGTTTGAAGTGCAAAAATAACATATAAAAGTTATCTTGATTTTACACTTTCAAACACCACAGTACCACCTTCCATTGTGAAGAGAATCTTCTTCTCTTCACAGTGGATACTAACTTCATGCATGGACATCTAGTCCATTCTAAAGATTATGTCAAAGTCATGCATATCCAAAATAATAAAATTAACAAAAATAATCTTGCCTCCTAATACAACTTTAGAAGACTTTCAAATTTTACATGCACGTATTGAACTTCTAGTAGGCATTAAAATATATAATTCAAAGTCTAATTTTTTATACTTCATAGACAAGGTCTTAGTAAACTTACTAGACATAAAGGTATGTATTGATTCAAAATCAAATAAAACATTTGCTTCTCGACCAGTCATTGAGAGTGTACACTTCTCGTATCCTCCTTCCTAGGTTCAGGGTTGTCTCTCATCAAATACCAATCTTTCCATAGTTAAAGCATACACTAATTTTCAGGTAACATTCCCCTACATGTTTCTTCCTACATGCCACACAAGTAGGAAACTCTTTTTTAGCTTCTTCAGTGCTCGATTTCTTGTTATCGAACATTCTCCCTCCAAACTTCCTTTTATTATTACGGTTATTACAATTCAATGGCTTGCTTCCTCGTCTTGTATCTTCTTCCATTGCTTTCCTATTGGTTATAATTTGAGCACTTTGCAGTACCTTATTGTAAGTGGGCAATTGCATACTTGCCACTGCACTGAAAAGTTCATCATTCAACTCATCTCCAAATTGGCATGCCTTTTCATACTCGTTAGTAACTTGTCTTGGAGCATACCTGCAAAGTTCCTTAAATTTCCTATTATAATCTACCAAGGTCATATTACTTTGTCTCAAATGTAGAAAATTTTCTTCCTTTACACTTCATAGATTAAAGAAAAATACTTATTGTTAAATATTTTCTTAAACTGTATCCAAGTTATAGGGTTCCAATAACCATATGTTCCCTCTTAGCTGAGTCCACCAATGAATCGTACTATCTTTTAGCAAGTGCGTACTACAAATCATTTTCTAAGTTTCCAAATAGATTATCAACTTAAAAGCCATCTCAATCTCCCTAATCTAGTTGTCAACTTGGATCAGGTTTGTAGACCCAGATAAAGTCATATGAATTTCTCAATCACATTGGCAATTTCATCTCTCAATCTAGTTGGTTGATATACCAAATTTGCAGCTAAAGCTTGTAGCATCACTTGAGCTACCTCATTGATGTTAATGGCTTGCCCATCGACAACACTAGTCTGAGGGTGTACCATAATGTACTAAATACAAATCACAAACAATTTAATAATCTAATTTGAAACTTTAAAATGGAACAGACATACCATCCCATAGTGCCATAAGTTTCAACAACTTAGTCAATTATTTGCACTTTAAAAACAAACATTCCAATATATGTATTCATAATATAAAAATATCAATCACATACATAAATTTAAACACTTTACATAATGATACTAAAAGAACAACCTTTATTATAAGTTTTAACATAGCCAACAGAAGCCACTTATTTAATTTTAAACTAATAATAACATGAAAATATAAAATCACCTACTCCAATTGTCTAATTTTTGTTCAAAGTCTTATAGGAATAGACTCCACTTTCGACCCATCAATCTCCAACCCTACAGGTTTAGGAACCACCTCAGTAGCATATAGGATTTTCCTATTCTGCTTACAAAACCTTGGGCTAAATGGCCTACTCCAGATCACACTTTCTTTTCTCTTTTTGCTTCCAAACCTCTTAAAGAACTTCCTATTTTTAGGAGAGTTCTTAATCACTGAGCTATCTTCTTGAACTCCACATCCCTCAACCTTCAGTTAAGCCTTTAATATTTCAATTTCCTTATCTACCGGTTTGCTTTCTTCCTCAGGTTTCTCCTCCAAATCTTCTTTAGGATCCTCCTCCGGATCTACCTCAAGATTCTCCTCAAACTCCATATCAAGGTCATTTATCTCAGTGAAAGAATCTGAACGATAATGATTGGAAGTATCACAGTAAGATACTAAACTATTATCCTTCAAAAGTGTAAATAATTTTTTCCTCCTTCTTAACCAGGACTCTTGGATTTCCTTTATCTCCTCCACATTTTTATGCTTGTCAGACATTTTCCTATTAAAGGTCATTTTTATAAGATTTTAATCAAAGATAAGACATCAAATAATTAAATATACCTTCATGGTCATGGTGATCTCATGAAACTCTTGAGGTGCCTTTAGGAGTACGACTAATTTATAAGGTCAAGTATTTTATAACAATCTAAAGTCTAATATAAAATAGAATATTTATTTTTATCAAAATATGCCCAAAAAATTTGGAACCATGCTTTGATATCAAAACTATAACACACCCTAACCAAACTCCTTGAGTTAAAAAAGATTGTGGTAGTTACCAAAACAAAACATGTATATATTTGTGAAAAATATTTAATACTTTAAATACTTATTAATTATTCCCTTTTGGACAACCAAATCTCATATTTTAACTGTCATATTTATTTATTTATTTAAACAAAACTTAACTGTCGTCAAACTTTGTTTGTTTAAAAAAATATGAATAAAGCAAACTTCCAATGTCAATCTCACACTTTAAAACAAAATATTTAGTCTAAAACTCACACATCAATTTTATTCTAAAAAATTAAAACTATTTCAAGAAATAAAGTTGGTAAACAAAACTTCTCATTGTACTATTGAAAAATCTTCATATTGAACTCTAAAATACTTTCCTCTTGAGCTGTCATATAGTTCGCCACTTTCAGTAATTGTCTTGATATAGAAATCAACCTATGCATTATTAGCTTGGAAAAATAAATAATCAAAGGTGTGAGTTTTCTAAAAAGAAAACCCAGTAGAATTATCACATAGACAACACATGTATCAACTTATAATTTTTAGCACATAATCAATTTTATAAGTCAAACTTTATTTACATCCTTAACACATGCAAGATAATACTTTCATGATGCTTAAACATAGTACTTATTAGTTGGATTTTCCTTTTACAAACTATATCATATCATATATGTGCATGCATCTCAATCTCACTTATGGCATCACACAACAAGCTTTTCTTTTTCACATATCGTATCATATAGTAGATGTGCATGCATCTCAATCTTACTTATAGCATCACACAGTAAGCATTTCATTCTCACATATAGCTTACTTAGTTTGTCATAATCAAACTCAAATATTTATATAGCGTGCTTCCAAAATACTAACCATATGTAATGTATCATTCATAGTCCGTTGTACATTATTACACTTATGCATGCATATCCACTAAGTCTACACAATGGGTAGCCTAGTTATTGTTCAAATTAAATACATGACAATTCACACTAAATAAACAATTAATAAATCTACACATAATTACCAAATTAGTTTATTAATTGCTACCTTAGAACCATCTTAATTGTTGCAATAATAAATTCACAACTTATTCCATAATCACTTAATTGATCAAATTCCAATGAAATTACATCAATTCTAATACACTTAAAATCACAAATAAATTTCAGAATTTTGGAATACAATAAATATTTAGTGAAGAATAAACATCTCATCCCACTTATGCATAAACACATTGTTCCAAACATCATTTGAAAATTGTAATTAAATCTAGAAAATTTGGTTTGACCTGAAATTAGTGCCCAAACATCCAGATAAATTTAATAATTAACTCAGAATTTCCTAAACAGATTAAAAATAAACTTTATATTTAAAACCGAAATTGTTATCCAAATTCTAGAATTGTTTATTGAAATTCATAAATTCATAGGAAATTCAAGAAAAAAAATATAATTCGAATTCACACAAATTGGTATAAGTGTTATTATTATTCTGTAAAAATTTCAAAGTATTTAGAAACCATTACGAACTGAATTTAATCAAGGAAGTCTAATTGTTCAATTTTTTTTTTGAAAACATAATAACTTGAAAAATTAGTATATAATTGTAGATAAATCAAATTGAGATGATTCAGAAGCTAAAATGCTTACATTACAAAGAAATTTAATAATAGAGGAGCATGAAAATTCAAATATTCACCAAAACAGTGAGTTTTTTCATAAAAATTGGAGTTATAAATTAATTATCATGCATAACTAAGCATCCAATCATGTATATATACAAAAATTAAAACATAATCCAACACAAAGTGCTAGGAATCCTACCTGGGATTCTTGAATTTGTTTTAAAAAGTTACAAAAATTCAGCCCCAAATCAAACTCTTGAAAACTAAATGATCTCAACTACTCTGCCTTTCCAAAACCATAAAAAACACTCAAACTTATTTATTTTCTCTCAAAATCACATGGTTCCGAAAAGAAATTAAATATAAATTTGACATTTGTTTTAAAGACTTTAGGAAGTTGAGCTAGATTAGAATACTAATATTTAAAAATTTTAAAACCTTGTAAAATATATTAAGATCAGATTCTAATCCTTTTAAATTTAAAAAATAAAAATAAAAACCCATCAAAACATATGAGATAAATAAAATTTTTAACTAATCAAACTAAAAATTCAAATAAAATCATATTTATCTTTTTAAAAACAATATACGTATCTCACATCGACTTTCTGAGCTTCAGCATTAAATCGTTTAATGTAGTTTCGTAATGGCTCGGATTCTTTCTTGCACATTGCCACTAGTGTAATATTCTCAAAATCCATTCATGCTTGAAACAAAGTCACACGCTTCTTTGGATACCCCTTTCCTTCATATGTCATGATATTTGAAATTTTTAAAGTAGAAGAAAATGTAGTAAATAGAATCTCATTTATAAATGGAGAAGCTGTCACATTCTAGAGAGGTAGGAGAAAACTTCCCAGTTGATAGGAATGGTGCAAGTTTTGCCTTGCTGCATTGTCAAATAAATCCAATTGGCCCATTATCCTATTAAGTACCACTTGTAAGTCAAGAGAGAGAGTTGCCATTACAGTAGGAAGGCCTTTATCCTTTTTGTTTAACAATGTCTGAGTGTTTGTCATAGGGCCCTAAGGTGCTGGTAGATTTTGTTATGTTACCAATTGACCTTCAGTTGGGCATTGTTCCAAGTGTATGACATTGTCTGTCATCAAACCTCTGGCATGAGGACATCCTCCCAGAGCTGAGGATTCAAAACCCTCTAATTCAGTACTTACATTTGCTAATGGAGATTGTGGAAACCCTCTAATTCAGTACTTACATTTGCTAATGGAGATTGTGGTGATCTCTCGCGACTTAAAGACACCGCTCGCAGCATATTGGAGAAGAACAAAAATTCAAGCAATGGAACGGAAACACAAATCGCGTAATTTACAAAAGGAAATCACAACAACAATTTAGACCATTCAAGAACTCAAAATCTAAAAGCTTGAAAAAGGTTCAAAATCGCTTAAGAAAAGGATGGCTTGTAAAATAGTTGTATTCTCACGCAAAGTTATCCATATTGGAGCAACAGCATCAGAGAGAAAATAGCAAGATCGCAAAGTAGAACAATTTGAAATTGGATTTTCATTCAATTACCATGGATGTTGCCATTGTTGTAGTGATAATTTTTCATTCGAATTATCTCAAACACATGAGTTGATTCCTTAGGATAAATTCAAATAAATCGAGTGAGTGTTTGGGTTTGAAGAAATTAAGTTGGAATTGTGTTGAATAACTAGTTAATTTGCTTGATCTCACATCACACCTCCTTCACCTGAAAACCACAATCACAAAATAAGGGTCAATAACCAAGTCGGATGGAGGAGCCACGGGTGTTGGTTCTCCGATAGTGAGTCATAATTGATTTTTAGAGAGAGGGGCTCAGAGCAAAGAAGATAGATAAGTCTCGAGAGAGAAAGAAAACCAATTTTTCTTACTTAACCTCCTCTTTCCACTCTCTTTGAGATATGGGCAAGCTTTTACCCTCTTCCACCTGGAATCATGGATGATCTCTTTTTGTTTTATTTTTGTGCTTCCTATTGAAGTTGAGATTTTATAACCGTCTCATGGGGAATGAAAATCCCTTTTTATGGAAATCCTCCTAACCGGAAGCTCTCCCTTGAGGGTAGAATCAATGTATTTCCTATAATGGATAATCTTGTCTTTTTATGTGTTTTTATCATAAACGAATTCCCTCCTAGAAAGTTTTTCTTAGTGAGAACTATTCCCAACAATATTCATATATATATATATATATATAACTAATGTACCGGGCAAGCAAACAAAAAAAAATAATACGCGTTTTTATTAAACACATTTTCATTAAATGTAAGGGTATACAACCGTCCCTCAGCCAAATTGCTGAGGGATGTCGTTTAATACATCCTACGCAAAAAAAATAGAAAAAAATAACGTGCATTATTTTTACCGTTTTCTCACATATGATGTACTGAGCGACTTTGCCTAGTACATCAATATATATATATATATATATATATATATATATATGATTATATATATGTATGTATATAAAAAGTTAGAAAACAGATTTATTATGATTATATTTGAATCGGACAAACTATAAGTTGTGGAACAGCTAAGCAGTATATCTAGTAGTTGATTAACATTCTAATCTTCAACTGACTTCCTATGATCTTGCATTCTAATAGTTTGATAGGCTTCCACAAGTTATAAATACATATTAACAAAATTTTATATAGTGAGAAAAGGGATAAAGAAACTGCTTATATATATATATATAAGTTACACAACAGCTTTATTATTATTATGCTTGAATCGGACAAACTATAAATTGTGCAACAGCCAAACAATAAGTTAAGATTAGGGTTAGTTTCGTAGTACAATTTAAAAAAGAGTGATATAATGTTTTTTTTTTTTTTTTGATATTTAATATTTTAATATTGAAGGCGGGGATTCAAATTGGAGACTATTTTATGAGAAAACGGTAATTTAAGATAATTTATTATTTTAATACTAAGGGTGACAAATTGGAACTCATGATTTTTCCATTTTTATGTCGTACGATTAAAAAAGAGTAATATTATGTCAACACACCAACTTGTTAATTTATTATACTTTTTGACATAAAACAATGTGAAAAGATGCTTAGTAGTTGAAAGATTAATGAGGCCTACCTACATAAATTAGCAGGTCCCAATATAGGTCTATAAAATATTATGCCATTAATTGGTATTTAAAAGTTTAGTAAATAAGTTGGTGGCTGTAATATTATTTTTTTAAAAAAATTATTAAGTTGATCCGAATTCCAAAATTTACAGTTCAATATGTTGTAACAAAACTTATATTATTTTCAAAAACAATAACAGTTAATTGTATTTGTAACAAAGTTACGATTTGCTCGATACCTGAATTGTTTATTGATCCAAATTCCAATGGAACTTCTTGTTTGTAAAAGGAAAAATTATACACCAACTCTTGTTTTACGAGTTTGCATACATGCCATGCACTACAAGAAAAATGGCCTTTCGCAACAAGCGATGTTTGTTACAATAGCGCTTTAGCAACGTACATTTGTATGTTGTATTCCGTGAAGTTGCCAAAAATTTGGCGTCTATGGCAAAAGACAATGTCCGTTGTTAAATCTAAAATGCGTGTTGTTATTCTAGTTTTAGCAACAGATATTAGAGTTTTAACAACATGCGTTGCAATGTTGCATTAAAACAGAATGTATGGATTTTTAGCAACGTTCCGGTATTTGTTGTTGTTAAGTTTCAACAACAACTTTTGCACATTGCCTTTGTTATTTGGTAACATTTACTAGCACATTGCGGTTAATAGATTGTTTGGCTACATTTTTAGTAACAGTGAGCCACACGCTTTTTTTAAAAAAAAATTATTTAAATATATTTTGTATATTATTGATATTTTATATTTTACTTTCTAATTAATTTAAATTCATATTGCATGCAATGAGTTATATATTCCAACCAAACCATATCAATTAAATAATTATATTTTCCATGTCAAATATATATTACCAAAGCTAAAACTTAAAATGTATTATAAACTAAAAATTACAAATTGTCATATAGAATATTGTCAAATATTCTATATAGACTTTATACAAAGTTTGAAATAAAACCTAACAAAACATACACATATATGCCTTGGAAGTTTCTGATCTATGCCATTGAGGATGATAAACAAGAAGACCCTGCAAAAAAACTTAATAAACTATGAGCTAGTATATTTGCTCCAGTACAAATCATGAGACAATTAATTTATTACAGGACTTCAGTAAAATCACAACAAAGTGAACTCCTTGTTTTTGTATATTAAATCACCATTAATAACAAAAGCTAAGCTATCTAGAAATAAGTCTATGCATATTAGGTTATCACAAATATACATTCAACACTCCTTATCAAATATTGACAAAAAAAACAGGTCTTAGACGTGCGTAACAATAAATTTCAAGAAATAAGGTTCAAAACAATAACAGAAAATAAACAGGCCTTACATGAAAATGAAGTATTTCATGTGTCAATAAGCTATCACATGTTTTTCTAATCTCCATATAGTTTTTGTAGCTTAAATGATAAAAGAGGTAGTGCCAGAACATAAAACATTATTCAACAACTCATAAAATAGGAAAAAAAACCGCCAAAGCCTTCTATAATTGAAAAAAGCTATGACTTTTGAAGACTTACTACAAGAGATAGAGCCTCAGCTGCCCTTTCAACTTCTTCAAATTCTTCCTCTATATGCATCCTCTTGACACGACCCTTCCATGAAGATTCCATATCCTCGAAAAACTCACTAGAAACAATAGAAAAAGAACTAATTTTTGTATCATTTTCACCATCTAGGGAGATCACTTCACCAATTTTAACTGTAGTCCATTCACATTCAGTAACCTGGAAAAACAAGGATAGTCAAAATTTCATGCATAGAATGCACATCCTGAAACTAGAAGAACCAGATATTCACATCATTTATTTGTGAAAACAAACTGCTCTTAGCATTTGTTAGACACCGAGCAACATTGTTCACTAAATAAGCTCTGCTTTGGGTTTGAGGTAGTATTGGTCGATATAGAAGACTTAAAAGTAGCTATAGATTTCCTCAGCCTTAGAACAACATGACTAGGCCCAAATAACCATGACATGGACTGAATTTAGTCGACATTCTTTGGCATACAACTTTTGTATGTGGAATGGTGGGCTTTTAGCCTAGAAAAAAAAGGGGTAACTTGTTGATGCCTTGAACCACAAGTAATTTTGCCACACACTTCTGTCAATTATATTCTATATACTCACACACAACAGTTCTTTAATATATACATAAAGATATATATATATATATATGAACGTCTGCAAATAAAATTTTTGGGGCAATTCGTACACCAACAAAATTCAAAAATTTTGAATCATTTAATATATACACTATTGTATATTAAATGAAAGCTACAAGAAATTTCCTACTGAGCTTATTTAGGATAATACACTATATACATATTACTGAGCTTATTTAGGGTAATACATATCCTTAACAAATAAACAACTCATCAGCACACCATGATGTGAAAACTCTCAAAAATACATTAACAACGCCTACATGAAAGCTACAAGAAATTTCCTTTTACCACATATAGATGAAACAAACTGCTTACTGTCAAATGATTCACTAAGAAATCAATTCAAGGTAACTTCCTCTTGCAAGCTGCAGAAAGCAACAGGAACACATAAACATTAGTGATCTATCTCAATAACAAAAACCAATGATGCATTACTACAGACCAAAGCACATAATTGGAAGGTACACAAAAATCTTGTCCATTGAAAGTGCTGCAAAATCTTGGACAGAACTAAGCCAACTTCTATTCATACTCATTCATCAAATGAAAATAAATACAAATTCCAACAGTAAGCAGAAGACATGTGTATTCTGTATACAGACCAACATAGAATAAGACACAAATGCATACTACCATTAAAAGAAATGTGAAATATAATTTATTGGTATATTCGATATTGTATCAATGCTCATGGATATAGCTCCAGTTTATATCAATCTTCTATTAGTCCAAACCCATAATTTATCAATTAAACAGGAGCTTTGGAAATGATGCAACATCTTCTTCTTTTTCCTACTAATTGTCTGATGAACTCAAAGTATAATGATAAACAAGAACCACACATGTAGCTAAAGAAAGTAAACCTACCAGAAACATCTGTAATCCTCTTATGGATCTTTTTTCGACAAGTATGCCTAATATTCAACAATCGACGAGCAGATTCTGCAATCATCTTTAAATCTCTCATCTAAACAATGAGTAAATACATTAATACATAGACTAAGCATAAAATAAAATGAAAACTAAAGTACCACAAATGCAGTTTCTCAGCTTGATTTCAAAATTAGCATTGCATTCAATTAAATGTCATAATTCCCGATATCAATACAAAAAAACCAAACAGATAATAACAACGATACTTGAATGTTGAATAGAACTCAAATTAGGGAAAAATATATATACACCAAAGACCTTTTGCATTTCCTCAGTAAATAAACAGAGCAAAAATAATGCAAAAGAAAGAATCCCAAAACAAAATTATGATAAAACCCAAGGAGCTATAAAGGATAAAGCACAGCGTAGGGATTCATCAATCTAGCAATCGAGGAAAGAGAGATCAAGCAGAAACACCATTTGCAAAGTTGAGACATTACCAGTGAACAAGAAACCACTGAAAGATCGACGCCGCCAGAGATTTCAATAGCCTCCTACTGCATCCTCTCTCTCTTCAGGATTTTGCAGAGACTCCAAGGCTCAGGAATGCCAAAAGAGATAGTTTAGAAAGTGATATTAAGGAAGCGAAAAGCAAAGGAAAGGGAAAGCAAAAAGTAGGTTCAGGAATGCCAATCTGGAAAGCAGAAAGTGGGTTTGGGAATCCAAAAAGTGGTAGCAGCGGCACTTAGCAATTGGTTTGGGAATCTCATTCTGGTAGCAGTAGTTTGGGAATCTCATTCTCAGTGATAGCAGTGGCACTTAGCAACGGATCTGTATTTCCCTTCGGCTTCTTAGCAGTGGGTTATGAGAAATTTAGGGCCCCAAAAATAAAAATTTTCGTTCCATTTTGTGATTATTCGCACGCTTATAGTGCGATCTCGATTGGCAACATGTAATTTTAAATTTTCACCACAAACAGAGCATGTTGCAAAATATTGAAATAGTAATTTTTATTTACAACTGGCAAAGTTTGTTGCCAATAATATAATATATATAAAGCTTTTAGCAATAGGCATATTATTGTTGTCATATAAGACATTAGCAACACGCGTTTACTATTCGTTGCAAAATCTAAATTGGTTTAACCAATGGCAACAAACATTTGATTACTGTTCCAATAAATCATTTTTAGCAACAGTTATTTAATGAATGTTGCTATTTAAATGTTGCAAAAAACCATTTTTCTTGTGGTGATGGTATGTTAATAAGTACAAAAACTGTTCTTTAAATTTTAATTTTGTTAATATATAACACTTTTATTTTAAACAAACATTTTTTAATATTCACATGTAAATTAAATGTGTAGAAATGTGCAATCCTTAAAGTTACACTTCAATTTATTGTATTTACGTAGAAATCTGACAATTTTAATGTAAAATGTAATACGAATAATATATATAGTTAATATAATACGAGTTATATATGTAGTTGTAAAATAATGTAAGAGCAATATGAGTAAGAGACTGAGACACAGAAAACTATCATATCTAATTATTATCATATACACCCTAATATCTACCTTGTATACATAAATATTAGAGTTTGCTTGTAGACGTAGAAATACAAAATGGTTTTTTGATGGGTTTTTAAGGTCATATTTAGGCCAATTAGAATTTAAATTATTTTAACTCAGTTTTCGTATAATTAAAATTTTAGTGAGAATTTCTTAAAAATTTATAAGATACCCTTCAACGTTGAAAATTGAAGAACGAAAGAGATGAAGCATCACCCATTGAAGCATCACCAAAGCTCCTTTTATCTAAGTTTTCAAAAACTAATGTTCTGCCTTCTAGTAACTACTGAAGAGGAAGATACGCAACACAGATACAGGTCTTTTTTGCTAAATACACAGTGTTTTTAGTATTAAAGCTTCAAGTTTTATTTTATTTTTATTGTTTTCTAAATTAGGTGCAAGATACTTTATTGGTATATCCCTTCCTCCACCTCCTTTTTCACTTCATCCTCCCATTGAAAGAATGCCCAAGACTTAGTAAAGTCTTTCCCTTTTCTAAGTACATGATTGAAGACCTGAAGAAGAAGGGTTAAAAGTTGATGGACGATTCGATGTGCACCAAATGGGTTTTCTGTGGACCAAATTGATTCGGTGTGCACCGAATGAGGTCACTGAGAACCAAATGGATTCACTTTGCATCTGCGTCATACTGACTGGGTTTACGAGCTTGGGTTCTCGGTCAATCGCATTTGGGTTTGCGGCGGAGATCGCGTGTTTCCAGTATATTAGATCACTAGGTTTTTGGTGTCGAAGTTAGTCGTCGACGAGCTGGTCATTGGCGTCGGTTTGGATCTGAGAAGTGGTCGTGGTCTCGAATCCGTGATTTGTAGAGGTCGCCTAGCGTGTTTTTGGTTTCACGATTTATTTATTTTTCTTGCAATTGGACATGCTAAAAGAAGGAGTGCAAGTGTATATTTGAATATTCACATGTGGATAAAATTTTAATTTTGTAAAAAATGGAACAAAGTAATTTAGGGTTTATTTGATAATATGATTGTTTTTTATATATTTTTTAGTTTTTTACTCTTAAGTTATATATAATTTAGTTAGTTTAAAAGTTGATTAGAGTTTGTTAAATATTAATTATATTAAAAATGAGAAGGAAAATAAAAATACAAAATAAAAAATGAAAATACTTTTAAAATATTTTTGTTTTTACATTTTTACTTATTTAAGTAGTCTAATTAATATTTAATAAATTCTAATTAATTTTTAAACTGACTAAATTACATATAATTTTAGAAAAAAAAATAAAAAAATAACTGTATTATCAAACAGGCTCTTAGTTGGGTGTGGAAGGGGACATGGTGCCGAAAAACCAAACCATTTATTGATGTTTATGGTTAGGCCCAATCACATTTAAAGAAATTTAGGTAAGCTTTTGTATGATTAAAATTTTAGTGGTTATTTTTTGGATTCTTTCCAAATTATTCTTGGCTATGAAAATTTTTAAATTAGTATGGTTCCTCTTTGATTTCTCTATTTTTTTTTATTTGGATCTTTCATAATCTCATAGCATATTGGCTATTGATTGTGAGGCCCCAACTCTTGATTGGAGGGGACACCAAAGGCCTCCGTCCTTCCATCCCTAGAATAGATAGAGAGGGAGGGTAGAGCTTTTGGTATTTTCATGTCAAAGAGTTAAACAATGATTTTTTTTTTTTTGGTATTATCAAAGAGTCAAACAATGAAAATAGATGGCGAGTGTCTAATCGAATTGATCGGGTCATATAGGAACAAGGTCTAAGTCTATCATTCTATTAGGATGCCTCAGCTATATATATCATTGCACGTCCACTTGACACCTATCGTAATGATAAATGGCTCATCTCGCCGTGACCTCTTGAATTCTCTTTTTTATTTGGATCTTTCACAATCTCATAGATTGATGGTTTACATACATTTTTGAATTAATATATCAGCTCTTTATTAAAAATATTAAAAAAAATGTGTTAAAACACATCAAAAAATCTATTTGTGATGAAATCCACAATTTTGAAATTTCTACAGATTTTCCACCAAAATTCCACTAAACTTCCATCTAAGTACCATTGAGTTCCCCCTGAATTCCACCGAAGTTCCAATTATTTAAGAAATATATTTAACATGCATCAATTGAAGTTCCTATTAAAGTTTGAAATTTCTGAATTTCTCGCATTTTTTTTGGCTATTTTGAGCATTTATTTGAATTTTTTTAACAAGAAATTAAATAATAGTTCAAAGATGCATACAAATCAAATATCTATAAGTTTGCAGAGGACTTTAATGGAGAATACAAAGAAAAAGAGCAAACCAAGCTATAAAAATTCACAACGGTGGAACAATGATAGTTTAGAAAAGAATCTAAAAAGGTCTAAAAAATTTAAATGTGGCTACGACATCAAAAAACCTAATAGAAAACCTCATGCTTTAGGCCCAATAATAGAAAACCTCTCAACAATATAGGTTTATTAGATTTCAGTAATATTCACATAATAAATATGCTATTTCATAATATTTTCTCTTGAACATTAATATATCATGTTCATACCTCATTAAAATCTTATTAAAAAAAACTAGCGGACAAAAGAAAAGACCAATTAAGAAAACAAAAATACATATTCATACATTATTTTGCAATGTACAAGTTGTTTCATTAATTAAAACCTCTTCTTAAGACAATCATGTAGAACAAAAACTTAATTAAGGAAAAATTTATTAGCTAATCATATTAGTTGGTAAGAAAAATTTCGTGACCAACTTAATCTCGGTTTGCGTGCCGCGTCCAATATATCATTTCCATTTTTGGTAAATTTGAAGTCCAACTAATTATTAAAGGAAAAATTTGTCACCTAATCACATTAGTTGGTAAGAAAATTTTCGTGAAGAATTTAATGTCAGTGTGAGTGTCAAGTCCACCCTCTTTCTTTTTTTTGTGGTAAATGTGGAGTCCAACTATATAATTACTAAGAGAGCACTATTATAAGATTTCAATTTTCAAGTTTGGGGGCTGCCTTTCAATATGGGTCTCCCTTGGCGATCGAGTAGATGTCATTAGATTATTATAATGATAAATATATTATATAATATATTATATATATTTCAGTCAAAGCATGGAAATTGTTCAACTTGCACGAAAGGGACCTCTTTTGTGTTACAATTTTGGGCTGAACATTATTTTGTTTTTTTGTTATTTTTATTTTTTATCTAGTGAGTTCGCTAAATCGAACACAGAATCTTTTTTATTTTGACAGCAATTGGAAGCTCCAATTACATTCAAACAAGTAGACGTAGACTTTCCGCCCGCCATGTAGTCCAAAATTTTCGTTGATTACGTCCTACTAGTTAGGAAGGGCTAGTTCTCATAATAAAAAAGGGCATAAGAATCCAAATCCTTACCGACTATTGCGCGCGACGCCTTAACACCATATGACAGACCAAACACATGTTTTGTAAAAAGTTAATGTTAAATTATTTTTACCAAAAATTCAAAAAATATAGAATAAATTATTTCTTTTTATTTTATTTTTATAATGATGTTTGGTGGGGAGTACTGGATATATTAGTTAAAGAACATTGCCTATATAAAGACTGGGTTTGGAGGACTCAAAATAAGCAGTGAGAGGTTGGTAGCCATATACATACCCATTAGTTTCCTGTAGAGAAAAAAGAAGAAGTTATAACCAACCAAAACAATGGCTTCAGAAAAGAGCAAGATCTTGATATTTGGTGCAACTGGGTATCTAGGAAAATACATGGTTAAAGCCAGTGTATCTGCTGGCCACCAGACTTCTATCTATGTCCGACCCATCAAACCCGACGCTGATCCTTCTAAGCTTGAGCTTCACAAACAGTTTGAATCCCTAGGAGTCACCATTTTCCAAGTATGTATGTTTGTATATATGCGTGTATGTGTTTCTAATTAGCTTATTGATTTCAATATGAAATTAAATTTAACTGTTTGGCTTTGTGGGAAAACTTGCAGGGTGACCTAGATGAGCACGAGAAGCTTGTCACGGTGCTTAGGCAGGTGGACGTGGTGATATCTAATTTGGCTGTTCCTCAACACCTTGAACAGTTCAAGATAATCAAAGCCATGGAAGAGGCTGGTAATATCAAGGTGAATATATATATATATATATATATATATATATACAAAAGTCTCTTGTCACGCGGACCTGAGAACTTTCAAACTCAGGACTCCGATCTCAAGTATTGAATTTTCTTATATATATATATATATATATATATATATATGCTTCTAATATGTATATCTAACATGCATATATGTATCAGAGATTTGTCCCTTCAGAGTTTGGAAATGAAGTTGACAGAGTGAGTGGTTTGCCACCATTTGAGGCTTTGCTTGAGAACAAGAGGAAGGTGAGGAGGGCAACAGAGGCAGCAGGGATTCCATTTACTTATGTGGCAGCCAACTCCTTTGCTGCTTATTTTGTTGATTACTTGCTTCATCCACATGACAAACTTGACGAAGTCATTGTTTATGGCTCTGGTGAAGCTAAGTGTAAGCATATCCTTACGTATACATATATAGATACACAAGTCTGTCGACTTTTAAGTTCCATACTATTATTTCAATTATTCAATTCTTAGATATGGGTCGGATTTACCATTTTATCCGGTTCAAGTGATATAATTAAAAAGATAAGATAATAGTTCTAAAATAAAAAATTTACCATTTTATCCGGTTCAAGTGATATAATTAAAAAGACGAGATAATAATTCTAAATTTAAAAATTGATCTCATCTTAGACAGTCTATATCTATATATATTTGAAAATTAATTTTTTAAATTATTTTAAAAAAAATTAATTATGAACTTAAAAGTAGACAGTGTATCTATATATATTTTTAAATTAATCTTTTTAATTTTTTTAAGAAAAAAATTAATTATGAACTTAAAAATAGATAGTCTGTATCTATATATATTTTTAAATTAATTTTTTTAACCTTTTATTGTTTTTTCAAGAAAAAAATTAATTATGAAGGTTTGGAAATAAGGTTATGATGGAAGTGGCACACACCTAAAGAGACTTTTCTGTGCTAAAGAATAAGACACTTAAAATCAGGGCCATAAATTCGAATTATAATGAAGTACAAGGTTGAAAATTGATGGAAAATGAGTTGGTGAAAAATGAATTAGAATTCTTGTTTAAGGACTTTGTCAGACACTAGGCAAAGTGGGAATAAAGAAAAATAAATTAGAAGGTTATTTATTTATTTATTTATTTATTTACTGATTGACTAAGGGGTCTTTTTCATCTTTTTCTTTTCTGTTCTTTTTTTTTTGGTAAAAGTCTTTTTTCTCTTTTAATAAAAGTAAATAGGGAGCTGAGATTTTCCCTATAGAGACTATATATATTGAATCAGTCAAATTCACTTCACTCGACCAACCAAGAAATAAAGTATATATATATAATTTCACCCTTTAGGCTATATTAACTTGTAAAATAAAAATTATGCATTTTTGCATCATTGATTCTTAGACTATAAATATATTGTTCAAAATAGTTCTATTTAATAATTGTGAGACACCATGTTAAAGGATAATAAATAAAAATAATAATACATGAAACGAAGGTGACTTGTAAATCAAGAAGTTGAAAAAAAAAAAAGCTTTCTCTTCCTCTTTATTTATTAAATTATTAATATATATATATATATATATATATATTATTTGATATACAGTTGAAATTAATATTAAAAACAAAATTGTGGTGCAGGCGTGTTGAATTATGAGGGAGATGTGGCCGCCTACACAGTGAAAGCAGCAACAGATGAAAGGGTAGCCAATCGCGTGATGGTGATTAGGCCACCGCGTAATATTGTGTCTCAATTGGATCTCATTTCCTCGTGGGAGAAAAAGACTGGCCGCACCTTCAAGAGGACCCACGTTCCTGAGGAGGAAGTTGTCAAGCTTTCTGAGAGTAAGTTTTTTTCTGCATGTTTTTATGAAATTATTAATTTATATAATAAGTCGGTCCTATATAAAATTATATAGATTTTTTTTTTACATAATATATTGTTTTATAAATTTATTGAATAATTAATTTAGCATGTTGGTATCAAGTTGGGACCTAAAAAAAATATTATTTAATCAAAATTATCAACTTACTGAATATTAATTTAACGAAGTTCTACTCTATGACAACGTTCTGGCCTGAGAATTTTTCATATTTCACATGTATGTATTGTATGTATGTACATTTTATCTAAAAATTGAAAGGTGAGGAGTTAAATTAAATTTTTTAAAATAGTGGTCTATTATGGAAATTGTACAGAATAGAGGGGTTAGTTTAAAATTTATCTTTTCTTAAGGAAAAAAATTTTTAAGTAAGAGTGAAATTTAAATGTATAAAATAGAGGGCTGAATTTAAAATTTATCTTTTCTTAAAGGAAAAAAATGCATCTTTTACGTATAAGGTGAAAAAAAATATATTCTTGATTAATAATTCTGGAATCACTTATTTACCAATTAAAAAAAAAAAATCTAAAGTCTTGAGTGCAGTATTGTAAAGTTTTATTTATTATTTTAGGATTCAGAGAACCAAGGGTAAGTTTGGCGAAAAAAATAAATAAATAAAGAATGAGGTGTAAGACTGCAAAAAAATTAGACAATAGAGAATGGTTAGGAGATGGTCTATATAGATGGTCTATATAAATGGTCTAATATATAAATTAGTTCTTATATATATAAATATATGGCAAATATACAATATTCCATTTAAGACAGACTGTCTCATGTGATTAAGATAATCATATATATATATATATATATGTTTTCATAACCCTAATTAGACTAGACTCGCATTTGATATAACAGATTTCAAATCTGTTATTTATTTTATGTAATTTATATTGAACTCCCAATCTTATTTAATATTAATTTGTTTGAAATTTTTTTTAAAAAATAAATTATTTGCCATATTAAATTCATCAGCTGGTGGTGACAGAACAGCTGGGTCCGCTTTGCATGTGAGAGACGGTTGGGTTTTTTTTTGCATATGTGCATGTTTTTTAAAATATATTTAATGTTTGGCCCTCCACAATCCACATAGGTCTTGTCTTCATCCAAAGGCACAAAGTCACATGACAAAGTTGTATTGAATTTTCTGATGTCTCGCAAAAAGAGCTTTTCAGATAATTGTCAATGTATCTCATTTTTTTTTTTGGGCAAGAAATGTGTGTCGTATTTATTGCTTTTAGTTTGTGTATGTGTTCATAGTATGTAGGGGCGAATCTACAATTAGAAATATAGTCCATGAAAGCTTTATATATATATTCATCAAAAAAAAAAAAATGAAAGCTTTATATATATATATATATATATATATATAACTTTTGTATATTTTGGATTCAATCCGATTTAACCAATGTCTCTTCTCTTTCTCGACTCTTTTTTTTTTTTTTTAGATTTATGACAAATTTAATAAAACATCATAGTCTCTTTGTATAAATATAACTCACCCTATTTTTAAAATTTGAATTCGTCAATGATAATATGGATAATACTTCCATGTTCAATAATGAATTTTAGTTATAAATACTTTTTTATTTATTATTATTAATCTTTTTAATTGTAAATTTATGTTGCTGTTTTGGGCTTTTTCATATAAAACATTTTATTCTCTCTTTTTTTCACCTGCAGCCTTGCCATTCCCAGACAATATACCAGTGTCAATACTTCACAACATATTCATAAAAGGAGACCAAACAAGCTTTGAACTCACAGAAGATGACTTAGAGGCTTCCAAGTTATTTCCTGATTACAACTACACTTGTGTTGATAATTACCTTGACATTTGCGTGGTTGCACCTCCCAAGCCCAAACTTGCTGCATTTTCATGAGTTTCTCTCCTAATTAATTATTAGCTACATTAATTAATTTTGAGAGGAATATTTGTATCTTGTTTGCTTGTTTGTTGCTGTTTGTATAATATATTTTATATATCTATGAGAGAGTCTGTACTATACATAATGAATAATACCATCCTTACTTGACTATTATTGAATAAAATTACTTTAAAAAAATCAAAAAATCTTTTGGATTTGTAAGTCCATAGAAGAAGTTGCATTTTTATTTAAAAATATATAAGAGCATCTCCAAAAGGCTCTGTATATTATTAAAATTTTTATTTTAAAGAGTTATCCTATAAAATTAGAGTCCAATAGACTCTTTATATCTAAAAAATAAATTACAGAGTCAGTTGAGCTCTCCACAGAGAGCTAAAACTCACTCTTTATTTAGATTTTAATTAATACGCTTCAAGTTTTTATGAGCTCTATTAATTGATTTTTATAATATTTTTATTCCTGTGTGCTCTATTAATTAATTTTTATAATATTTTTATTCCTATTTTATGGTAGAAAGGAAATCTGATCATTAATATTTATGAAAAAAAGCAAAATGACACTACTACAAAAAGTACATTCGGCGACGCCCATATAGTGACGATCACGTTCAAAACCATCGCTAAACCTATTTCGCGACGGTCAGACATATCGTCGCTAAATATTGCCTGAAAAATTATGTCTTTTAGTGACGGTTTTATAAATAACCATCGCTAAATGTGTATTATTGAGAAAAATAATAAAATAATAACATATTTTTGGCGACGATTGTAAATGAAACCGTCGCCAAATGTGTATTATTGAAAAAATTAATAAAATAATAATATATTTTGGCGACGGTTTTATAAATAACCATCGCTAAATATATACTATTGAAAAAATAATAAAATAATAACACATTTTTGGCAATGGTTATAATTGAAACCGTCACCAAACGTGTTATATTATATATAAATAAAATTTATATTCTATTATTAAATAAATTTTAATAAAAAATGCATATTTGGCGATGGTTGCATATGAAAACATCGCCAAAAGTAAAGTTTTAAAACTTTAGTTTAAATTAAAATTTTTAATTAAAAATAATTTTTTTATTTAATAAATTTTTAATTTAGAAAATAAATTTTATTATTAAATAAAAATTTATATTACAACCTTTAGCGACGAGTATGTGTTGTGACCGTCGTTAAATCTATCTATTAATGGACACGTGTCTAACAAACTGAGTAGTTCAAATTTTTTATTTTTAATATAATTATATTAAAGAGTTTGGCGACGGTTAGCACATGAAACCGTCACTAAAAGCCATATCAGGGGCGTGGGTCCCCTTTCTTTTTCTTTCTCTCCTCTTTCCTTCTCTCTCTTCTTCTTTATTCTTCTCCAGACCAGATCTGAAAACTTTTTCTCCTTCTCTCACGCAGTCATCTCCATCCCCTTGACCACCATTTCCACCCCCTTGTCCAGTGCACCACCCACAAACCCGAGCTTCCTTCTCTTCCAACTCTCCCAGATTCTCCGTCGACTTCGAGCATAGCAGGTGGGTTTTTGTGGTGGGCTTTTGAATTTTGGCGAAGCGGAAACCAGCGTGTGTGGACGACGAAGCTCCATCCTTTGCTTCCTCCGGTTCCTCCTCATCTGCCTCTGTTTTGAGCGCTTCGCCTTTGGTTGCCGCTGCTTCGTCCTCGGTGTGCTAGGAGCTATGGCACGCGTGTGTGGGTCCTCTGATTTCCTTGCCGAAGAAAGGTAATGTGGTGGTGTACTTGCCGCAAGGCCACTTGGAATCGGTTTTGTTGGTGTTAAGCTCCATGTAAGCACATAAAAGACCTTTTTTTTAATGGATTTTTCAGTTCTTGTTTAATTTTGTATTTATACTAAGAATTTACATTTGGGATGCGTTTGGTTTCCACGGAAATTGGAGGCCAATAGATAAAGTTTTAATTTTTCCTCCCTCCATTTTTCTTTTGCTTAGGTTTCTTCTGAATTTGACAACTATTTGCTTTAGGGGGCATGGTGATCCTAATCAAGGAATCGAAGAGGAGAGATGGAAGTTGGTAATATTTGAGCACTGAGTTCAGTGGTCCATTGCTTTCGACATTTTATGTCACCTAATTGGTTTTGTGTCTTGGGCTTGCTTTGCTTTTTGTTTCTTCTCCTGTCAATTAGTGTCTTGGGTTTTTTGTAGTCTCTTCTCTTCTCATGATATGCATAAATATCTCTCTTTTTCAAATTTATTCATATTCCTTTGTAGCTGGTAATTCTCTTCCAAAATCCCATTTTAGTGCTAATAGAAATCTACTTGGTGACATGAATGTGAATGCCCAACTCTCGAACTCACTTTATTCTTTCTTCATTTAAGGTTTTAGATCATTTGTTAAAAGGTTACGACCATTTCTTAAATACAATAGTAAATTAAAATAATAAAATACTATTTTATTATATTAATATAATATAATAAAACAGTATTTATTATTTTTTTTAACCAAAATAATATTTTTGACGACGGTCACATAAAGACGTCGTCAAAAGTATATTAATATAAAAATATTATAATAATAACTAAAATAATAATATTTTATTATTTATGGCGACGGTCACATGATGACCGTCGCCAAATCCTTAGAGCTTTGGCGATGGTCACGTTACCGTCGCTAAAATTGCCTTTTTATTTGCGACACCTCACAAGGCGACGGTTTACTGACCGTCGCCAAAATGCTGTAGCGACAGGCATTATTCGTCGAATCGCTTTTGTAGTAGTGTGAAGAACAAAAATATAAAGAGTCTATTGGATTTGAATAAATTTTTTACTCTTTATCTTCAAATGTTAATAAAAATGTTCTTTATTATACAAATTATGTCTTTTATTTTAAAGAGTACAATTGGAGATGCTCTAACTTGGTTATAGAAATTAGGGTTAATATCATCTTTGTTGAGGTTTTTCCTAAATATAAATTAAATTGCGAAAATCATTTATTTTTGTCAACTTTAACCAGAGCAGTAGAGACGTAATAGAAGATAGAAAAGGTTGATTACGACAGGTACAGTTGTCATTTATGAATGTGGAAACTAAATTGAAGTATCAAATATTGTAAGCAACAGATCTATAATAAAGTATAATTATATAATCCAAAAAAATATTTTGAAATTTCATGTATAATTCATCAGGTGTTTTATTAAAAAAAAAAAAAGAAAGAAATTGACAATGATATCATAAACAATTCCATAAACGGTATATTGCATTCTACATACAACATTCCAAACATTTCATATTTATGAACTCCATGCTATATATCCTCGAAAAAGAAAAAAAAAATTCAAGCATATACCTTAAGGTAAAACCACCTATAAGCTAAGTAATTAGGGATGACAGCGTGTTGCATTGTGTTCGTGTTGTGTGTTTTCGTATTCGTATCAAATTTTCTTCTCCCGAATTTAACCATTTAAGCTTTCATGTTGAAATATATAAATCCAAATTCATTTATTAAATTATCGTATAACCCTTTATCTAACCCGTTAAACAAATTGATCAATTTTAATAACTTTTTAATTGCTCTATAAAAAAAAATCATTACAAAGTTAAAGCAAAACTATAACAAAGTTAACTTAAAATTAATATCAAATATGCACCAACTAATCAAATAGTATCCATCTGCTTAAAAAAAAAAACCTATGTGTACAAATTATATATATGTTTAATGTATGTGTATATAGTACTTAATATATTTAATACATATATAATTCTATATTTTTAGATATTATCACATAAGTCACATATGTAATATATAGCATGTGTCATATATGTCACATATATAGTATGTGTCATATGTACCATGTGTCATACATATATCATATAGATATTTATTCATTGATATATGTATATAAAGAAATGTCATATATATAAATAAAATTGTCTCATAATTGTTTTATATATGTCACATTATATATTTGTTCATACACATACATATAAAAAAATTTAGTAGATCAATGTGCATTGTCTCACATATATATTATATGTAATATATTTTTTATTCATACAAATACATGTAACAAAATATTATACTATTTTATTATATATTTAATAGAAATACATATATTTATTAAATAAAAATATGTGACAAAATAAATCAAATATAATGATATAAATATATATATATATATATAAAATATTTCTTATATAGATAAAAACTACACATGATTAACAAATAACAAATAAAACATAACATTATTAATATTTATAATTATTTATAATTTGGAATATTAAAATTTTATTTAATATTTGTGGCAAATATACATTGATATAGTTTATAATTTTTAGTTTTTGTAAGGAGAAAATAATTTTTTTATTTTTTATAAATAGTAACGGATTCTTAACGGGTTTCATAAATTCACCCATTACCAACTTGTTAATCTAACGGGTTGTTAACGAGCCCAACCCAATAAGGCTAATACGAACCTATAAAAAAATTAGCGGGTTCGTGTTGTGTTAACGGATGGGTGAGATTTATCCATGCCTATAAGTAATAAGGCCATGTAACCTCTTTACAAATGTGACTTTGTCATTATAGCTTCCTAACAATAAGACTATGTTTGATAAGAGAGATAGAGTGGAAGGAAGAGTTGGATAATATTAATGTCTCACACTTTGTTTGTTCTTAATTATTCTAAGGAAAGAGAGAATGAAGAATTCAAATATAATTAAAAATATATTAGTTAGTTAATTAAGTTCTTTCTCCTACAACCCATTCAATATTAGAGAGACTGATTTGAAAAGATTGTGATAGATTTTCAATCCTTTCACCCATCACCTCCCTTTATCGATCCCTCATATAAAACAACCATCTTATATTATATCCCTATAATTTTAAAAGAAAAAATTATTTTTCTTTTTTATCGTTTAACTTGAGAGGAAAGAGAGACGTCTTTTTTCCTGTTCTTTCACTAAAACTCAGTTATTGCACATCGATTCTGGTACGATACTTTTCTTTTTACTTATATTTTTTATTTTGTTAATTTATATAATTTTTATTGAATAATAGTTTTTAATAAATTTTTATTCTTTAATAATTTGCAATTTGAAAAGAAAGATTGTTTATTTAAGAAGAAATTTTTTTATCAGATTTTACTATTCCTCAAATAATTTAAAATTTAATATTGTATTGATTGTGGATTGTACTTGAAAAAAGAAAAGAAAAGTTAAAGAGTTAAATATGTTTTAAATTTTCAATTATATATATGGGCTATTATCATATACCCTTTAAGATTTGGTTAATTTTTAATCAACTTATACTAATTTAAAAAATAGCATCGAACCCCTTGCCCTTAGTTTTCCATTATTAAAGTTAATAGTTAAGGGGTAAATAAACCATTTTAATTAAAATATATTAAAACTTATTAAAATTAATTAAATATTTTTAAAAGTCATTTTTCTCTCTCATGTTTCTTCTCTCTTCCCCTTCCCTATTCCCGTTTGGTCTTCCTCGAAAAAAACAATAGCAAAACCTAACTGTCCACAACCCCATCCCTCTTCCTCTTTTTTTTTTTTGCTCTCTTACATTCCCTACCTAAATGTTTATATTTTTTTAAGGTTATTTTTTTATGGGTCTGGATTGATTTTTTCTTTTACTTTGTGTGACACATAGGTGTTCACCATATTAAAGCAATAATGACTGCTAAAGAGTTTTGTTTTTTTAATCTTATTTTGTTTTATATCCTTAAAAGTTTGAATAAATATTGCTGTAGGTGGTATTTTTTTTGTCTTCATGAAGCCATAACCCCACCTCCATTGATTGTAAATCCATGGTACTCACCTCTACAATGCAACTCACCAACCATGCTCACCTCTTCGAATATATATCTGTGGCTATTGGTGTTGATAGATCTTCCTCCTCCTCCAAAGGGCGGCAAAGATGACTAAGGGTGAGGGTGAGGGAGAGGAGAGGAGAGAGAAAAAAATATTTTTTAAATTTTTTGTTTTAAATTAATGTTTTATTTTGATTTTATTTTTGAAAGTTTTTATATAAATATCTAATATATTTTGAGGGAAAAACTGTCATTTTTATATACCACAATGTCATTTAAGTGATGGATATTAAATTTGGAAGGCGAAATGATATTTTAATTGACGTAGGGGGATTCTGATATAATTTTTTAAATATGTATAAATTAACTGAAATTGAACTAAAAGTCAAGGAGATTGTATTTATATAGCCATATATATATATATTATATAGGACCCTTTATTTTGAATTGGCCTAAACATCTAAAATGTCAAGGCTAGCCTTGCCTATATTGATCCCTCTCTTTATCTATCCATCGACTCATTTATTCTAGAAACATAGGCTAAGAGTTCAGCCACCTATCAAAATTGAGCAATGCTACTTGTCACCATTGGTGATCAACACTAGACTCACCATTTGCCTACATGGTAGTTAATTATTGGTTATTAAAAGATTTTTTTAATCCACTGCCCTATATGAGGAAAATGAATCATAAAGGGTTAATGCTAGTAAATTCTATCCATATCATCATCGGTTTAACTAATGATCAATGTGGAAATATCACTATTCATCAAAATTAGTACGCAAAACACATCACTCATTTTCCAGCCAAATAACATAATGAATGACACCCATAAAAAAATTATTTAATTATTTGGTTTCAATATGATGAGAATGTCCAAACCAACTTACATGCACACATATAAATTTGCATTCTCATGGTTTCATGATTGTGGAGAAGAAAAGGATAATTTGATGTCATGTTCATGTAAGGGTGACAATTCATGTCATGACATGATAATACGACTCAAAAATGATATGAAGTTAGAGGGTTAGGGTTTAGTATAAATGAGTTAGGATCATAATTGGGTTGACCCGTTTAATTTGATTATTAAATAGATTATTTTCGGGTCAACCCTCTTAATTTAAAATTGACCTGTTTAACACGATTATTAAGATATAATTCTTTAATGATACTAACAATTAAAGTATAATTCATCTTTAAAAAATTTAATTATTTATTTTATGGTACTTTGAATTTAAGGCTTAGTTATCTAATTTGTAATTTATATTTTTTTTCAAGCTAATCCAAATTCAACAAGGCAATATGACATATTTTGAAGTTTTGGAGTTGGAGATGGAAGATAGTTGGCAACATTATTATATATATTATGTTGTTTTACTATGTTCTTATGAGAACTATATCATATTTTATGCATATGTTGTTTAAAATTGAATTGTATTGTGATTTAATTATTATAATTTGTAAAAGTAGTATATGAATTTAATATTAATTATGTGGTGTTATTCTAGGAAAAAAAATATTTACAAGTTATTTAAATAGATAAATTATATTGAACATATAATTTTTGTATAAACGAGTCACTTTCATGTGAATGGGTCAATTTTGTGTAATTGTTTATATTGACCTAAATAACATATTTATTAAACATGTTACATAGGTCATTTGTTTCATAAAAAGGTCAACCTAAAATTAAAGGATTCTGATATGATTAATAAATGAGTCGTGTTAGGGTTGAGAGTTTGTGATACGATTAATAAATAGGCTGACATGAACATAACGTGCCAACACGAATTGCCATCCCCATGTCCAAACCCAATGACAGTTTAATTATTTTAGCCCATTTAATTTATAATTAATATATTATCTTAAAATGATCAACATATCCCTAAATATGAAATGTCTGTAATTAATTTTTTTAGTTCATCTCTTCCACTTCCTCTTCCTTTTATTCCTTTATAAATATGAATATGTAATTAAATCCACATTTCCCTTCAAGTTGTAACAGTTTGATCTGTAGTTCGTATGCTCACTCAATTTTCTAAAGTTTTTTTAATGGAAATATCTCTTCTACTTAATCTGTAGTTCCTCTTCCTTTTCTTACTCTCTATTTTTTTTAACATGTATATGACGATCTAAGGATTCACAACATATACAGATAAAATGGGCTAACCAGTTTCGTTGGTAAATGTTCTCTCTACCGATGGAACTTATCAGTCTAATTTTACTACATAATGTGTGCCTTTGCTTTGTCAAAATGGTTCGACATACTTCGTCACCCATATAGAATCCAAAGATTCATAGCATATGCAGATAAAAGTGGATTGGTCAGTTTTGTCGCTAGAAATTATCTAAGAATGGAATTGGTCAATTTAGTTTTGCTATATAATATTGTGCCTTTACTTTATCATGCATTGCCAAATTGAAAGAAAAGCTTCGTCATGCTTTGTTGTGCATAAAGAATTTAGGGGTTCACAACATATGCAATTAAAAGTGGATTGACCAATTTCGTTGTTAGAGGTTCTTTAACAATGGAACTAGTAAATATGATTTTGCTACATAATGTCGTATCTTTACTTTGTTATGCATTGTCGAAGTGCTTTATTACTATCGAAGTTTGAAATTCTACATAATATATATACTTTGGAAATAGCGAAATTCTTCATCACCAACTAAGTTTGAAATTCCATGTAAAATTTTTATACTTCGACACTGATGAACTTCTTTCTCACTAAGTTCAAAATTCCATCTAAAATATATACTTCAATATTAGCGAAGTGCTCCCTCATTATCTAAGTGTGAAATTCAATGTAAAATAGCAAAGTATATATACTTAGAATTAACGAAGCATTTCATTAATAGTGAAATTTAAAGCTTCCTAAAATAATAACGGAGTTGTTCATCTCTACCAAAGTGTTTGTCACTTGTATTTCTTAATATAAATCATAAATTATCCTCCAAATTAGTCAATATTATCTAAAATACCTAGATCCACCTTGCCTACTACAAGATAAGGGCAATAATCTTTTCTCTTTTTTTTTTTTTACTTTACTATGCATTATATGAGAAAACAATAAAGGTGTAGAGAACAAAGAAGTAGAAACAAAGAAGAAGAATGGCAAAGGGTATTTTTAATTTCTCACTATAAAACTTGGCTAAAATTTTAATTCTACCAAAAGTTAGATAAAAAAATTCAAAAGAATACTAGGGTGGATAAAACATCTAAAAATCTAGAAGAAAAATCCACATTAGACTGGATATCATGAGCCTAATAGAAAGATCATCAAGGGGATTACCTATTTGGTTTGACTTGGGCCACTAAGGAAAGATATTGTGTATAGGGTTTTTTAATGCCACACATACCGCCACTATCGGCTCATCTTCTCCTTCTTTTCATTCTTCTTGGCTAACACTTGTCGTCCCCATCGTCAACACCGTCGCACTTTTCTTCTTCTTCTTTTTCTTCTTTGTCGTCATTGTCGTGCACTACCCTCGCCATTATCATCCATAATAAAGGTTAAAGCACTTATATGTTTTGTAAAAACTTCTTTAATGATTCTCTTGTTATTAGGTAACTTATATATAAATAATAATGGTTCTTTCTACTTGTTTAGAGTTTTGATTTTCAAATGCTATTGTTAGAGAGTGATTAAGTATTTGAAATGGAAATGAAAGGTGTTAGAATGAATGAAGAGAGTTAAAATGCACCCTAGATATTTGAATAAATGCTTTAGTGAATCTTAAATGTATTGATTTAAAATTTTTTGTTATATTTTGATTTTAGGCGGTGTGTTGTTTATAAATTTTTGATTTTGCATAATAGATGTTTGAATAAAAGCTTTAGTGAGACTTGGGATGTTCAGATAATTGAATTCCATGTGCTCTTTTCCTCGCTTGTGTTTAGGTTTGAGGTTGTGTAGTGTTGAAATGGTTTAGTATTATTCGCATGCTATGTGTTTGAATAAATACTTGAGTGAAGTATTGGTGTTTCAATACATGTGTTTTCTATTTTCTTTTATTTAATCCAAGTTTAAATGATGTAAACATGGTTTGCTTAAGTGTTTTCTATGTACTTTGTATCTAATCTAAGTAATGTGCCATCGGTGGTGGAATGCTGGCGCTCTACCAACATTTCGCTCATAATCACCCACACTCTAACCATCGGTGCCCCACAACCACACCTTCAATGGGGCATTGATGGTTCGTCCCCTTCCCCTAAGCTCTCACCCACCCACCCTCTTCAAGCACACCAACCACTAGTGTCTCACTACTACACCATTGGTGGGGCATCGACGTTTCGTCCCCTTTGCCCTCAAGCCCTTACCCTCTATCACCCTATAAGTGTCCAACCTGCACCCGTTGAGGCCCCACAACCACCCCATCGATGAGGTATCGACCATCGTTTGGATTTTTTTTTTCTAATTAGTGTTTTATGTTTTAATTTCTTTTTGTTTACTATATCATTATTGGTGCATTTAATCAATTTTTGTTTATAACCTAATTAGTGGTTTAATTTTTTATTTATTATTTAATTAGGGTTTTTAATTTTAATATTTTTTTTATTGATTATTTAATTAGTACTTTCTAATTTAATAGTAAGATAGCATAACCTAAGCCATTGAAGTACCCCGATGCATTGGTAGTGGCCCACCAATAGCTTAGTGGTGCCCCACCATAGGCCGTTGGTGCCCTATCACTAAGCCTTTTGTGTTCCACCACTAAGCCAATGATGCATGTTACCTAAATTTTGTACAAGTTTTGGAGGCATAAATCTATTTAGAAAATTCTAAAAAAATATGAAATTAAAGTGTAATCTCTTAGCTTTCTAACCATATATTATATGTCTCAATCCAAGTTTAGAAAATATTTTCAAATATAGTTTCTACTAGCACTGTACAAATATGCTTAGACAGTTTACCTTCAAGTTAAATTTTTATTTTTTTTCCTGATTGGCTGCCCAGAAAATTATGAATCAAATCATAGATATATCTTCATGTCTCAGATTTTATTTCCAATTGGTATCATGCAAAAATTCCTCATGAAAATTGATTTATGAAAAAAACTATACATGCTATGTGGAGTTTCAAAGTTGCTAATATTTTATTTGTTAAACGATTGTTAACTCGAGATTCGAATAATTTTTGGAGGGCTAAATCCATTCTGAAAATTATAAAAAAAATATATAAAAATTAAAGCTTGACCTCTTAGCTTTCCAACATTTGTCATATGTCCCAATCTGAGTTTTGAAATGTCTTTAAATATAGTTTTTATCAATACTATACAAATCTACAGAGATAGCTTTAACCTTCAAGTTTGATTTTATTTTTTTTTTGATTGGCTACTTAAAAAATTATAAATAAAAAATTCGTGGATATATTTTAATGTCTTAGCTTTCATTTCCAATCAGTATTTTTTAATAATTCCTCCTGAAGATCGATTTATGAAAAAAACACACATGCTACACGAAGTCTTAAATTTGCTAATATTTTACTTATTAAACAATTGTCTACTGGGTTTCGTACAGGATTTGGAGGCCAAAATCCACCCAGAAATTTCTTAATATGTAAATTAAAATTTAACCTTTTAGCTATCCAACATAGATCATATGTTTCAATCCGAGTTCAGGAATGTCTTCAAATATATTTTCTACTAACACTATATAAATCTACCTTAGACAACTTTAACCTTTAAGTTCGACTTCAATGTTTTTTTTATTATTTTTTATTGGCTACTCAGAAAATTATAAAAAAAAAATCATAGATATATCTTCATATGTCAACTTTCATTTCCAATTAATATCATGCAAAAATTCCTCTTGAAAGTTGATTTATGAAAAATAATATGTACGCTGCGTGGAGTCTCAAATTTGCTAATATTTTATTTGTTAAACAAATTGTAAGTAATGACAATTGTGGATGACAATTATACCATAACTTGAATAAATTATAATATATTAAATATAACAAGTGCAATACAATTGAAAATTCCATAGCATATGGATTCTATTGTACCCATGAAATTTAAAATATATCATATTAGAAATAAACAATAAAATTATAAATTTAAGTAACATGTAAGAAAACACTAAAAAATGTTGCACAATATCCCCGGTGGTAGGCCACCATTGGCCTAGTGATGCCCCACCAATGACCTGGTGGTGGGTCACCGACGGGTGGTGAGGCACTACCAAGCCATTAGTGGGGCACCAGATCGGTGATGGGGCACCACCAAATCGACGATGGGGCACCACTAGATCGATGGTGGGCTAGCACTAGGGCGACATCTGCATTGTTCACTGAGTTTTTTCAATGGCGAATGTGAAATTTTTTAGTATACGAGAATTTTCACATGTAGTTTTTTTTGCATGAAAATTCCGTACGAAACCCCAAAATCTCCAAAAATCATCTACTCAATTGAAACTAAGGAACAAAAACCCCAAACGAAATGCATATAGTAACTTACAGTTATTAAAAATGATTATTATAGCTTGATTTGTTAAAGAAGAAGGAAATGCCTTTGATCAAATCCCAGATTGCATATATAGCTTTTATTAATTGCATTTGTTTATTTTGTATTTAAGAGATATTTGAGGGTGTAATAAATTGAATAGATATTGTTTGTGTTATTTACATTTAATATGGGAAGGTGTAGTTAAGTAAAAGCGTTAACCAAATTGGCTAAAATTTTAATTCCTATAAAAATTGATTAAAAAAATTTAAGGTTAATTATATATAACACCCTTACATTTTAATGTCCATGTCAATTTGGTCCCTATATTTTTAATTTGATTAATGTCCACCCTTACACTTTGTTAAAGTGTCAAATAAGTCTTTTGTTAACAATCTCTGTTAAATTCAATGCCATATCATTATTTTATTGAAGTACAAAAAAAAAAAATCTCTTAAATCGTCCCTTCCACTCACCACACACCTCTGCACTAAACGACCATCATGGCCACCGTCCACCTTCATCCCATTATACCACCACAGTTTAACAAAAAAACAAATTGATAATATAAACCTATAAATCGAACCCATCATCCTTTTATTACAGAAAAGTCAAAGCTTATACAATATTTTTAATTCACCTCCCAAAACCCACATCATGCTTATGCTCCAACCGATTAAGTCCCTCCCTCTACGCAGTCCTTTTTCCAAGAAGCAAGCAAGGTAGGGAAGTGCTCTTGGAATATGGGTACCGCCATAGGCACTAAAGAAAGCTTCAACCCCGCCTATATCATCTTCCTTTTTGTAAGTCGTTGAGTACCAATTACACTTTGAATACTAAGGTAATAGAATTTGTTATACTTATATAATTAAAAACATTGTATAAGTTTGACTTTTCTGTAATATAAGATGATGAGTTCGATTTTTGGGGTTTATATTATCCAATTTGTTGTTTTGTCAAAATGTGGTGGTCTAGAGGGATGAAGGTGAACGGTGGCCATGGTGGTCGTTTAGTGCAAAGGTGTGTGGTGAGTGGAAAGGATGATTTAAGAGATTATTTTTTACTTAAGTAGAATGATAATGTGATATTGATAAATATTAAATTTAATAGAGATTGTTAACAGAATGACTTATTTGACACTTTAACAAAGTGTAAGTGTAGACATTGATCAAATTAAAAATATAGGGGGATCAAATTGACATAGACTTTAAAATATAAGGGTGCTACATATAATTAACCCAAAAATTTAAAATACCTCACTGGCTATAACATTAAAAGCCCTTGTATCATATATATGCCCATGAAATTAAGGTTACAAGTGTTGGCTCATCCACGCATGAAAGGGAGCAGAGCAAACAAAGAAATGCAAGATACGAGGCTTTAACCATAAAACACTTTTTTAAATATGGATCGACATGTTTCTTGTATACAAATCTTTCCAAAATCTATAAATAAAACCCCTCTACTCGCCATTCTTTTTTAATTAAAGTTTCTACATCATTCCTTTCCTTTTTTAGAAAGATCGTATAATTTAGCTATAAATTTCACGTTGTGTTCTAAATTGTGAGAGTTCTAGTCAAAGTTTGATTTGTTACTCTTGAGGGTTTGGAGTATTACTACTTACAAGAAATGATCGTTGTATCTTGAAGGAAATTGTCATAAAATCATAAGCTCCAAAGTAAGGAAAATATCGTCCCAAGGACATAGAGTCAAACTCTAGCCTCGATCATTCAATAATTTAACAAAGCACATATTGTAAGTTACTGTTTATTTTATTTCTTGTATCTTGTAAGTCTTATATTTTAACTAAGTTTTAATTTACTATCTTATTTTTTTTACAATATCTCATTTCCAAAAATACCTCTTTTCCATACACCCTTGAATTCACAAAAGAAATAGGCACCATCTTGTTTGATGCTCCACCATCATTTTAATCCACACAAAAGAAAATCCCTTTCATAACTATAAACCTCAAAGCTTCTTTCCACATCATTCCACTTCATGGTGCACCAAAATAGTGTGCCGCCTAACCAGCTATTCTCGAAGGACCAGTATTGACCTTTTGCTAGGTCATGCTCTCCAAGGTCATCATCAGCAGACCTGCTATGGACCTTCAAGTTTATTCCATCACCCAAATCATTTTGAACTCTCAGTTTTCTTCATGATCTGTCCCTCTCTCTGAATGACAAGTGTACCTGCAACCAAAAGCAACCATAAAAGAATAAGGCTGAAAGCAAGGCTTAGTCATGTTTTTTTAAATTTCTGCTTGAGATTTTCTTTCTTCTAAGTTGTAATTGTGGTAAACCCAATTTAGACCCTGGAAGATATATATATATATATGGAGAGAGAGAGAGAGCAATAAAAAAAAAGTAATATGGTTTCTGGAGTAGTAATGCATTAATTACATAAAAGTGAAAGCAACTTTCAGTATTGATGCTGCCATAAATGATTACTAAACTTAAAATGCAGTACAACATTAATTAATGGCTTTAATGAGTGAGGGCTCAATTAATGTACATGGTTCAAAGGAACGACTTGAATGCATTTTTCTCTACATCATTTAAGATTTTCTAAAGGTCTTGAATTTGTAAGTACGACACAGAAATTTAACATTTATTGTTGTTTCTACTACTTATTGGATGCACAATATGGTGAATTTTATTTCTGTTTCTCCCATTATTTTAGCACAATATATTTGAAATTACAAAAATTGGAAGTTATTAGTAAGCATATATGCTTACTGATTTCCAAGCATAATCAAATTCTATAAATTTCATGAAAAATTAAGTATTAAAAGCAACTTACTGATTTCCACATCACAATGGAATAAATTGTCTTTTGTTATGTCATCTTGAGCTTTGGTCTTTTACTGGTAAAGCCTACTTTAACACGTCCTCTTCTTTTAGGCAGCTTCATGCCCCCACGGCTCCTAAAATTCTGCCACCAATGAAACCTCTTTGCCACCTTCCTCCTTCGACCATTCGGACCAATCCCTCCAATCCCACTTCTATGCCGGTCCAATTTCTTGGATCGCCTGAGGTGCCGTAACAGCCCTTCCACCAGCCCATGAACATGTCCATCCCGGCGCTTATGTGTGATTGCTGATCGTCTGAATTTACCTGTTGCCACATCAACATGGTTGTCATGCTTACTTGTCCGGTGAAAAATCTTCTTCAAGTGCTTCCACGTATTGCGGTGGTAGACTGTGTCATCATCACGATGGTGGTGGTGATGGTGATGATGATGATGGTGGTGAAAGATGAGTCCTAGCTTGTTCTTAAACCTTTTAAACCTTCCAATCGCTTCTTTGGAATTTCTTCGAGGTCTTGATATATAAGTCCTTTTTGGACTAACATCCCTGTGGCGATTTAGTTCAGGATATGAAAAACTACTTTTCTCAGAGATATCATCACCTTCTGTATTTGTTTGGGTTGTCCAACTTGACGAGGAAGACAATGGGGATGGACTTGAACTGCTATCCTCTGATGCTGGCTGAAGTTGCTGAATCTTCTTCCTTGGACTCGCACAATCATTTCTGTAAGTACCTTTCTGTTCTTCCTTCTCATTAATGTGAGAAATGGGGGATACCATAACTTCATTGGACTCTTGCTCCATCAGAGTTGGCCTAAGGATAATCTGACGTCTTGAGGAATTCTCTATCGTAGTTAATCCTCGGGTCCTAATCGGTTTCAGCTTGTCATCAGGGCCAACTGGGGACGTTACCAAAGGACGAGGTGGCAGCAAAGGTATAGATCTCATCACCTTCTTTGTTGTCCCCTTGGGGGTCTTTGTATTTTGAACCGGACTTTCTCTAATAGCTTGATTATGAATTTTCTTCTGAGCAGCAGGGCTCAAGCTTGAGTCATCATGACTCAGAGAGACCCTTAACCCATGAACGTAACTTGTCACTTGAATGTCCGGACTTACTGATTGACTCTTAGATTCAAAAGACAGACTTGTTCTTGCATTTGGCAGGTTCTGTTCTTTGAATTTCTGTCCAGTGACCTTTCCACTCTTATCCATCTGATTTGCTAACTGACTCAGCCTGTCATTACACTCTACGATTTGCTTGGAAGTATCCTTAACTGCAAGTCTTCCTTTAGACGAGTTATTTCTAACTAGCACAGTCTTGCCACATTGACTAGGCACCATTGGGGCTGGATTTGAGTTCTCATACTTTTGAGTTGGTTGACTTGCTTGTCGAAAAAGTGTTTCGTTTCCACTGCAACTGGATCTGGCTCCTTGACTTATATTACTGATTGTGACTGCCCCCTTTACTGTATGTTTCACTGGGTTAACTGAATCATCTGTCTTGATCAAAGCAGGGTGAGATGCACCAATGTTAATAGGATCAAGCAGTTGTAAAGCCAAAATTTCTGACTCTATTTGGGTGATTGCATCGGAAACTTCCTTTGAAAATCTATTCTCCCCTGTCTGATCAGTGACACCACATGTCGCTGCTCGTTTACTAGCACTAGTAAAAGAAGTAGATGTACAACCGACTGAACCAACAATGCTTGAATTACCGACACTTCCACAGGTATTTTTCTGTCTCTGTTTCTCTCTACCTTTCATTGACTCTAAAGCCATTTCCTTCAGTTCGACTAATCCTCTTTTTATCTCACTATGATTATGTTGCTCTTGACGACCAACTTTGCTTGGGATACTGGCCTTTTCACAGAATAGCTTTGATTCCTTAGACGAGGCATGTTTCTTAGCACTACTTTCTTGACAAATCTGGCGTTTCTTTTGTTGAATTTCAGGTTTTTTATATGAGATGCAGACTTTAGAGAGCTCTGAAACTGCATGTTGTGGCTTCTTAGGTGTTTGCTCTTCATTTCGCGAAGTATTGGTATATCTTTCGAATCTTTTCCAGAATTTTGAGTAGCGATTGGGAAATCTTTGACTTCATGTGGTAGAAATGAAGGCTTCAACTTCGGAACAAGTTCGGTTTTTTCAGGATAGGGTTTGATGGATGTGTTAATGACACCAAAATGAGCTGCTATGATCTGACACAGACATTGGAAGCAATCAGAAATAATCATGAAAGTGTGTGGATTTACAAGTGCTTCTCTGTCACTCAAAACACAGAAAACAATTGGAAATAATCATGAAAATGTATGAACTAAAGGGCCTCAAGAACCACACTTATAGTAAGTTGTAAATTCAGAAAGAAGATAAAAATGTAACAGCATCAGCCTGTTTGCTTTAAGGCATATCTGCTCTTAAATAACACAGCCAATGATCCATCTGCTATTGATTCAAAGCCTAGCTAAGAACTAATTTTTGCTGCAGCTGAAGTTCACAACAGTGACTAAACTGACCTTTGAATGAGTTCTGGAAATCCTTTCTGTAGCATAATCGAGAAGATTCTTCAATACTTGTTGCGCTCTCTTATCCAACAGTTTGCCAGCCTTCATGAAGTTGAAATATTAGGCACCCAAAAACAGTGAAAGTTATCTAATTACTAAGAGAGTTTATTTTCACAAAATCTACTCCTTTCTTGGTAATGAAAGGATACAAGAATTGGCCACAAAAGGAAAAAGAAAAGAAAAACACGTTTCTATCACCTAGTTATACGTCGAAAAATATCAGAAAACAAATTAAACTCATCATTTACAAGAGAAATTCCAGCCACAAAATCAATGATAAATTTCAGAATGAATGTCAAGTTGAGGAGAGAAATAGAGTGAAACTTCATTTAAAAATTGAACTAACAAAGCGAAGGATCACAAGAAAACAGCAGTTTTGTAATTACATAAAAACTTTTCAATAACAAGTATCATTTCAAACTTATGTAACAAAAGTATTTTAAAAAGAAAAAAAACTAATCTAACAGAACATTAAATTTATAACTAAGTGTTTGACCTTTTCCTTCCTTATAAACAATCATGCATGGCTATAATACAACAAAAGTAGAACCATGCGTTGCTATAATACAACAAAAGTAGAGATTAACGCATTGTAAGGCTTCCTCAATCCATATATAGCTGTACTCTCGTTGTGCACAGAACATCTTAGCCAATTATGAGCTCTATTATACTATATTCTTGGAGTGTTTCTTACAAAATGCTCTTCCATAAATTAACAATGAATTTATCACTCACATACAGTGAAACTAATGGTAATAGTAAGAGACTATTTACATATTTCAAAAGAATATCTATAATTTACAGTAACAAGTTATTGGTGGTGAAGCGTCTACACATAATCTAATAATTGTAAGATTATATCTCTATTTATCTCCACCTTCCTTCCCTTAACAACATTACGGCAATGAAGTTTACTGAATCGGAGGGAATTTGAGAAAATAAAAATACTTAAAAGGTACAATAATTGAAAGAAACTTTACAGCACTAAAATTAACAATTTAAAACCAGCATGTTTTAAAAGAGTATTTAGGAATAGTGTTTCATAAATATTGATAACATAAAAAATTTGATAAAGCTTGTCAAAATAGTTACATTTTCTAAAGCCATATTTTGCATGCCATCACCATTAGTTTGAAGGAGTCCATATAATTGTCTCAAGGCAAGCAGATCAGACTTTATTTCCTCAAGCTCCATATTTTCCAGATAAAAGCCTGAAAATAACTTACAAAAATCAATTTTAACATGCAAAAAGGCTCCCAAAAACTGAATGCTAAAAGAAAAATAAAATAACATAAAAAGCAACTACTCCCATTCTCCAAAGAAAAGTTTTGGCCCAAAAAGGAATACAAAAATCCCACACGCCTTCACACATATATATATAGAAAGGCCTTGATACCGCCGTTATCTAACATAGCACTAGCACAAAACATAAACTTTAGGTATTTCTAGAGTTTCCAGATAATTGTAGTTCCACAGGCCATGGTCACACCCAAAAATAAAATAAAAAATTATCGAAAAAACCCAAATGAGAATGTTGGGCTTGAAAGCTTACCTGAGGGAGATTTAAAAAATTCAACAATGTTAGCCAATGGACTTTGAAATTAGAGAGTGAAATGGTTGTTCATTGGGGCATTAAACATATTTTAAATTGGGATGTCATTCAGGGTAAAGCTTTAAGCTTTAACGCTAGTACTAACAGGAAACTGTAAATAAAAGTCCTTACTGAGTTTAATTGGTAAAAGCACGCACGTAGATCACCATATGTCAACCTTATTTGAATGTAAATAGAACCGAGACAACATAAATTGAAGTACCTAACCCATGCACCTGGATTTGGAAAGGAAGCGAACACAATGGGGTTGGGGCAACAAAATTAATTTAATTTTCTTTTACTATAAAATTCATATTTTCATCCATTCAATATGTAAAAGCCTACTCTTTGAGACCCATTACGCAATATTTAAGCATATACAGCAAGTTGTCAAGAAGAGTGAAGAAGCACTCAGTAACATAATTAAACTTCATTGAAAGCAAACTTGAAGCAAGCATGGTCAAAGATAGCACTGCTTTAAAGTACAGACCTTTCGAGTGATGGCTAATGATACATAGTTCTTATATGTACCTTAAGTAATTCAAAAAACCCTAAATGTGTTTAAAAACAACCTAGAGGCCAATCAAAATACATAATACGCTCAAACACAAGGGGAGAGATAAAACAAGTCTAAATGCAGATGACTATAAGCTTAATTGTAGGACGGTGAAACAGCAAGTTGGAAACTAAACTATGCTAGATCCTCAAAAAGAACAAAGAGCACAACCGAATTTACAGGAAAATTTACTGAAAACCCATAATAATTTTAACGACAAAAAAGGAAGATAAGGGCCAGAGAATCAACGAACAAACGAAAGTAAATAGTAATAGTAACTCACGCATGGTAAGCAGAGAATACCAAAAAAACAAAGGCGATGAGTCTAATTGAACAAAATCCACCCCCAAACTAAACTTGAAAACCCATCAAAATGAACATAATTGCCAAATTTTCTGAGTCTAATTGGAAACCCAGTAGTAAAATCAAAGTAAACAACATAGATATGAAGCAGCGAAGAAAGCAAAAAATATATACATATAAAAAAATTAAATTCAGAAAACGAAGAGAAATACAGAGAGAGAGAAAGAGAGAGAGATAGAACTAACACAAGGAGATGAAGAAGAGTGTGGATACCGCAGGGCACAAAGCGTTGGCCGTTGCAATTTTTTTTAGGAGACGACGAATGACGCGGCAGTTGTCCATTTTCGTTTCAAAACCAACGGAAATATTTCTTCCATCGCACACACCAATTCTTTTTTTCCTTTTTTTTTTTTTCAACACTTCTGAGCTCTATTTTACGACCTGTAAAGTTTACGTGACAGGTTTTGGATGGTCAGTACTTTATCAACTAATCAATTCAAATATGCAATGCTACTCATAAAACGGTATAAGTCGTGGGACCATGAGTATTATTTTTTAATTTTTTCTTCAATTCATGTGCCAATATTTGTAGTCAAGGTAAATAAATTTATGTAACTTCTATATATGTATGACGTTCTATATATATATATATATATATATATACTTTGCTTTTTGGTAAAATAAAAAATGTAGGACGTTCTATATACAACGATTTAAATATATATATATATATATATTTTTTTGTTTAAATAAATATACTTATTCTATACCTAAAAACAATATTTATTATAGGGTAATATTGTAAAATTAACTCCAAAAATATATATTTTTTCTATTTTTCAGAATTTGACTATATTTTTATGTTATTATATATTTTCTATTTTTCAGAATTTGACTATATTTTTATGTTATTATATATTTTCTATTTTTCAGAATTTGACTATATTTTTATGTTATTATTTTCAAGTCTTAGTTAAAAAATATAAAAATATATAATATTTTTTAATTATTTATAAATAATATGTTAGGTCAGAAATTGGTGCTATAGGAAAATATTACGCACGGAGAGGAAATGTTACAATGGAAATGTCATCATAAGAAAAGAGTCTTTTTCAATAAATTTTGGATTAATTAGGATTTAAGGTAAATAAAAACTCGTATTTAATAGATGTTCAAGGAATGTCATCAAGTAATAATTTATAGGCACATTCTCAAACTTAACCATAAAGGAAATAATAGTTATGAACATACCAACTAATATTATATCCATGTCATGACTATCAATAAGGATAATCATATGCAATTTCAAATCCATGTGGTCAGCAAATTAAAAATTACATACAAAATTAACAAGGACATGTATTTTTTATTATCAATATTTCTCAATATATTGATGAAAATAAGGAAGAAAAAGAGAGTGAAAATTTTCAACCACCAACAAATTTTATATAGTATTGAGTCATGTTTAAGTAATTATATACTTGTATTATTATTATGCTAATTAAAATATAATTTATCACTTAATAATAGTATTTTTGTTTCCATCAACTAGTATTATAAGTGTCTTAATTATGAGAAATAGAATTTACATCCAATATTTTTTATAAAAAAATTTGTAGTTAAATTGATAAAGTGTTTAATAGATAAATATATTTTGAAATTTTATTAAATTTATTTTATATTTTCTCGTAAATTTCCACCATTTCTTTTGAATTTTTATCGATATTGATATTTCCTCTATTATTTTTATTTTATTTTTACTTTTGATATTTTCGTAGATACCGATATTTTCATCCTTAATAATAACAATATTAAAAAAATATCAACCTTTTTAAGAAAAAAACCATTTGTTAAAAAAATGTTAATGTTAGATTATAATAATAATATAAAATTAAGTAATTTTATTCAAAAGATTAAACAATCAATAAATATATGTTATTGTGGATGTCAAAAATGAAACATAAAATATACATAAGACTAAAGAGAAATATAATTAATTTTAATAATAATTGACAAATGAGTCATAACGTTGGGGAATTCGAATCTGTTGAAGGTCCAAAATAGCTAAAGGCCTTTTTAAATATGGGCTGGATTTTGGTTATCATTCTGGATATGATATGGACATGTTTATAGAGCACTCAGATACATCTTTTTGAATTCTTTATTAGGTAAGAAGAATTCGCCTAGTCATAAATCTAGCAATGCAAGGCTAAATCATAAAGTAAAAATATGCTTGGAAGTACAAAAGCTCAACACAATATAATAGTACAATCTCTTTACCACAAAATAACAATATAATATTTTCACAAGTCTAGCAAAGTAATAGGATAATATTTTCACAAATCCAGCAAAATAACGAATGTATGATGACAAGGAGATCTAGTGTGATATGTGATTTAGAGGAGCAAAAACTATAATATACTAAATTGATAAATACAACTTGCAAACCAAAGATTTAAACAAAATGAGCACAACACTTTTATATATAGCAAAATATTAATTTCACGACTTCTAGATAATAGTAACAAAAAGGAAAAGAAACTAAAATTTTAACCAAAAACCACCATTTCTCTTCTTTGTAAAATCAAGTCCCGAAAGTACCGAGGAAGGAAAAGAATAAATAAAACTCAAGATTACTTGGCAGAAACACCGAATTCCTCTCCTTATAAAAACAAATTCTAGAGCAGTTGAAATAAAAAATTGATGCAAGACAATGTGGACTTGTTAAAAACTCTTCAGTTCCAGATAAGAAGTAAAAGATACAAAAAAACATGCAATCCAGGATCTTGAACAAATAAAGTTAGACAAGTTTGAAGGGTTTTATGGCCGTACAGCCAATTGTACTTTTAAAATTAGCAAAATAACCATTCACTTTTTTATTTACCTTACGTAACCAAAGTGTATTGTTTTCACTTGTGCAATTACATGTCTGCCCTTCATTCTTTTAACAACTATGCTCGTATATCCGACCAATATAGCTAAAAGCTTTTATTTTTAAAACTATATTGTGTTTAGGGTGTGGTAATCCGAGCGGATCCGAGCAGAAGCCGAATCCAAGCGGGTGTCGTTGTCAATTTCATCCGAGCAGGTGTCGTTGCTTCATCGTGTTGACTTGGGTGCCGAAGCCAATTTCATCCGTGCGGGTTAGTCAAATTTTGGTTTTCTTGAAATGCAAAGTTTTGATTTTTATGATTTTTGAAGTAAAGTTTTGATTTTTAGGAGATATTATGTGCTTTTGGTTTGTATTTATGCGAAAAAAATGAAATTTTTTCATGTTTTAGGGTAGTTTATTGTGTAAACAAAAAAACATTACCGAGAATAAAAAAAATCCGACATTTCATGACATCCAACCGGAATATCTTTCATGATATCCGACCGGATTTCATGACATCCAACCGGATTTCGTGATATCCGACGGGATTTCGTGATATCCGACGGGATTTCGTGATATCCGACGGGATTTCGTGATATCCGACGGGATTTCGTGATATCCGACGGATTTATATCCGACGGATTTCGATATCCGATTTCGATATCCGACGGATTTCGTGATATCCGACCGATTTCGATATCCAATTTCGATATCCGATTTCGATATCCGATTTCCTTCAAATCCGATTTCTTCCAGGTCGAAATCGATTTTCGAAAATCCGACCGATTTTCTAAAATCCGACCGGATTTATAAAATTGTTTATTTTTTGTATTATAATAATTTATAATTGTATTTTAAATTATATAATTGTATTAAAATAATAGAAATTTGAATATTTGTATTGTAAAATTATATAATTGTATTTTAATTATACAATATATAAATTATATATTAATAATATATTTATACATTGTATATTATTATAATAATTTATAATTGTATTTTAAATTATATAATTGTATTAAAATAATAGAAATTTGAATATTTGTATTGTAAAATTATATAATTGTATTTTAATTATACAATATATAAATTATATATTAATAATATATTTATACATTGTATATTATTATAATAATTTATAATTGTATTTTAAATTATATAATTGTATTAAAATAATAGAAATTTGAATATTTGTATTGTAAAATTATATAATTGTATTTTAATTATACAATATATAAATTATATATTAATAATATATTTATACATTGTATATTAATTATATATAATATATGAATATAAATTGAATATTATTTATAAATTTAAATTGTTTTATTATTAATAATTAAATTATTTTAATTTAAATTGTTTTATTCAATTTTATTAATATAGTCATAATCTTTTAAATTTATGAAATTAATGTTGAAAAAATATTATTCATTATGACTAAACCTTAAACACTAAACCGTGACCCTAATCAAATTGTTATTGTTTTGTTATTCTTTATTATAATCTTATTATTATTGTGACTAGTGGCAGCTTTTTTAATTTTACAAGAATATGGATTCATATGTGCGGATGTTCACCGACAATGCAATCTATTCGGAAAAGGTGACAATCAAGTCATACTTAAATTCGACGATCAATACAATTAAGGAGAAGTTGAGTATGACACAGTTGGTCATGTTTGAGAAAACCTGTTTTGGACATTTTCTCGATATGCAAGAGTTACAGTTTAGTGGCCAAGTTGTCAATCATATGCTTTGGAGGCAATGTATTTGCGACGATCCAAATATCATGGTCTTCAATTTTGGAGGATCGGACGCTAGATTTACTATACAGGAGTTTTGCTTAATTAGTGGATTATTTTGCGGTCCTGTACCTACCACGCATCCTACGACTTCTGGGCGTTTTCGTGATACATATTTCATCGGTTAGAAGTTTCCTCTTCACAATCATGATATTGTCGAGGTGTTTAGTACAGCGACGTGTGAAAACGACGACGATATGGTCAAGCTTGCTTTGCTCTATTTTTTGGAGACAATTATATTAAGCAAGGAAAAGCCAACATCTATACCTGTTGAGCGTGTCGACATGTTAGATGACATCAAGTATTTCTTGACGTATCCTTGGGGCACTTTGTCATATGATGCTACTGTCAAGTCGATGCGTGGTTGCCCGGGCAAAAGAAGTAACGCATCCCACACATATAGTATTACTGGCTTCCCTATAACATTTATGGTATGTAATTTATATTAAAGTAAATTTTATATTTAAAATAATATTAATATATTATTATTAATAATAATTGATTTTTGGTTTACAACATTTTTAGGTGTGGGGATACGAGACGATCCCATCGCTAGCCAAGACTTTTGGGATCAAGTCGTCGCTACCGAGATGTCCCCGAATGGGGAATTGGACTATTAGTGGGATGCCAAAGAAGAAAATTTTGGAGGATATCTTTGCCGGACGGGGTGTAAGTATATTTTATATATTTAAAATTTTATTTGTTTCATAAAATATAATTGGTTACTATTATTATTATATTAACATGTAAATTTAATTTAAATGACAGTATGAGGTGGTTGGTATTATGGTACCAAAAGTACATGAACTGCCTTTGGTTGACACTGTTCATCATGCTGGAGGCCAAAAGCCAGGTGATGCAGCTCCCATTGTTGAAGATGCGTCAGGTGTCGATCTTGATGCTGATAGGGTACATTCGATACCAGATAAAGATAAGACAGGTACAAAAAAGATTGATGCAGTAAAGCGAGGGAGATGACATGCATCAGCACGTCAGCCATCACCTATTGCTTCTCCAGTTAATGCGGCTATGCCCGATGCATACGATCAGCATTCATCACCAGCTCCACATACTTCTACCAAGGTATTATTGTATAAATTAATAATATGCAAATATATTTTAAAAGTTTCCTTTCTATATTTATTTTTTAAAGAAAATATTGTATTATAATATATATAATATTTTTCTTAAATTTTGGTTACATGCTAAATTTTATTATAGGGTAATTCGGTGGAAGATAGATTGTGCGCGATGGAGGAGAGACTATCTTCCATAGATAGTAGACAATCTTCTATAGATAGTAAACTTGATTGCTTGATCAAGTTACTTGGTGGAACATACAACACTACCGGGGTGCAGGTATTATATTTAACTTAAGTGTTTTATTATACTTTTGGGATAATTGTTATACTAAAATTTACGTATTATTATGGTTATTTATGATAGTTGGACGAGGATGCTGACCAATGTTTCGATGAAGTCGGAGTTCAAGATATTGGTGTAGGGGATGCGCATAAGACGTGCAATCAAAGGACTGACCATGCAGCTAACGATATAGCAGGTCCTATGTCCATATCGTCCTCTCCTATTGTGGAGTCGGAGCACAGCGTGAAGGTATTCACTCACATGTCTGACAGAAAATTAGCGGGAGGTCGAAGGAAAAGGAGAGCAGCACATACTATACAGAGTCCATATGACTGTAGTCACTGCGACGGAAGATGATACGCACCTTGCCTGTTGCCGGTAGTGTTGCATTTGATCCATATCGTCCAGTACCCAATGAGGTCGCTCGACAGTACACTCATTTCATGGACACGAGTACCGATGGTCAGAATGTCGAGTTATTTTGGATCACCGTGGGGAAAAACTACTTTAGGGATATGGAGTGCAGTCCAAATTGGCTAACCAGTGATGTAAGTTACATTTTTTATCTTTATTATTATCATAATTATTATTATTAGGGTTAATATCATTAATATTATTATATGTAGTTAATAATAATAATAATAATAATAGTATTGTTATTATTATTAGTATTATTAGTATTAGTATTATTATTATATTATCATTATTATTATTATTTTGTTTTTATTGGTGCAGCATATGGAGACTGTGACTCATTTGATCCGACAGCGCGCTGATAAGTACCCTGAAGTATTTGATTCTCGCATACTCATGTTAAATAATCGATTATCTGTAAGTAATTATATTTTGACTTATACAATCATGATTTCGAAATGATTCTTTATTTAATTTTAATACTAAATTGTTTCATTTTTTTTACAGCAATATATGGAAGCAAGATTGGATTTATTCAATAAAAATAAGTCAAATTATGATTTTGGTGAAGAAATGCTAGAGTTCCTAAATGGTAAAGAGCCTATGATGAAGATCAAGCCATGTTGGGAGTATGATCGAGTAAGTATCATATTTAGTTAATTATTTTGAAATATGATTTGAAATATGTAGAAAACATATTTATTGTTGTGGGATCTCCAATAGCATTTGATGTGGATATTGGATATATTATTATACTAATTGAATGTGCAGGTAAAATTTGGGATAGTTCAATTTATAGAGGAAGTTCTGCCAAAATTTCTATAGTTTTTATAATTTTAAAATGCATATGCAACTGTTTATTGTATTATAATAATATTTTTTTTTTTTCATCTTACAGATACTATTACCACTGAATAGAGATAACAACCATTGGTTATTAGGGGATATCGATCTATGCCATCGACGTATGACGCTCTATGACAGTAGAAAGCATGGACAAACGAATCAGTCGTATCAACTCAAGCATTATCAACGTCTAATGCCCATGCTTCCATATATTTTACATGCCGTAGGTTTTTTTTCATTCCGTCATGAGATTTCAGATTCCATGGACGAGTTCGATATTTCTTTGGATTCTAACTGTCCACAACAGAAAATAGAGTAAGTACAAACAAAACATTTAGTTAATTTTTATTAAAAGTTTCTAAGATTTTTCATTATTATTATTATTACAATTAACATTATTTTTTAATGTTTTCTAATACAGTGGTGATTGTGGTGTATTTGTTCTTAAATACATTGAGTTTTTAATGGCTGGAAGAGAAGTCAACTTCACTGCGGATCAAATTGTAAAGTTTAGAAAAAAATATGCAAAGGAGATATATGTAAAAGAATTAAGTGTATGAGTATTATAGGTGTTGTATTTAATTTAGAAACTATTTATTATTAGTGGTATGTAAATTTATGTTGCCAATGCTTTATTTCAATTTTTTGTATTAACATATTTATTTATCAATTAATACGTAAAGTGTTGATAAATATTAAATATTTAAATAGTACTAATTATTTATATTTTTATTTAATTTAATATATTTATTTATGAATTAATACGTAAAGTAAATAGTTGATAAATATTTAATATTTAAATAGTATTAATTATTTATATGTTAAGTAAAGTAAATAGTTGATAAATGTTTAATAAATAAATAGTATTAATTATTTATATATTTATTTATCAATTAATACGTAAAGTAAATAGTTGATAAATATTTAATATTTAAATAGTACTATTTATTTAATTTAATATATTTATTTATCAATTAAATTTAATGATCATTGACTTTGGTCATCGGATGGCATTTTAAATCAATTAAATTCAATGGCTATAGTAATAAAATTCGGTTGGATTATCTATCTGTTTGCTGCAAAAAATTCAGTCGGATAATAATGCAAAAAAAATTATTTTATTCAAATCCGGTCGGATAATAATGCAAAAAAAAGTTCTTAACAAATTCGGTCGGATAAAGATTTCAACAAATCCGGTCGGATAATGACGAAAAATAAAGATTTTAACAAATCCGGTCGGATAATAATGCAAAAAAAAGTTATTAACAATTCGGTCGGATAAATATTTCAACAAATCCAGTCGGATAATGACGAAAAAAAAAGATTTCAATAAATCCGGCCGGATAATGATGGAAAAAAAAGCTTTCAATAAATCCGATCAGATAATAATGTAGCAATAAAATTGAAAACTACATATCCATTTAACAAACATTTAAATACGATACAAAAATATTATATGCTACTTATTGCTGTCACTTGGATCATATAAATACTGATACTTACATTTTGCCCTATTATGCCCAATACCATGACACTTGCTACATCTACGTGCAACAATATCCTCACCCTGTGATGGTATTCGTAACTTTCTCGGTCTCCCAGTTGATCTACGAGCATTTGTTGGTGGAAGAACAATATGAGAACATATATCTTCTGGAGCATGCCATTGTTTCCGATCACGAACAGGATAAATTGAGTCCATGTAAGCTGCACGGTAACTATCTGCAGTGTAATAATGTGAACACATATTGTAAGGTGTAATATTACGTTCTCTACAAGCCGCCATAGTATGGTCACAAGGATACTGATCCATTTCGAACACAGAACATGAACATTTTTTTACATCAAGATTCACAATACCTCTCAAAATTCCACCGTCCACAACATATTCTCTTGTATTGATGGCTTTTACACGCAATCGCAATGACTCCAAGTCACGAAGTTTAAGTTGATCTTCCATCCACTTAGTGACAGCTTGTCCAAACGCTCCTGCTATTCTTCTTTCAAAAACCACTTTTGCATCTTATTTAAAATGTAGTCAAGTAACGGTATTAGTGGCATCTCTACCATCTCGTAATATTGCATTCATACATTCCGCAATGTTAGTCGTCATGATACTATACCGTCTACCTTGAAAATGAGAACGAGCCAATCTTGCGGATCATAATCTCGCATACCGCGGCAAAGATTCATATCAAGCTTCTCAAGTCAAGCATATGGTCCTCAAAATCTTCAATCAAATACTTTGCCATATAGAATTGCATTAGAACACCTTCTTGTTTTGCATGGCCATTTGCCTTGAGGTTTCTACTTATGTGGTACATGCAAAGAACATGTTGTGCATCGGGAAACACTTTACGTATTGCGACTCAATAGCTTTATGTCGGTACCACAAATACCAAATCGTGAGCTCTCCAATGACATCTTTCAAATTTTGAAAGAACCATGTATATGCTGGTTCGTTTTCCCCATCTCTTATGCCAAAAGCCAACGAATATATCCGCTCATTGCCCATGGTCGACGCAATATACATCGCACTTTGTACTTTTCTTTACAAGGCCATCAATGTACCAAAACAGTCGAATATGAGATACAAATCCTCTAATACTTGGTCCAAACGACACAAATAAGTATTCAAAGCAATTAAACTCATTTGTTCGGATACGTGTCAATGTACCAGGATTCATGGATTGTAATTGGTAACAATATATAGGCAATAAATTAAATGACTCCTCATAGGTACCCCGACCTAAGTGCACATTCTCTACCTTTCCACGCTTTAAAATAGCTAAGCTGTATTCCATATTTTGCATGTAAATCAGCCTTGATTTCTGCTGGTGTGTAAACATGTGCAATCCCATCAAATTTAGATTTAATTAATTCGCCAATAATCCGACTTGTAGCTTGATTATGCTGCCGATGTGCAATTTTAAAAGTGCATTTATGCTTATGAAAAAAAGCTTTTACAATAAATATGTCTGCACCTTTTGCCTTCGTTGCACGAAGATACCATGGACAGCTATCATCTAAACACACAATTTCATATCGATCTGTCGTTGACCTTTTTGTCTTAAACTCTTTATTTTGACCAATACACAACAAGCTTACCCTTGTTTTCAACTCTTCCTTACTGTTGAATATTTCTCCAATATTGATGACAATAGAAGATAAATCATCAATATTAATGTTAGCTGAAGATTTTTGAGCTATTGTTGGATGATGGCGAATAACTTCAGCAGACGTACCTTCTTGTGTAGTATTGTCATTCGCAGAATTATCCATGCTATGCAATTGTTGATGTTCATCATGATAAGGAAACTCTGCAGATTGGTTGCCTCCAATATCAACGGCTTCATTGACATTAAAATGCATTTCACTTTCTGGAACTTCAATATCATAAAAATTAGTGGTTGGTGGTTTGGAAGGAGAAGCATAAGACTCTTAATTACCTTCACTTTTAAATCCTTGTCTGCTTGTATATGCTATAATTTCAGGTTCATCATTTGATAATTGAGGAGATATTGGAATGAGCTTAACATATAGTAGTGCATACCTAACTCGCCATAAATGTTCTTACATCCTTTTCACGCCTTTTTTCTACAGGTTCCACCGGTTGCGAAGCCCGATCATATAAGAATTTCATTTTCATATTATAAGCATTCCGATTTACTTCAAGACACTCGTAAACTTCATCTTCCAATTTTGATTTTGAACACCAATAGCGAACACAAGTCACTTTAGTTTTGTAGTTTGTATAAAAATATGTCCCATTTTCCATTCTCACCAATGATCCATCATGAACAATTGCAATTCCAATATAATCAGCACCTTCCATTTTAATTGCAAAACATATAAAAAAATCAGTAAGAACAGGTGACATCCGACTATATTCGACTGGATTAGATCATATCCGACCGGATATGTCCAGATCCGGTCGGATTAGCACGTATCCTATAGGATTTAGCAAATCTAGTCGAATTAGGTCTAGATCCGACAATTTTGAAGATCCGATCGGATTTGTGCAAGATCCGGTCGGATATTGCACAATCCGGTCGGATCTTGCACAATCCGGTCGGATCTTGCACAATCCGGTCGGATCTCTGCACAATCCGGTCGGATCTCTGCACAATCCGGTCGGATCTCTGCATAATCCGGCCTAATCCGACCTCATTTAGCCAAATTTTTTGCCGGATTCTGATTGATTATACCTCGACGATAACAAATTAAAAAAATAACTATATAAGTGGAATGTACATACCTTTTTCGATGGCTGAGAGATGAATTTAAAAGGATAACTTGATTACAGAAAAATTTCAGATTGAAATTTTACTGAAGAGAGTTTTAAGCCGATGAAATTTCAAAGAATTTCAGATTGAAGTTTCAGAGAATTTTAGAAAATTTCAGATAGAAGTTTTACAGAATAAAATTTTATAGTGTAAGAGATTGCATTAAGTATTCGGATAAGTAGTTGAAATAAAAATTAACTGCTGTAATAAATTACGCGCGTTGGTTTGGTAGTGAATAGTTTTTCAAATTAAAAGGATGAAGGGCAGACAAGTAAATATACAGGTGAAAACAGTACACTTTGGTTATGCAAGGTAAATAAAAAAGTGAATGGTTATTTTGCTAATTTTGAAAGTACAGTTGACTATACGACCATAAAACCCCAAGTTTGAAACATTTAGCCTAATCAAGCCCAATATGATAATCCAAACCCAATGATAACCCATTTCAACAAACCCACTTGAAAAAGACTTGTCATGGTCAATAAGACAATGGGGGCCACTCTGGTGTACTTTCCAAGGTATTTAATGTCTAGAAGGTCAATTGGTTTGGAGATTTACCCATTTAGAAAGAAACAAATAGATCATAACCTATAAAAGTGATTTCAGCTTACGCGAAAAAGGTAAAAGGCACCCTGTACCCACCGACCAACCTGATTTCTAGGTTGCCAAGCTTTCTAGATCTACCTTCCATGTTAGGAGATCCTTTATCCTCTCCTACTCTTCATTTCGTACCAAGTCCAAATTCTCAAAGGAGAGAGAGTAAAGCAAGCCGCTTACCCTATTGGTGAGGATATTATGGCAACACCATTTTCACTTGATTTTAAAATGTCAAATATTGCCGCATATAGTGAGAGAGGTGATCTTATCAACCATGCTTATGCATTCAAGATATGGATAAACGTCAAAGGAGTTTCCAAGCTAACTAAGTGTCAAGCTTTCCCTATGACTCTTTCTAAACCAACTAAGGAATGGCCACACATATTCGAGCCAAAATTCATCACATCCTTAGCCTAATTGGTTGGCTTATTTGAGAAGCAAGTCCTTGATACAAAGCTCATGAAGAAGCTATCTAACCACCTTGTGTCAATGAAGCATGATGACAATGAACATCCTAAATGAGTGCATTAAAAAGATTCAAAGATGAAGTGATGCAGGTCAAAGACTACAACAACTAGACAATTGTCCATGTCATGCTCCTTGGCCTTAAACCCAAAGCCTTTTCAAGTGGGACATCGTTCATAACTTGCTAAAGAAGTTTTCCGTGATGAATAAATAAGCTCAAAAACATGTAATCGATGAAAACTTATCTTTACAAGTTAAGTAAGCATTGACAAGGTCCAATTCTAGCTTAAACAAGCAAACCACCTAACTTAAGCAGATGCGCTTATGAAAAATAGCTTATGACAAACAATACTTTGCTTAATGTATCCAGAAGGAAGGTGTTACACCAAATTCAAAATCAAGATCTCTTGCAAAGGTTGGCTCTAATCAATAGGTCAGCAAGGAAGCAGAACCGCAATAAATACTGTAGATATCACCAAAATCATAGTCATGATAGTGAAGAGTGCTTCAAGTTTAAAAAGAAAATCAAAGGCTTAATAGAAAGAGGCCAGCTTAGGTCATTTGTCTTTTGTCCAAACAGGTATACACTACAACCTCAAACTTAACAACCTACTAGCGCCTCATGCCGAGCAGCCCCTACCTTGAGAAGTCAAAATAATCATTAAAGAACCCAGCCAAGTTGAAGAATCAAATCAAGCTCAAAAGAAGTACACTAGAAGGGTGAAATGGTAACTTGAACACCTGGAGATACTAAAAACAACCTCTCAATCAGCAACGTAAATAGAGGAAACCTCTTTGCCTATCATATTCACAGAGAGAAGGCTGCTGTAGAAGTCATATAACCTCATGATGATATCCTAGTAGTTACCTTAAAGGTAGCTAAAACCATAGTATCCATCGTATCCTAATAGACAACAACAACTCAATAAACGTCATATTCAAATCAGCCTATGATAAAATGGGGTCACTTAGGGAAACTCAAGCCAACTTTTGCACCCTTAAATAAAATTTTCAAAGACAAGGTGCAGCCAGAAAGAAGCATTGAGCTGCCTATTATATAGGGAGTTTTCTAAGTCCATGATAATGACCAAATTCCTAGTAGTGAATACACAAATTGTATATAATGTCATCCTTAAAAAATCCAGATTTAACATATTGAGAGCCATCACATTAATATTTCACCTATCCTTCAAATTTCCTAACTCACAAAAAGTTGATGAAGTTGTCCACAACTAATACTAGTCTAAAAGATATTATGCATTAACCTTATGGAAAAAAGGGGAAAACAACACTTTAGAACAACACAAGTTATTGCTACAAATGAGATCGTGAATTTGAGTGACCTTTACCAACCAAGTAGTACCAAACACTATACCATTTATGTCGGGAAGAAGCACAGAAAGTCACAATTGTAATTAACAGTGTATCTAGAAGCTCAGAGCTTGTAGCACCTATCCAACCCGCCAAGAACCCAGTTAGAGCGTACTAATTGAAACTTAATGTTTTTAGGAAGATATTTTCGGCTAAGAGGAGATAGCAGGCTGGAAAAAACTAAGAACCATGAAGGTAGAATTGGCGTGCTTGGCAATGGATGTAGAAATGAATAAAGCAATCCAAACAGTAAAAATTGCACAAACTCAGCACCAGCCAACTGAGAAAGCTCAAACTCTTACTGAGTCTACGAGCCTAAGGGCAGGATGTTTCAACTAGGTATCCCTTCCCTAGTATTATATGCGATGACAGAAGCATGAGGAAGAGAAAGTCAAAAGGGAACTAATGGAAGACCTATTGATCAGAGTCTAAATCCACCATTCGACAAAGACTACCTAGGTTAGAGCTCTTCTGTCTTCAGTGCAAGGAATATTAATGTTCAATGGCAACTTTACGTGGATTTCACCAACTTAAATAAAGTATGTCCTAAAGACAACTTTCACTTGCTAAGAATTGGCCAACTTTTAAGCTTCATGGACACTTATTTTGGATATAACTATATTAAAATGTATGAGCCAGGTCAAAAGAAGATTGTCTTCATTATAAACAAGGAGCTATAATACTAAAAGATGATGTCCTTTAGCCTCAAGAATGCTAGTACCATGTACCAGAGACTAATAAAAAAGATGTTCGCTGAGCAAATAGACAAAACCATAGAAGTGTACGTTTGATAATATGCTTGTCATGAGCTTAATGTCTGCCAATCACATGGCTGAGATTTCTCCAACCTATGTGCTTGGGAGATGAAGCTCAGTCCAACAAGTATGCTTTTCGTGTGGCTTCAAGCCAATTCTTATGTTATATGGTCAACTAGACATATATAAGCCAACCTCGATGAGATTGGAGCCGCACTAAAAATGATTTCTTTAAAGACAATAAAGGATGTCCAATGCTTAATGGGAAGGTTAGCTGTCTTAAGCCATTTTATATCCAATGCGATAAATAAACAACTTTATTCAACAATTGGAAAGGTATGAGGAAATTTGAATGGATAGATAAATGCAGAAAAGGTTTCACAAGATCAAAAGATTATTTGATCATACTACCTCTGCTCTCCAAGCCATTATGTGGAGGGTTACTTTAATTATACCTAATTGTGTCCACCACAGCCATCGGTTTAGTATTAGTTAGAAAGGAAGTAGGGTATAAATAAAAATGAATATGCATCAACTTAGTATCTATAAATACCTATATTAAGTGCTTATATTATAAATACCTATGTTAAATGCTTATCTTATAAATACCTATGATAATGTTAGTTCAATTTTATTTATACTTCACTTATGTAGTAGACAAGCAACTGACTTGTCTTCTTCTTTGAATAAAACTGAATTGACGATTATGATGGATACAGTTAGTTTAATTTTTCACAGTAGAGAATTCTCTCCATTGTAAAATTAGATAAATGTTTAACAATATTCCTTGAAGGAAGAGAGGGGGCCCCCAAACATAGCTACGCTAATAGACCGATCTTTCTTTAGTTCAAGTTAAGCTGAAAGCTACGTCATCCTACCTATAATCCCCAAAGCTTCACAAGGGATGCTCAAATGCACTGTCCACTAAATGGCTTGGTGAGTATGAGTGGTCATGTGGGACCCTCAATTATGTGTTAGGGTTTCAAACCCTAATTGGTATTAATGTTGCCATTAAATGGTTTTTAATATTTTGATTTATGGTATTTATGACAGTTGACTATGGATTCTCTGCAAATACGGTATGCAATGAATTTGATTTATGGTATTTATGACAGTTGACTATGGATTCTCTGCAAATATGGTATGCAATGAATTTGATTTATGGTATTTATGACAGTTGACTATGGATTCTCCGAAAATATGGTATGCAATGAATTTGATTTATGGTATTTATGACAGTTGACTATGGTTTTTAGGAAAGTGTTATTTATGTGCATTCATTTTATTAATTTCGTAATTAATGACAAAACCCTAGAAACTGTCTATTTAAAGGCAAGACAAAGACAGGTTGTTTTTCTCTGCTTCACGTTTTTCTCTCGTGACCTTTTCGATTATCACTTCTTCTTCCTCTTAATCTTTTAATTCAAAAGACGCTTTGGTTCGCTTTGGTTTTCTCGACGAGGAACTTTTCAGATCTGTTGAGGAGTTCAAGAGTTTAAGGTAGGTTTTTCCTAAACCATCTTTTTGTTTAATAATTTTCTGGATGATTTATATATATTATTATTATTTATGTTTATTTCTATTTTTATTATTATTAAAAGATTTACGATTTATATACTATTTGATGAGTTTTGATGGATTTTCGAAATACCAGTATATGTTTAATATTTTTGTATATATTTTTCGTCATTAGATCTATCCTCTACGAATATTCTCCTTTTCGTTTCGCCTCAATCGGATTTTTGTAGAAATAGTTATAATTGTTCGAAACTCATACTGTCAATCTGGAAAATTATGACCAATGGGTATTTTCTGTATAATTTCGTGGGGCATATGGATTTATTTTCCTTTGAAACTTTTACAGTTTGGACTTAAGAGATTTATGAACATTCTCAAATTGAAATTTCTATTTTTTCGATCTGTAATGAATAAGTTAAGGATTTTTGAAGTTTAAGGCATTGCTGCTGGAATACTAAGACTGTTATGATTTTCGGATAAGCGTGTTAGGTTTCTTTGCTTGGATTGGAATGAAAGAATTTATACAGCTACCTTTACTTGTTATGGTTTCATTGCCACTGGTTTTGGCAGAAGAATATTTTTGTGGAATTTATTTAAAATGTTTGATCGTCTCTGATTCACTGCAGAATTTGTGTGACAGTTCATATTAAAAAGTAGATATTAAATATTTACTTGTTTTTGAAAATTATGAGAAAATTATGGCTCATCCGAGACATATAAGAGATCCTAGTGCTTTTGGAATCATGTGATTTGGATGAGTACTGAATTTATTATGAATTTTACAATACAGCTTTTGTGCAATTTCCATATGTGTTTATTGGATAACATGTCTTGGAAATTTTGAGGTTATTGTTATAGCATAAATTTGATGAGTATGATATGTATATGTGATCTATGCATGTTTATTTGAACAAGAATTAATGCATACATGCATGTGCATAAAAATGTACGACGGACTATGAACGGTACATTACATTTGGTTGGTATTTTGAAAGCGCGCTATATAAGTTTTGGGGTTTGATCATGACAAACCATGTAAGCTATAAGTAAGACTGAAATGCTTACGGTGTTATGCTATAAGTGAGATTGAGATGCATGCACCCCTTTGAGAATTTGTTTAGAAATCCAACCATTATGTGATAAGCTCATTAATCATGCATGCATTACAAGTTTTCTTTTTGATTATGTTATAAGTTTATAATGAGCTATGAAATGTTATGAATCTTCAAGTATGTAAGACATTCATGTTTAAGCAAGTTTATGATCAGTTTGTTAATGTGATCTTTATTGACATACGAAGTTATATGTATGTTTTTGACGTTTTGTATGAATTTTTTTGGGAAAGCCTATTGAGTTTTGTAAACTCACGTTTTTGTTGTTTTCTTTTTCCCAGGTAAGCACACTTAGATCTTTGTGATTGTTCGAACTTGTGGGGATGGTAGACACGTGGTAGCTCGAGAGGAGGTTTCCTGAGGATATCTAAATAAAGCAATAAAGTTGTCTACCTATTGGTGATATTATTATTATTTCGTTTTTCAACTGAGAACTATTTTCCTAATTAAATTGAAGTGTTTTAATATGGTTGGACGTGTGTTGAAGAATGGTTATAATCCTTTGAATTAACTTATTAATATTTTTATAATTATGTTGGAAGTCAAGTATTTAATTAGTTACTATAATATTTTGTGATAATTACTTAAGCATTTAATAGCAGTCTAAGTATGAGCTTTGACTGCCTATGCATATATGATTGAATAAGTTTTAATTTTTTTCGCAATTTCCGCAAGTTAAGTTTTGGTAGCCACTCTAACCTTGTTCTACCTAAGGGACTTGGTTAGGGTGTGTTACAGGTCAATCAAACAATCTTTTAATCTTGAGAAATCTATTTTTTGCATTCATCCATCCATTCAAATTTCTTTGTACCTTTCAAGATTTTGAAGAAATGAGGGTATCAATCTGTCATTTTGGATATAAAACAACTTAAGGCAGCTAACCTTCCTGTTAAATGCTGAACATCCTTCTTTTGTCTTTAAAGATGTCAATTTTATTATGGCTTCTATACTTATTTGGTTGACCTTATATCCTATGAACTTGCATAAAACTATGCCAAAAGCACAATTATAAAGGTTGAGCTTTATCTAGTAAGCATGCAAGATAGAGAACATCTCAGCCAAGTAAGCCAAGTGATCAGCAGACTTCAAGCTTTTAATAATCATGTCGTTGATGTATACCTCTATGGTTTTGCCTATTTACTAGGCAAACATCTTGTTTATCAATCTCTGATACATGACAGCAATGTTCTTGAGGCCGAAAGGCATCACCATTTAGCAATATAGCCCCTGTATATGATGAAGACAGTTTTCTCCTAATGTGACTCATACATTTTAATTTGGCCATATTCAGAATAAGTGTCCATGAAGCGTAAAAGCTCGTGGCCAACTATGATGTATCTACAAGTTGGTAAATTATTTGCAAGGAAAAATTATCTTTAGTTTATGTTTTATTTAAGCCGGTAAAATCTACTCAAAGTCGCCACTGCTTATTAGCCTTCTTTACCAAGACTACGTAGGCTAGCCCAGTAAAATAGTTAATATTCCTAATGGACCAACCCTTCAATAGCATGTTTACCTTCTGCTTTATGGCTTTGTAGTGAAGACTTACCTTTTTCATTTTATGACCTTGTGGTTGAGATCCTCATTAAGTTTGTAAACCATAACACAGGGATCTATGCTGAGCATCTCAGCATAGGACCATGCCAATATGAGAATTTTTCAAAGGCTCCTCATTGTTGTGGAAACAAGTCAATGAGGTGTTGTACTATAACTAGGTCTTATACTAATTCCCCTTAGATTCACTTCCTCTAGTTAAGTTTCTTTCGTCGCATATGATAATAGGGAGGAGGATACTTGGTTGGAAATATCATGCCCTAGCCTTTACACTCAGTGGGACCCTAAGCTTTCACAATTGGTTGGTACTGATTTTGTGCAATTTCTACTACCTAGATTGATTCCTTTATTTATGAATTCGTAGCCAATGTGTCAATTCTTCCTCTATGGTCTTAATTTCTTTCTAGCCTATAGTTATTTCTTAATCTTTTAAATTTTTCCTTTATCTTCTCCTAGAGGGATAATAACTACCTCAAAAGATTGGGTTCTAGTTGGAACAACCTAACTGGGTTCTTGTCAAGTTGGACAACTACTGTGAGCTTGGGGTTTTAGAAATATGATGAGCTAGTTGTGCTTTTTCGGGCATAAATGGTGCAATTTCTGGTGCTGCCTAACTGATGGAGCTATAGTCACTCAAATTCACAATTTCATTTATAGCAATAACTTGTATTGCTCCAACAGATTTTCTTTTTTCTCCTTTTTACTGTAAAATCAATACATAACATCTTTTAGACTTGTATTGATGGTCAACAACTTCATCAACTCCTTGTAGGGTAAGGAATTTCATGAATAAGTGATATGTTGATGTCGAGTGGTTGTGCTTGCCTATGTGGATGAAAGATAAATGGCCTGAGCTATCCTCTTCGTATCAAACCTTTAATTTTCTATTTAGGCTTAAAGCATTTTTTAGTACGATGACCATAATCTTGGTGAACTTTACATTATTTGTTGTGGTTTTGCTTGTTGGCTGGATCATTAATGAGAGCTAGCCTTACCAGTCATTTTGTTTTTGAATTTGGTGTAACACCTCCCTTCTAGACACATTAAGAGAATTACATTTATTTTAAATGCTCCTCTGAGGTCGATAAATCTGGGCTAGCTCGTCCAACTCTGTTTTGGATTCGAGACAGATTGCTTGCTCAATTCAAACTCGAATTATATGTGGTTCACTAATAAAGTCAAGTCCTTCAGTGATTACGTCTTTCTGTGCTTGCTCAATCATTATGGAAAGCTTTTAAGAGGTTAGAGGCGATGTCTCACTTCAAGGCTCCAAATTTGAGCTAGGGAGCATAGCATGGACAACTGTCTGGTCTGTGTAATCTTCAACTTGCATCATCTCATCATTGAATCTTTTGGCATGCTCATCCAGGGGTTTATTATCATCATGCTTCATGGATATAAAGTAGCTAGATAGCTTTTTCATAAGCTTTACACCAAAGAACTACTTCTCAAATTGGTAAGCCAATTGGGTAAAGGAGGTCATTGATCTAGGCTTCATTTTGTGATGATGAGGGCTAGTTCAAAAAGATTTAAGAAGAATGCTTGATACTTGACTAGCTTGGACATTCCTTTGAAGTTCATCTATGTCTTGAATGCACTAATGTGGTTGACAAGTTCGCTCTCTCGCTATAGATAGTAATATTTTGCATCTTGAAATCAGGTGAAAATTATATTGCCATGATGTCCTCTCTATAAAAGCATAATGCTCATCTTGTTCCCTCTTCTTTGGGGATTTAAACTTCTTTTAGGACCTGGTATAGAATGACGATGAGGAGTAAGAGAGAAAATGTGTATCGAAAGTATTGGAGGGTTAAAGTGTTTGGTGTAAAAATGATTATATGACCACTTTTCTCACTCATAAGTTGCTTAAAGTAAAGTGAAATCTAAAAGTTCTGGAGGAGTAAACTCAAGCTTTTAAGGAGAAGAATCAAGTAAGAGGGTCTAACCTAAGAGTCTAGAACCCCCCTCTCCTTCCCTATTAACCTTAAATACCTGACCGGATGTAGATGGATGGTGTCATTTGCCCCCCAGCTAGGATTTCAGTCACCCTATAGAGGTATCAATGACAAGTTAGCTGGTTCCCAATTGGAATGATAGGTGAGGTTGCAAGTCATAGGCCTATCTGATGAAGCCATATGGAGGATAAAGGATCTCCTTTGATGGCGAAAGTAGATTTAGCAATCTTGATGACCAAAAAATCAAGTTGGTCGATAAGGGTAAGGTGCCTTTTTTCCTTCTTGTGTAACCTAAAATCACCTTTATGTATTCTAACCTATTTGTCTCCTTCAATATAGGAAATATGCCTTTTCCTTGTACCAGTTGCCCTTATAAAGTATTAAATACCTTGGACAATACATCCAGAGTGACCCTTAAAACATCGTTAAGTGTGTCTAGTCTTCATGCGAGCTTACTGAAATGAGCTTCAATTGGGTTTGAATTAGGCCTTATAATGAACTTACATTGGGCTAAATATTTTTACCCAAAATAATGTGTATACATGTATATGGTTTGTCTTACAAGCATATACATCATAATATTAGTTATGTGTTAGTAAAAGTATAATTCATGCGTATGAGGTGGAAAGAGAAAGAATCGAGCAAGCAAGTGAATTTTTGAATTGGTTCTCTTGCTTATAAGAAAAGAAATGCACAAGTATAAAGAATGCAGAAGTAGCATATGGGTTGGCTCCATCTTATATTGAACTGAACAAAAAGAAAATGCATAGGAAAGATATTTATAAATGTATACCATTGATTATTATGGATCACAAAGTAACAAATACAAGTGGAATATGGTCGTTATTGGTTAAGAAACATTTTAGAAAGTGCCAAGGATTCTCATCCGAGCCTAATCTCTTTGTTACATCAAATTAAAAAATTAGAAACATTATTTTCCTACATGCATTAAATTGGTTTTTATCAAGTTTTCAAGAAAATATCTATAAATATATAATAGATATAGTGTTTCCTGTTCATGCACAACCGGGTCTATTGCTACCATTTCAACAAAATCTTTCAAAAGAAAAAATGCATGTTATGCCTTCTTAAAATCCAATTGTTTAATTTTTTTTTTAAAGGAGGTATATATGCATGTGTGGTTTTATTCCTTTCATATGTATATATGTATGTACCAAGCACCTATACATTTTTATACAAAGAGATTAATGAAGCACACGTGAGGTGTGAATTTCTAAAAGGTCTTGATGTATAATATATATCCATGCATTCACTATTTAAAAGAACAATGTAACAATGAGACGTAAGGGTCGAAGATTGTCTTGAGAATCAATTCACTAAGCTCTCTAATCAAGTGACAAACATCTCAAGTTCCTGGCAAATAATTATTCAATTTACATAAATGGCAAGTGGGCATGAAGTATATATGGCATACGTGGCAACTATTGGATTTAAAGGTGCTTTATGGCAAGAATGAGAATGTTATGTTAAATATATTACAAGTTGTCTATATGCTTTATCCAACAAGAAGGAAAATGCAATCCTTGCCTGCACTATTTTATTTTTCTCCATGAATTTAAGTTAGCAAAATTACACACACACACACATGTGCATATGTATAGTCGAATTTTTATATATGCCTAAAATTACATGCACAAAGCAATTACTTTGTTTAAAACTTCGCGATAATTCATTAAAAGGTTACAAGTCCATATATATGAATTTTATGTTTATAGAAAGGCTAAGGTATATATATGTACGCAATTTTTCTATTCTCCAAACAAATTCTATTTCTTTCCTCTAAGCAAAAGGGGAAACCATGGACATATAAATGTGTGTATATATATATATATGTATATAATGTTTTCTTGGTATAAAGATATAGCCATGAAACTTAAAGAATCATAAAGCACCACAAATAATCACAATATCATCACAATGCCACATGACAATACAATTAAGTTAACCATAGCCCAAATTACAACTCAAGAGCTAAATCAATTATTCAAGAAGCTAAATGTGGAGACAAACATGAAAATTTGCAAGGAGTCCTCTCCAAACTTTAAAGTCAAGAAAAAGCGTGGAAAAGTTTATGGACCTACATGCAAGTACCAAGTATGTAAGACACAACCAAAGAGTCTTAATGCACTCTAAATCATTAGAAAACATACTGCAACATGGTCTAACAATTAGAGCAAACCAAAAGATAGTAAATATTGATGAAAATAAAAGGCGACACATAAGATCGAGTTTTATGGACATGCATGCAAAGGTGTAAGAGTTTGGATGCTTACGTACATGAACATATATAAAAGGTTTAAGTTATTAGTGTTGTCACTAATTTTTTTGCACTTACTCCATGGGCTTGAGCTCAAGTTTAATGTACCGTGATTATGGGTTGAGACAAAAAGCTACTGTTGAGGCATGTAATGTTGAGGATGAGATGGACTCCAGTTAGGTTGGGCTGAGACCGAACTACCACTAAAACAAATAGGATTTCTTGCAATAATCAAGAAATGGCCAATGAGAGCATCGGTGTACACCATCCGATGACCAAGTCACCATTTTGGCATAATGAAGTAATAGGGTGGGAAATAGAGTGGGTTAGGACACTAACTCTCCTAAGGGAGTTCTTATGGTACCTCTTGGCCTCTGAAACTCACTTAAGTTCCAAAAATCCCTCCTACAAATGATTAGTAGTTACCTTTTATACCTAGATGATAGGGTTTGGATGGGTGACATATGGCTTGGACTCCTCTAAGATGTTGTCACCTAATCCTACCTCGAGCTTAGTGAGGACTCCTCAGATGGGGTGCAGGTTGGAGAGCAAGAAAGTGGTCAGACTTATTGACAAAAGGTCAACTGTACTTGCCCACACTCGAAGACACACGTGAAAGGGTTGTTAAACTTTTCAATGAGTCATTGGTTGGGCTTGGGTTGACTAAAAAAATCGTGATCTTTTTCAGGCTTGGCAAGTCAAATTTCCTTATATGTATAAAAGGGTCTAGATTAGGTAGGCCAAGGCTATGACAGTTAACACTTTAGGTAATGCTTATTCTGCTGTCTTACCTACCAGCTGAAGGATAATAAATGCATGTTAGGTATGCTTGTATGAGCAGAATCAAATAGGTTGGCAAGCTTAGAAGGGCAGTAAGGTCTTTTTCTGTTCCGATCAAACAATTGACTAGGCTCCTGCTTAATTTTCTTTGGCTCATAGTTTAACATTGAATGGGCTTTGACATTTAATTCAGCCCATAGAAGAAGGTTCCAGAGCAAGTCCAATCGGGATGGAATTTTTCCATAACAGTTTCCCCCTAGTCATATCCCCTTGTGCCAAGGTTGTGTGTTCAACTGAGGTCATGCTCGTTTGTGCCTAGTAAGGAATAACCTTCCCTATTGCCTCCAACCTTATATGTTGGTTAGTCATTATAAGACAATACTTCCGAAAAAGCTCATCTGACGCTCCATCTCAACCTGGGACAGACGTAATAAACGAAAGGTCGGGCTCCAAAAAATGCATGAGAGTTGAGGGGCTAGTAAGTCGATGTGTGGTAGTGAAGGATGCAATTCAGGATACTTTGGGCACGTAGGGTATATAGGATGAGTTTGATTGTAGACGGGATGGATGGTTAAGGCCTACCTCTCCACGATGCTTACATGCGCTGATCCTAGCCACCCATTCATTCCCTTTAAATAGGGATGGTTGGGATTTGTTTTAATATAAGACAAATAAAGAGGAAAAAGAAATAGCTTTCTTCCCTTTCTGTGCCATCGTACCTACCCCTTGCTCATTGCATGTTTTTACCCCCTATTTTCAAAAATTCTTTGTACTCTTTTTCACTCTCTCGCCATCCCACCACTGTTCTTATTACTAGCCTTCAGCAAACGCTTACCAGATCTAGTCGAAGGCTAATTTCATTAGTTTTTGTTTCATTTTTTTTTAAGATTACCTATAGGATCTCAGCTCATTGTGGTTGGACTTTCATGCCCTAGCATTATCTACATTCCCACCTCATCGTTTGAGTTTTTTTTTTATTATAAATGTACTATCGTTTTCCAATTGTTTTTAATTAAGTTAATGTATTTTATTTATTATGAAAACTTGTAGATTGCTCTAAGAAGAGCCCAAGTCGGTGCCACTTCGATGTTGTGTTGAATTTGTTTGTTTTATTGAGAATATGTTACATTTATAAATTATTTTGTTGTATAAAATTCAATGGCATTTACTGTGGTCATTGGATATGTGCATGAGAATGAAATTTTATATGTAGGTACAAATGGGTTAGTCCAAGTTTTAAGAGAGATTTTAACAAAATTTTTGTAGAAATTTTAGTAGAATTTTCTCAAGATGAGACCCATCATAGGTACGGTCCTATCAGCTAGGTATCAGAGCCAAGTTTCAATCGTGGGACCTATGGGTTATGGGCACACTTAATGTATCCAAAAGTCAAACATCAGACAAAATGAGTTTTCATTGTACAATTCTGAGTATCGGTCATTACACATATCATCAACATAAACCTCTATATTTCTGCCTATTTGTTGAGGGAACATCTTATTTACCATGTATTGGTAGGCCGCCTCCACGTTCTTTAGGCCAAACATCGTGACCTTATAGCAATAGAGCCCCCTTTTTATAGTGAATATCATCTTTTGGTGGTTGTATATATAATATATGATTGTATCTAGAATAAGCATTCATGAAGTTTAATAGGGCATGCTTGGCCATAGTATTAACTAACTGATCAAAATAAGAAAGGAGGAATATGTCATTTTGGTAGGCCTTGTTCAAATTCGTGAAGTCCACATACACCCTCCTTTGTCTGTTGGCTTTTTTCACCAAGACTATATTTGCCAAATAGGTCGGGTAGATCACCTCTTCAATGAACTCGATCTTATTTAACTTCTGAACTTTCAGCTTTGTCACTTCATACTTCTTAGGGTTGAACACCCTATGCCTTTTTTTGGACAGGTTTGCAATTTGGATCCACGTTGAGTTTATGCACCATGAAGTTTGGGCCGATGCCAAACATGTCCTCGTGCGACCAATCGAACATGTCTGAGCTATTTCTTAAAACTCATCCAGGACTACCATAAATGTTGGCTATAGTATGGCCTCCACACTTGTGGTCTTCTCAGGGTTAGACAAATTCAAGTAGATGACTATGAGTTCTTCCAAAGGTTCCCTTTGTTGCACCTTGTTACACTTCAAGAGAGCTTCATCATGAACTACCCTAAGAAACAATTCATTTTCATTTCCTTGTCACTAATGTTTTTCTATCCTTGCTCCTTTATTGACTAAGGTTGCAAGCCCAACTTGTATTTTTCCTTCTTCCATCTTTTGTGTTATGCTCCTAACTCCAAAGTTCGGGATGACTTCCTTTTATTCCACTTCTTTAATTTATGGCCTTCTGTCTTCTCGCATCTCTAAGATGAATGCATGTATTTTCTTTTCCATCTCTTATTGATGGATTAAGAGCTGCTTAAGTAGACCTGCTTCTAGGGAGATTAGATCGGGAGTTGAGTCAAGATGGATCTCAGAGGTCGTTCTTATCTTCAGTCCCTTGAGAAAGTGTTGGTCGGGGGTGCAAGTGCACCCCTTTATGAGAGTGGCTTGGTCACTGGTGTCTTTCCATGAGAGCATGTACCTTAGACGAGCTGGAGCTTTTTTCTCTTAAAGTCAGGGCGTAGCTTTGCCTAGCTTTGTACTGGTGGCCTTGGATATTCTCCCACCATAATCATCATCAATAAATGATAGTTTGACACAACAGCCTTGAGTGAGTTCAAGGTTGGTCTTCCAAATTAACACCTTGATTTCTTCTTTTACCTAGAAGCATTCTTCTATTTTGTGGTCATAGTCCCTATAATAGCAGCAATACTTATTTCAATTTCACTTTACATGCGGTCTCTTCATTGGTTCAAGCCTCCTGAGCATGTTTTGGTATTGAATCTGGTTTAGTATCTCTCTCTTATTAATGGTAAAGGGTGTATAACTGTCAAACATAATTTTTTGGCAAGTGGCTCTCATTGTTCTACCCTTGCTATAGAAAAGGACAAGCCCTTCATGTCCTTTGGCTCGGTATCCTTCGCACTGGGACATTTGTGAACATTAGCCTTTTATCTCTAACGTGCTTTTGGGCTTATTTCATGATAGCCGATAAGGTTTTGAGGGTGTTCTTAGATATGTCCTACTTAAATGGTTCGAATTTAAGGCTACTAAGAATGGTCTGAATGGCCACTTGATTATTGAAGTCCTCGATTAGTATGGCCTCGTTGTTGAACTGTTTGGTGTAGGATTCTAATGACTTATCATATCTTTGTCTTATGGACATAAGGTGGGTTGCAGGCTTTTTGACAGGCTTTACTCGGTTGAAATGGGTTACAAACTAAGTAGCCAGTTGTTCAAATAAGAAATAGATTGTGAGTTTAAATGGTTGTGTCAGGCCTTGGCTAGGCCTACCAACGTAAAAGGCAAGGCCCTATACCAAAGTTAATCTAAGATCTGAAAATATCCAGATGCTCATTAGGGTCCTCCTTCCCATCATAAATCAACATATTTGACATTTTAAATATCTTTGAAAGAGGAGCTTCCATGATTTCCTTACTATATGGGGGCTCCATGATCTATACTCTTCAACTATTTTTTGGGAGGGAGCTTCCCTGCTCGGTACCGTTTGCCTTTTTAGTTCCCTGACTTATTTTCATTCCATGGAGTTTCAGAGGTTGGGAGTTTCCTTCGAGGTGCTCCAAGCTAAGGAACATAGACAAAAATGAGATGGTGGGGTCGACTCAAGTCTGTGAGCAGCATGGTCTGTAGTTTTTCTCCTCAAGTGCTCCCTGAGGTTGGATAGTGGATGCCATCGTCCTCTTCTAGTGTAGACTCCCCTTGTTGGTCTTCGTCTCACGAAGGGAGGCTTCTCCCCTTACAAAGCTCAAGGAAGGCTATCTCCTAGGCTTTTTCATCTTATAGAGGAAAGCATAGACTCAATTACACTTAGAAAGACACTCTTTTATGGTAGTGATAAGATTTCACAGCAAATCAACAATGTTAAGTTAAGGCTGACTTTCATTTTGAGGTACCACGCTCCCTTTGTCTTTCCTCCGCTTAACATCCTCCTAAGGTTGCATTTCTAATGGTGACACAATTGGTATGCGCTCCTATGACTATTCTTTCATCAGGCTTACGCAAAAAGGACTTAGGTCTCTCTTATGTTGACCTTCTAGGGAGGTTATTGGCATATGGACGGACCTCTAGCTTGAAAGCCGACCTCACAGGCTACTGAGTGATGGATTTAGTTCTCTATCCACTGGACCTTCCCACTGTATTGTGGGAAGCAGACATGGCTTTTAACTATGTAGGTAAAAAACATTTATTGAATGTTCTCGTGGACATCTCAAACTATTGTCACTAATTTTTGACACTTACTCGGTGGGCTTGAGCTAAGGTTTGATGGATTGTGAATTTGGGCTAAGACAAAGAGCTACTATTAAGGCAAGCAATGTTGAGGAACGGATGGACTCCAACTAGGTCGGGTTGGTGCGTACGCTTCAACGCCCAACTCATCATTTTGGTAGAATGAAAGTAATAAGGTAGGAAATGAAATGGGTTAGGACACTAGCTCACCTAAGGGAGTTCTTGTGGTTCTTCTTGGCTTCTGAAGTTTATTTAGGTTCCAAAATTTCCCCCCATAGATGGTTACCTTTTATACCTGGGAAATAAGGCTTTGGATAGGTGACAAATGGCTCAGGCTCCTTTGGGATGTTGCCACCTAGCCTTATCTTAAGCTTGGTAAACGCTCCTCGATAGGGTGCAGGTTAGAGAGCAAGGCGGAGGCCAAATCTGTTGACATAAGGTCAACTATACTTTCCCACTCTTGAAGACACACGTGGAAGGGTTGTAGAACTTTTCGACGAGTCACTAACTGACCTTAGGCTGACTAAAAGATTCATAATCTTTTTGATGTCTGGCAAGTCAATTTTTCTTATATGTACAAGGAGATAAGCGTAGCTTAGGTATGTCGCAACTATGATAGTTACCATTTTAAGTAATACCTATTCTGCCCTCCCACCTACTACCTGAAGGACAATAAATACGTGTTAGATTAGCATATAAAAGATTTTTTTTTTTTTTTCAGATAAAGGATTATTCAAGTTTAATCTTATTGCTGATAAATTTTCATATACATTATAATAAATAGGTAAAATGATTTCGAGATTCAACTTGGACAATTGTGTGCTAATTCTCATGAGTAATCTTCTTAATCATTGATGAACTATAACCAACTCCCTGTGATTTTGCTCTCCACCCTCCTTTCCTATACAACACAACTAGCATACGGAAGTTAAAGGACCAAGCTAGAAAACCAAGGAGGGGGGAACTGCCAACTTTGGCTCTCCGATGCTTAAATTAACATTTTTTTTAGTGAGAGAAAGTTGTAATGTAGTGAATAGTGAGTCATTTCTGGAGAGAAAGATCTCCCCTTTTTCCTTACCCCAACCGTTCTTACCTCCTTCAGGATGATTCAGACCAAGCTCCCATTCTCTGCCATCTAGCACTTTTGACAGTGTGATCTATCTCTTTTCTCTTATTGTTTCTAGGTGCTCATTATTGTTGCCAAGTTGTTATAACTGTTCAAGAATGAGATGGTTTTTACATTTTTAGAGGAAAGCCTAGCTGGATGTTCCCTTTGGTGGGTCAAAGTAAGGCATTTCCTTGGTAGAATTACTCTACTTAACGAGTCATTGTGTATCTAAATCCAATTTCTTCCTGAGGTGTTTTCTCTAAAGGAAACTATCCCCAACAACAACCCCCTAGGTCATATTTGATATGCAGGATTAGATAGGATTAATATTTGGACCCGGACTGGGACTGAGCTGGTTCGGACTGGGACTGGGATATTTAATACTATCTTGTGTTTGGTGTAGTCCCGGATAAAATTATGGACTTCTTATCCTGTGTTTGGTGCACACCGGACTGGACTGACAATTTTTATTAATATATGTATTATAAATTATATCTTTTTTATATAAATTTATATTTAAATATGGAATTTTATTTTTTGGATTTTAATTATATTTTAATTTAATTACATAATATTTTATTAAAATACTATAAATAATCTATTTAAGATTTCATATCGCATTATAATAATAAAAAAAGCTATGTATATAATTAAGTGATTTTTTATCCATGATAGTCTATTCAATCTTAATGTTTTTTTAAACATACTCCAATTTTATTGTTGTAGATAATATTATAATATTATATATAATTATTCATTAAACATTACAAACAATAGTGCAAAATAAATTAAAATAACAAGTCCTATTATATATTCATCATAATAATACATAAGTCATATTACTGTTAGTCAATTATGCTATATATTAATGCAACCAATATATACATATACCAATAAATAATATACTCATACATATGGCTCCAATTGCACAACCTAATAGAAAATCATTAATACGTCCATTGTTGAAGTGGACACACTTTTCTTGCACTGGTGATGACTCAATAGACTTCTTCAAATATCTTTCAACATATTCCAAATATGCAATTTCAGCTTCTTCAATTGTTGCATAAGATTGATATGAATTATTTTTAAAACCATTAACTTGTTCTTGACATTCAGGCCAAGAAGGATATATTCTAGGTTGCCTACCCTTAAATACAATATAAACTGCTTTCCTAGCCATTAGATTTTCTTGTATTAAATTTAATACATATCCATAATAAAACAAGATCAATTGTATAATAAACATCTGTCAAACGATAATTAAAAAAACAAATTAAAGTCAATATGACTGTCATATTCAAATCCAATACATAATAAAAGCATGAACACAACAATACATAATAAAAGCATGAACATAATAGATTGTTTGTTACTCTAATAAATGCAAACATAATAAAGTAACATAAACGACAATAGGCAACTATTCTGATTTAAACGATAATGCAAACTCTATCTTCTCAGCATCAGTCTCAATTATCTTGAACACCTTTACATTTGAAGGGTCCATCCTCGTTGCTTTAGATATGTTCAAGTTATCTTTAGTAGAAAACCCTAACCTTTTTAGCTCTATTGCTAAATATTTTGGATAGTTTGCTTCAATGGGCTGAATACTATTAGTAAATTATTCCATATGCTCTTTTGCTGCCTGCTGGAAGCTCGAGCACATCTTCTCAGATACCTCACTAAAGCCTGCAATTATATCAATATGTGATTTTCCTTTTCTCTTACGCACTGATTGAGTGATAAAATTTAAAGATTGATTGACACTCATTGGAGAAGGTAAATCTTCAATCCCAATTGCTTCATTTTCTTCATCCAAGTTCATATCATTTGTCATATCTTCAGCTACTTGTGATGCTTTACCAGTAGCACGATATTTTCCAAAAATATTTAGAAGTCTATCATAGATGGGAAATGATTTGTCTCTTCAACCTTCAGCCTATTTGTTACTCTAATGAAACAAATAAAAATATTTATAATAAACTTAAATTAAAATAGTGAGAAACAGTTAAGACTATAACATAAATAAGTAAGTTAATAAATTATAACCTCAACATATGCTTTCCAAGCCTTATTACTATCGACCTCCACACACTTGAGGGTATTATTCCATCCAAATCCGTTCTTACTCAATATATCATAAATAATTCCATATTGTTTCTTCCACTTCTTCAACTTGGATTCTATATGTGGGTTAATCTTTAATCCTGATTCGGGGCACTTTTGAGCTAAGGATCTCTCAATCATTGTCATCATTCCAGCCTTGAAAGAGCCCGTGTCATAATATTGACCACGAGCAATAACATCATCTAAGATGTCTAACAACGCTTTCTCCTCTTCTCTAGTCCAAACACGTCTACTTCCCATTCATATATAACCATAATCTTTACAATTTATAAATAACTCATGCAAAATAAGTAGTCAATCCATAAACATTCCATAATAATAATAATCCATAATAATAACAACCAATTTATAAAAGTAGTAAACTCATAAGTAATCCATACAAAATAATAAATTCTTTAAAAATAAGTACTAATTCATATCAATATTAAACAATTCATAACAATATTAAACAATCATCTAACAATATTTATTCAGCATGATTTGCTCTCCATTCATCAAATATTTGTCTAGCCAAATCATCTCTTCATGTAGTCCACTGGCTTGACGATGCAATTGATCTAATCACATCAACCTCTACATTATTAATAGTTGGTGACAAATCATATATTGTTTCTATTGGATCAATTGACATCTCCCTTCTAATAAGATTATGTATAAGACAGCATGCCATAATAATTCGATTTTAAGTCTTAATCGGATAGAAACATGGACTTCTTAAAATTGTCCAATGTATTTTAAGAATTCCAAAACAACGTTCTATGACATTGCATGCAGATGCATGCTTCATGTTAAAATATACTTCAAGAGTCACCGGTACAGAACCATCCCTCCATTCTAAGAGATGATATCTTGTTCCTCTATATGGTGTAAGAAATCCTTCACCATTGCTATAACTAGCATCCACAAGATAGTAGTAACCTAACATTCCAAAAATATCTATTATTAGTTTAGGTTAAAATAAATTTACATATTCTTTTTTATTTTTTTTTAAGGAAAATTCTAAGTCTTACCACTAGGTACTCTTAACCCATTAGGCCTACTTATTGTATCACGTAGCACCCTTGAGTCAGAAGCTAAACCTTCCTATCCAGGTAGAACAAATATAAATTCCATATTCTTTGAACAAACTCCTAACACGTTGGTTGCAATTTCACCCTTTCTTGTTCTGTACCTTGGCTTATCAATTTCAGGTACACGCATTCTAATATAGGTACCATCCAATGCTCCCAAACAATTCTAAACCACAATAAAAATTGCATAACTTAAATTCTAATAAAAGAAACATGCTACAAACAATTACATTAATTTTTTTATATTAAACCAAATAAATTAATACCTTAAACATTTTCCATCTATCATCAGTGCAATTCTCAGGTACTGGGTCCGGCTTCTTAAATAAAATGTGATGTAATCGTATAACTACACTTAACACCGAATTAAAGTACCTACTAACCGTCTCCCCTAACCTATAGAATCTACTAACAATAGTATGATTTTTTGCATGGTGAGCTAGTATGTGCAAAAATATGCACACTTGCTCCTCTAATGTAACCAATCCATCTTTCTTAATAGCATCATCATGGTGTAATAATTCACATAATATCCCTAATGTTCTCCTATCTATCCTAAGTTGACTAATACAAAAAACATCACTTTCCAATAGTGTGTTTACAAATGACAAACGTGTTTGTTGATTTGCAAATACTCTATTGTTCTTGATAATATTTCTCTCATAATACCATGCCACAAACATATACAATAAAGTACCCATCATCATACAGATAAAATAGTTTTCCATCTCTAACTCGTTTGTAATGAACATCGCAATAAGCTTCCTTTGATCCATATCTAACATTTATGAGGAAAAAAAAAACAATATTAATTTACATAAGTGATAAAAAAAAAAGTACATGTGTTTGGAATTAATTTTATGTTGAACTAATCCCAATAAATAGAGAATCATATTTTTAACAACAGAGTTAAACCTAAATAACTGCACATTACTTAAGCCTAAATAACATATTAATTTCTTATTATATCTTATTTATCTTTTGTCGTTTATAATAAAGTTCGATTAAGAAAATATATATATATGAAAAAAAGAAAAGAAGTGTCAAGCTACGGCTATGGTTCAAAATCAAAGTTCAAAATCATATCAAAAGTATAAAAAATATATACATATAAACAAATTATTTTATTAATATATTAAAAGTATAAAAACTATAGTTAAAAAGTCTTGGTCTTAGCCTTGGTCTTAAGGCAGCTAGTAGTTAAATTAATTTGTCCATGCACTCATTTTCAAAAGAATTTATCTAGCTAGTAGTAATCTAATGGAAATTTATTGGCATTAACTTTTTAGATTTCAATTTAATAATGTTGTTCATTACTTTTGTCAAAGAAATTTATGCTGGACTAAACAAGTTCAATACAAAGTCACTCGTGAGCGCATTTGTTTTGGTATCAATTCATAGTAGACAAGCAGAATAGAAATAAGGATAACATAGTGATATATTTAATAACAATCACACTTTAGTGTAAGTAATGAGTGACCAAAATTTTCAAACTAATATAATATGGGATCAACAATTATATGAAAGAAAACTGAAAAGTTACAACAAGAAAGCAGTCAAAGAAAAAATTGATTTACTAGAACACTGAAACACTAGAAATATTCAATTCCACCAGTGGACAATTACTCTGTGATCTGTGACTTCAAGTATTATATCAAACCACATTAAAAAAACAGCAATTTGGCCATTGGAATCAAGAGTTTTAACTTCAAACTGCAGCTTTTAAAGTTAAAGCACAAGTTGTACTCTAGGGAAGCTTGAATATTGCAAATTAAACAGCTGGAAAAGGTAACATGTTCTTACATCAATTTATCAAGAAATACAATGTCTATTTGTTTTAACATTTATACATCCTTAGATATGTGTGCAACAACTTTTTAGAGACCTTTTTGAGATTCTAGACCCTTGGTTGACATAAAATCTTGCCCCCTCACAACAATTTAAATTGATAGCTTTAAAAGGGTTGCATAAAGCTGGTATTACACATAAAAATATGCCTAGCATTAACATAGATACAGAGTAAATGACAGTCTCAAAAAATGCTTGCCAGTGATTAGTGATAAGCACTCACAATCCAGACTACAAAATCCAATTTAGAACATAGCCGAAGACCTGACCTTAAGCCTTTCACAAACTAACAGAAGTAAAAACGCTACAACTCATGGATCATCGTCTCTACCAAAAGTCTTGTAAACTTCACAATCTCAACACCCAACACTCAACTAAGTGGATAAAACCTTAATAGTTATTTTAAGTTTAACAGAAGAGCAAAATCAGTAGCTTAAGACAAACATGCATTAAAATTAAATGCCAGGGAAGTAACATCATTCAAAACCCCTAAAAGAGAAGGCAATGAAAGATTAGATTCCCAAAAGAAAGAAGGCAACGAAAGAAAGAGACCCACAAAAGAAAAAATAGATAATTACCAAAACCAGGAGCATAGAAAGATCAAATTTTTAAATGTGAAAAAATCAACAGATCCATGCAAGAGAAAGCTTATCTGAGAAAGAAATCAAGAGACAGCGATATCGACGGGGATTTCTACCTGAGATCAATAGCGAGATCGACGACGAAATTAACAGAGAGATCGACAGCAAAATCAACAACGAGATTGAAGATGAGATCAACGGTGAGATTGATGGCGAGATCGACGGCAACTATGATAAGAGGGCGAGCGACAATAGCTATGGTAAGAAGGCGAGCGACGAAGGTAGGGCATGATAGATCAACTGTCCCACTTTAACCAGTCCAAATGGGGGGTTAGATTATCTGTCTGTTACAACATCCACCCTTACTAAATTATCTCCCTAAACTTTTTGTCCAAGTGTCTACCAAATATAAGACTGGACTAATTTTTGGACAAAATTATCCTAGTCCCAGTCAATCCGGGTTGCCAAACATGGCCCTAATTCCTTACTATGTAGACATATTTTAAGTGAGGAACTATAATTTTTATAGGAATTCATAACTTTTTGGAATTATTATTACCGATGTGACTGGTTAGCGGAGAAAAGATTAAAATATCACCTTGTTTCCTCTCTAGCCCCTCACACTGTTCTGTGTGTCACTAATGCTTCTGACAAAGGTTATGCATGTCGGATGCACTCCTAGTGTACTAAGTAACTACCATGCAACCCACTTCCCCAATTCCTCTTTTTCACGTTATAGTTGTACTATGATCTGAACAGTTGACATTTTTTAGAAAAAATTAAATATTTTTTGACTTCTTATCCTAACTGTTCAAAAAAATTTTGTCCAATCCTCTTGGGTTTCCTACCATCGGGCAATATATTATACATTTCCAACCCTAACTTATCCCTTCTCCAGTGTTTTTCTTTTGTAGGCTAACCCAATTGCTCTTTTTTTCCCTATTTCCTTCTTCTTCTTGCTTCTCTACTATTACCTCCATTACTTCCGTTGAAATGTTTATGTCTATTACGATCGACCTGAAATGTAGGTTTTTTTTAATTATTATTATTCTCCCTTGCTTTTTTATTGGTTTTTCAGGTAAAAGGCATAACCTTAGATGATAATTATTATTGGAAGAGGGTTCTTTTAGGAGTCATAGAACTAGTTTTAATCCTTTTCCTTTTAATCTTCTTTTCTCATAAGCATGAGGATAAGAAAGTCCATGAAGAGACTTGGTAGGAGAAATTTTGAAGAAAAGTTTGTTCCTATTATAACAATCAGTGATGACCCATCTAACTACTCTAGTCCCCTAGGTTCCCCTATACGTTCACCCATACATTCTCGTATACACGCTCCCATTCCTGAAACCCTTTGTAAACGATTTCCTTAGTTTAAAGGATTCCCTAAGTACACTCCCCTCAACTAGGTTCCTTATATTCAAACAGTTCTTCAAACTTAGATTCTTATTTTGGTTTTGATTATGAAGGTTCTAACGAGCCTATTTTTGTCACTCCCTTGGCGACTAAATTTTATTCTCCTAGGAAAAACTCACCTGCTGCCACTTACTCTCCTAAAGTTAAGCTTTTGATGTGGAAGATGAGCAGCAAGTCAAGTAACTCAGAGGTTTTCCATAATGACAGGGTGGAATTAAGGGTGAAGGATGAAGGAAATTCCTTCCTCACTGCTAATGACAGAGACATGACTACCTAAGATGTAGAGGACGATGTAATAACGTTTTGCACAAAATTGGAAAGTGTGGAAGAAATGGATAGCAAATAAATGCCTAACCTAAATATTAAGTAATAGGACTTTAGTTTAGGTAAGGGAAAAGGCCCTCTAGGTATATTCAAATAGTAGATTTGGGTTCCTACAAATCAATAACCTATCAGTCTTACTAACAAGGGAAGGATACCCTTAGTAGAGAGTGCGAAAGATTCTTTGTTAAGCGACCAAGAACTTCCCTTCCTAACTAAACTTCTTTTCCCTTATCCTCCCCATCCTTCCTCACGTTTAGTCGGGATTACCTTCTGTGAGCCTTCTTCAAGTCTTGTTTCATCAGGAGGTCAACGATGCTCTACATTACTCCTTAGACTTCAACAACAGCAAATCGATAAGCAACTCAATAATCAGTTGGGTGTTTATTTTTTCAATCATTCTTAAAAGACTCCTACCTTCATAAAAACCTTCCTCAATAAGCTTCTACATCCGAGTGGGTGATTTTGAAACTAAAACTTCAGTCAACAGATTCTCATCCAACCATTTTATCCCGATTGAACTAGAATCTAAATTGGATAGCATTCCCTTTATAAAGGAGAGCAGTGACTTACCTTGGACTGTCGCTTTCATTCCCCTCCATTCTTCATTCCGAATATGTGGAGAAATTCAGACAATATTATGGCGTGCTAGGCTCAGTGGGGATACACCTTCTTGGACCCGACGAAGTCATCACTCGTGGCGAAGTAGGTCTTCATACAGGAGCTTTTATTAAAGGTCCTAGACTTCCCTTTCATCCTTTTATCTTTTGGATCCTTAGTGAAACCCAATTAGCTCTTGGGCAACTAAGTCCTAATACATAGATGTTGCTAATTAGTAGTTTGGTCTTGTGGATGGATACTTTCGATAATGAACCTACACTGGAAGAGGTCCAACCTCTTTCTCCCTCTGTCAAATTATTGAATGTCATGGCCAATTTTATGACTATAATTAGGAGGATTCCAATGTGATCTCTTATCCCTTACCGTTAAAAGTTGGAAGGATTATTGGTTTTTCTTAAATATTGGATAGGAGTTGAACCCTTTAAGCAAGGAGCATACTCATCGTGTTCCCTGTTACTTCAAAGCTCCTATAAGGCCTTGCCAATGCCCAAAACTTGATGGAGACAACCTGATAAGGATGGAGACTATCCGCAGCTTTCCTGAAGAAAAGAGGAATTCTATATCTCTGACTTCTTTGGATTACTTGTATAATTATGGGCTGGATAGTAAATTAGATATGATAAAGGAACTCCCCTTTATCTTCATTTCTCTTTTCTCTCTTTCTCACTATTTTGTTTTGTCTACACGTGAGCTTATGTTCTCAATGAACATTGTTACATTTTAGTTGTTTCTTCTACCTCCCTTTTTTTTTCATATATAAGTATCTGCACTAACGTTCTTTATTTTGCTCTATTTTACTCTTCATTTTTCGATAAACTATTAGCAATGACGATGTCCCCTCTCAAGCTCAGCAAGTCGATGGTCCTGCTTAGCCTGATGCCAAAGAGGAAGCTTCCACTCTTGATGATGCCCCAGTAATCATTATCGCCAACAATCCTGCTAACGGGTCCTAGGAGAGAATATAGATACTGCAAGGGTGTGAGATTTTGAAGAAGACCTCTATGTATTTTTAGAACAATATTATGAATTCTTGTCCGTTTATTGTTGATTTCTTAAACATCCAATTCTTCTCTTTCTTTCTTTTTTCTCTCACCATTTATCATTAAGGAAGACAATCAATGTATATTGGTGGGTGATTCCTTTCTCACACTTTATTTAAAGGGGAAAACAACAATTTATATGAGTATGCTTTCTTACATCATTTATGTGGGCGATTGCCTTATATATTAATCATATTTTACATTATTTATTCTGTTATTATCCAACCAGTTGTGTTGCTCTGGATTTTATTATCATCCTTTTTCACACACATAGACAACCGCTTGATGGATCATTTTTGTTATTTGGAACATTAGCATGCTTCGGCTTTATGGTGGAGAGTATCCGTTATATACCCTCGCCCCTGGCGCTAATTGAAGCAATTGGAGAAGTAGGAGAATGGTGTTATAAATAAGAGAAAACACAATAAATCAAAATGATTGTCATCATTTGTATTAAATTGTTGCTATCAGTGAAACAATTGTGTTAACTGGTAATACGCCTCATAAAGGAAGACCATCTAAGGACCATATGTCTCAAGTGGAAATTACAAATCTCAGCTTATTACATAAGGTCATGTTTTGTATGCAGGAAATGAGAGGATAAAAAAGAAGATGATGAAGATGATCAAATCGGAAAAAAGAGAATGTGATAAAATTATTCTGTGTTTGATGCTGACCAGAAAAGAAAAAGATTGCATATACTGTGTTTAGTGCACATGAGATAGGATTAAAAAATATATTATTTAAAATTAAATTTCTACAAAAAAAATTTAAAATATGTATTTACATTATATAATATATATTTATATTATACTATTTCAATTAATTTTAAATTTTTAAAAATAATTATAGTGGTGAATAATGTGTACATTTTATCAAATTTTTTTTTTATTAAAAATAATTATAGCTTTTTCGGGTTTAATTAATAATCACGAAAACAAAAGTCTTTTATGATAGCATATAACATGATGAACAAAAAATAGCATCCAAGACATCCACTTTTGTTATCCAAGACATCCACACGAAATATGTTTTTATTTCTATCAAACAACTTTTACAATTAAATACTTCCATCCAATGTAGATGTCTCATATACTAAGTTAGTCATTTCCTCTCTATTTTATTCATTTCAGTCTCCTTGGTAAACATCTCCAAAAGTAGGTGTACTCACACCAGAAACCAGCTCCACTAAACAAAGCCAACAGACAAAATGCTATATGTTTTTATCATTTATGTAGCAAGCTAACTTTCAAATCTATTATTCAAATTAATTCCATAATCTTCATGCTGGTAAGGTGCTTGATGAATTTCACAAAACATAACTACAAAAAGCAGCAAATCAAGAATGAATATAGCTTATCAACCCACCATCATTTCACAATCACAACATGTATATATTTAACAGAAACGTAAAATCCATAAAAAAATTAATCTCTAAAAAATTAATAGATTTAACAGAAATGTAAAATCCAAAATAGATTTAACAGAAACATAAAATCCACAAAAAAAAATTAACAAAAAAATAATACTCATGAGTAAACGTAAAACCCAAGCCTCAATGAACAAATTTACAAATACATTAAAAAAAGATTCCTAAAATTCTGAAATTTAAAAATTCAAAAATTTTCCAAAATAGTGGAAGATAAGTCCAAAAAGTTGTAAAAATCTTTTAAAAGTTACTGCTTGATTAAGAGATTGAAGCAGATCGACGAATCGGACAATGATGGTGTGGGTGGATCGGCTATTTGGCTGCAACGACAATCTAGGACGATGAGGGATTGAGGCTGTGACTATGGTTGTGCGGCGGCGATAGCGAGTTATGGTTTGGCAGCGATGATGATGGCTAGTGCTAAGAGAATGCGACCTAGTGTGGTTTGTGTTTCAACAGATCATGAATGAATTATTATTATTTTTTTATCCTAGGAAATCCCATGAAAACGGGTAGGATAAAGAGTTAGTTGAAAAATTTGAAAAATAAAAATCCATGATTTGTTATCCGGGATTTAACTTTGGCCCACTAAACATTGGAAAAGGATAAAATGAATAGTTTTCCTATCCTCTCCTCCATCATCCCAGCTACCAAACACACCCCAAGTAACTTCATAGAAAAAGAAGAAACAAATTACAACTTGAGAGTTATTGAGAGAGAAGTATATCCAGTAGTAATACTTGCATAATTGGAGTAATTAGAGTACCATTAAGGTTCTGTAGGTGATATGTGCTTGTGCGAACAATGTCAGCAACTCGATAAAGGCCTTTCTAGGTGAGAACCAGGGAACCAACATTCAGTTCCTTGGTGTTAAGTGTGACCTTCCTCAATACCAAATCTCCCATCTAAAAAACTTTAGCTTTGACCTTTGAATTATAGTATTTTTCTAATTGTTGATAATAAATTCCCCTATAGAAAGATTATTTATTAATGGAATTCGTTCTAGACTAAATGACTCAATGATTATCTTAATTTCATCAGGGAGACACGTAGTCTTTACTATTTAGGAAACCACTGGTAGATTTATCCCTACTGGAAGGAAAGATAAGCCTTACCTCATATTACTTATAATGAATTACCTAACTAACCGCAAGAAGAGAGAAAAAAGCTACCATTGATAATGCTATGTGTTAAGGTTCAAAGTGGGAGATCCGATTGATTCAGAAGCAGTAAGAAAAGGAAAAAAAAAGGGCTCTCTCTAGCTAATTCTCATGAGCTTCTTCTTCCTAAAAATATTCTTTTGAAAATGTTCTCTGTCTAAGAAAAAATGCTAACTTGAGTGTTGGAGAGTTAAACCGAAGGCCACCTTCCTCCTCGATTTGGCTTTCTAACCTTTGTCTACTCATTGTTTAGCTTAGGTAAGAAGAGATTCAACTTTGATTCATCCTTATTTGGCTAAATTCATACAGATTGATCCATAAATCTTATCTAAATACATTCTCCTGGAAATTTGGAATTGAAACTCGAGGTTACATTTTTTGTGTGATGAGTTGCGTAAAAATGAGCCTTACAACATTGCCACCGTTTATGTCAATTGACACAAAATCAATTTATGACTCAACCAGTATACTTAGTATTATATACTTAGTATTACTGACAATTTTACGATTGTTTTCTTGATGTTTGTAATTTTGAGCTTCATGATGGTTTTCAAATGAGTTAGTTAGATATGGAGTGGGTTATATTTGTTTGGTTTTAAAATTGCTAATCAGCTTACTGGTTCACCTAGATCTCCTTTTGATTACACTTTGGGCTGAATCAGGTTTCTTCAAATTAGAACAACCGGTATCATCCCCATTGAAGAATGCAAGTATTGATGCAGAAGCGGCTAAATCTGCACTTTAAGGAGCCCATCATCGGGATGGGGTACTAGTCACTGACAATACCCTTCATTCATAACAATGCCTTACTGCTTCTTAATTCACAATAGGAGCCAATTTACCCACATCCTAGGCGCCTACTACACTCACTCAACCAGCATTACAAAGAGTCGAAGATGGCTTATGGTAGCACCAACCCCAATTGCAGACCTATAGATCGTACTTAACCGAATATTGGGCGTCTAAATTCCCCTGAGCATGTGGCCAACGAACAGCTAGCGGCACTTTTGCCTATTAATCTACCTATACCAGCTATGCAAATCCCAACTGAGGGCCCTAATAATAATGTTCACCAGGACATTCCTCTTCAGGAAGACAAAGGAAAAGAAAAAATAATCCCATAAAGGAGTTTCCATGCTAACTAGAGGCACCACCCTACTCAGCCAAAGTGCATCCCTTCTCATGTTGAAGGTCCATACCAAGAGGTTGGTTACAATAATCCCTCTTCCTTACCAACATTACATAAAAGTGACCTTTGACACTATTGCTACTCATGTTCCCTAGCAATGATTTTATCACATTTGTGACGAGAGTGTCACTTCCACTGCCATGTGTAAAGTTTTTCCTCTCACTTTGTTTGGCACGACATGCATATGGTATGCTAGCCTCAAGCTTAAGTCTATTGCTAGTCTATCCTAGCTACTGACATTGTTCGAGAATCATTTTGTCTTAGTAGTAATCCTTAAACAAAGAATGTCACATTTTTGAGCTATTACTTAGAAGGACTCTGAACCCCTTGAGAAATTACATTAAATGATTTAATGACAAAGTTTTGAAAGTTGAAATCCTGCTAGATGATGTTGCCATATAAATATTTTTGCAAAATCTTAATGATGATAGTTACAAATGGTACCTTCACACCGGATATGCATTGCTTTCCTCCTTATACATTGGCTGATTTGATAGCCAAAGCTTAAAAGGTTACAACAGCAGAAAAATATAATGCAACTCGACATAAAAATAAAACCAAGCTTAATTCTAAGGAAGCATAAAGGCAATATCAAATAAGGAATCAACTTGACACTGGACGAGATAGGCCAGAGAGGGATGATAATGCTCGATGTCCAGCAAATCCTTCGTACAACAACTACACTAATCTCAATACACTTCGGATGGAAATTTTAATGATTTGGAAGGCTGCAACATTCTTCATCAACTACCACCGCTACGAACCCAAAAGGTAAAACGAAGTCGACACAAATATTATCGTTATCACCATGGTCACGGTCACCAAACTAAACATTGTTACAAGTTCAAGATGGAAATAGAAACTTTAATTTGTCAGGGAAGACTGAGGAATATGTGCATTAGCAGCCTCATCAACCTCTTCCTCCATTACCACTAGGTCAACCACCAAAGGATCGACCCTAAGTCCAACCCCTCCAAGGCATCCATACTATAATTGAGGGGTCTAGCCCAGCAAAACAATAAAGTAGAGCATGGAAGGCATATACAAGGGAGGGGTTGCAACCCCTTATTCCAGTTATCAAACATCATACAATTTATTCAATAAATATAACTCCCACAGTGAATGTTCTGTTAACATTTATGAACGAAGACCTATAGGGACTGTACCTTCCTCATGATGATGCCATTATTATAACTACACAGATTAGCAACCACAATGTCCATTGGATCTTAATGGACTGTGGTAGTTTTGTTGAAGTCCTATTTCTCGACGAATTTGACCAATTAGGCATTCATCAAAATTAACTGAAGCCAGTCACTACCCCACTGTATGGATTTTCTAGAATCCCGGTGATGCCTAAGGAATCTATAGACATACCAATGACAGTGAGAGAGCTACCATGCTAAGTCACACATGTTTTCAACTTTTTGGTGATGCTTTGTCCTTTAACATACAATGCCATAATTGGATGACAAATACTAAACAATTTAGGGGTTGTGACATCCACATATCATCTAAAGGTTAAGTTCCTAACAACAACAGATTTAAATAAGGCATGTCGTAAAGATAGCTTTCCTCTCCCACAAATAGACTAGTTGGTAGGCTCTACAGCAGGACACGCCTAGTTGAGTTTTATGAACGCCTACTTAGGATATAATCAAATCAAAATGCATAAAGCAGATCAACATCACACTTCTTTCGTAATAGATAGAGTTCTATATTGTTATACAATTATGCCTTCCGGCCTTGAAAATACAGGAGCGACATATCAAACACTAATCAACAAGATGTTTTAAAAACAAATATGTAATACAATGGAAGTGCATGTCAACGATATCCTTGTCAAAAGGATTTTGGCCAAGAATCATATTATAGATTTCCAAGATATGTTTCAAGTGTTATGACATCATAATATGAAATTAAATCCGTCCAAATGCACATTTAGAGTGGCATCCCGCAAGTTCTTGAGTTATATGGTAAAACAAAGGGGCAATGAAGGGAACCTGAAAAAAATTCAAGCTCTCCTCAACATGAAGTGTCCATCTACTGTTAAAAAAGTCCAATGCATAACAAGGAGGATTACAGCTACAAACCATTTTTTTTTAAGGGCAACCGATCTTGTTTACCTCTATTAAAAGTTCTTACAAGAAAGCATAAATTCTAGTGGATGGACCTTCATTGGAAGAAGACAAACCTAAATAAGACCCTTCTCTGACTCCCTACTGATACTAAGTGATCTTTGATAGACACTCTTTATGGATGGTTCTTCCAAGCAGATAGAGAATGGACCATGTTTAGTACTAATATTGCTAAACCCCTGAGAACATCCAACTTGAGTATGCCTTGTAAATGCAATTCAACGTGTTCAACAATGAGACCGAGTATGAAGCACTAATTTTAGGGTTAAAGCTAGTTAAAGTGATTGGAGTAAAGCACCTATGTATATACAACAAATCCCAATTAGTGGTTTGTCAAGTTACTTCTCAATATCATGCAAAGGAGGAATGAATGGCCTCCTATCTCTAGATGATCATGACTTGAAGAATGGAACATTACTCAGATTCCACACTTAAAGAACTCCAATTCAAATGCACTGGCCAAATTAGCATACAATGCTATACAAGATTTAGTAAAGAAGACTCCACTAAAATACTCAACAAGTCGAGTATTAACATTTAGCCATCATATGTTTTGATCTCCACGATATGCCAGCGAGGAACTAGATGATCCATTGATCAAGTACCTCATTTCTCATCAAGTTTCAGCCACAAATACCGCAGAACGAAAGAAAGTTCAGGCGTTAGGCTACTTTTTTTTTTTTTTGGTAGAAAATAGACATTGCATTAGCACAAAACAGTCAACCCAGGAAAAGGTTTACACAAGAGCAGCAGCCTGCTCAGCAGTAATAATATCCAAAATACTAGAAGGAATTAATCCTAACGAAAATTCATCAAAAGTAAAAACACAATTTGTAGAAAGGGCCAGTTTTGCAGCAGCATCTGCTGCCAGGTTGTTGTTCAGGCGTTAGGCTACTTATTATGTACTTATTGATGAAATTTTATACAAAAGGTTATATACAATGCCATACTTATGGTGTTTGGCCCCACACAAAGCATTGTATGTCCTACATGAAATTCATGATGGAGTCTGTAGCAATCATACAGCTGAACGGTCATTAATGCACAAAAATCCTGACACAAGGGTATAATTAACCAACTTTCGGCAAGGATGCAATGGATTTTTCTCAAAAAATGTGACAAGTACAACTCCAACCATAGAAGAGTCTTGTCCATTATCAACTCATGGCCTTTTGCCCTTAAAAATAAAGAAGTATGGTGTAATTCCTTAAAATACAAAGTATTGTTTAAACAAAATATCAAAATAGAGAGAATATTAGTATAAATTTGCCATTTTTTATTTTTAAAATTCTTAAATATTTTTTAAATATAAAAATATAGCATACTTTTCTCTAAAAAGTCTATCCTGTCATGTAAAAAGTCTAGTGGCCTCCCGACAATCAAATACTCAATATAAAATAACACATATATCCCACAATCACATGAATGTGCTTGTTGCAAACATAGTGATCCATATACTCAATTCATAGTGAATGCAATAAGAATTGAGCTTCCATTTTACCTAAGTTTTGGACGGTCCACATAGAATCCATCAACACTCAGCAGATATGGAAATAAGACTACATACAACTCCACATTATTCATTTGGAACCAATCCTAAGTTGCATTACAACTATTGTCATATATCATCACATGTTGGTTTACAAGATCAACCTCAGCCGCATACCTATGTTTGTTTTCATTGTTGACAAGAACGTAAACCTACAAGAAAAATATAATAAAATTAAAAAATTTATATAATAGAACAATATTCAATTAAAACAAATATCGTAGGGACGATTAATAAAAAATTATAACTTACGTAATCCACATCTCTCCAGTTATGTGAGAGCAAAAGTGGCACTCCCTTCACGTAGTTAGCAACTGTATCATCATTCATGTCCAATGTCCAATCGCATGAAGAGACCTCTAGTCTATCTCTTGGATGAGCGTACCTTATCGACGTTATTTTTTCATCTGCATTGTGACGGTAAAGTAATGATGCCTACATCTAACAAGGAAAATGTTAAGAATAATTTAAATAAAAAAGTTAATTCACTACAAAAAAAATGACCTTCAGCCACGAGCACTTTTTCGTATCTAAATGCAGGTTTTCGTAGCTGAAAGGGTTTTAGTTACAAATATTGTTCGTAACAAGGTCGTAACTGAATGAGCGTAACTAACTGGTCTGCAGCCACGAAAAAAATATTCCGTGACTAAATACTGCCATTCAGTTACGAAAATATTTCGTAGCTCAATGTTTTAAAAATCGTATATGAGCTTGATTTCGTGGCTAACTAAAAGCCACGATTATTAATTTTGTAGCTGCAAATCTACTACAAAATTATAAATTTGTTGCTAAATTGTTAGCCACGAATGTAAATTTTGTAACTAAATATTAGCTACAAACTAATTTTTCTTTGCAGGAATCCAGCTACGAATATTAATTTTGTGACTATATTCAAGTAGTTACGATTTATATTTTATGGGTAAATTATAAACACAAATTTATTTTCATTCCAAAATTACAGCTACGAATGTTAACTTTCAGCTTCTTTCACTGTTACAAAAATTCATGGCTTTTGTATTGCCAGCTACAATTTTTTTTACATAATTGCTAATAATAATTTTAAATTTATTTTCATAATTATTATTATTTTTAATTGCATATTCAATTAAAGACCAATACACTTGGTATTAAACTACATATATTTGATAAGCATGTCCCTATCTTTGCTCAAATGCATAAATTATATAAAATATAAACAAGTACACAATGTTAATATAATTGACCTTACTATATTATATTAAGTACACAATTACCATAATATAATATCATGTTTTCTTTGTTCCTAAGATGATAACAAAGTCATTCTCCATCATATATATATGTGATGGAGAATGACTTTGTACAGCATTACATTGTAATAGTGATTCCTCCATTCGATCTTGTTGAGCTCTTAATTCTTCAATTTGTTTTGTTAACTCGTTGTTCTTTTCTTCAGCAGCTCTTGCTCTATCTTCAGCCTCCTTCCTTCTTTTGTTAAGCAATTTGTCCTTTTCATAATATCCATGACAGCATACTGTCACACCATTGTCAACTTGGAAGCCCATTTGCTTCATTATACCAGCAAGGACTTGCCACACATTAGTAAATACTAAGCAATTTTTCAAGAAAAATCCAAGAAAGTGACAAAATGGAACAAAACCTTGCTCTGATAGCATACTTGGACATGACTAACAGAGGAACACTTGCCCCAACTATGGTTATTTTTGCCACTCAACTTGTACGAGGCCATAATCTCCAATTCTTCAAGTACTCTGCTTCATTTCTCACTACTTCAACCCAGGAGGCAAACACGCTTAATATTGTTAGCACACAAGCAATGAGATTAGTAATTAATGATGTTTAACATAATCAAACTTTATAAGAATCTATCATGCCCAATCAAATCAAGTATAACATCTGATGAACAAGATTTTAAATTCAAAACTACAAGCTGAGATAAATACATACCAATAGCCTGTGCCTAAAGTATAAAGAGATGCACATATCAACATATAGATGCAGCCACAAACTCTAAGACAACAACAAGAAATAGTAATAAAAGTGATTGCAATGAAATATTCATTAGGATAATAAAGCATCAATTACAATAATAAATGTCTAAAATAAATATAATCACTCTTCAACAGTAAAATGAAAGTGGAACATATTTATTATGGTGAACTTCAACATATTTTTGGTTTATTTTGTAATAATAATTACCATAACCATGAGTCATTATAACGTACAATAAATATTATTAGCTTACACTTTAACAAAATAATAAAAAGACCAAGTCTAGGGAATGGATGACATAATAAAATATATCTAAAACTAAAATCTTTTTCTTCAAAAGTTGGAAGAGTTTATTTATGTACCCAGCATCTAGTGCACTCTCCAACACTTGTGGTAGTAAACGCACAATACAGTGCCAGTTTGATATGTCATGTCCCATCAGCATTATTGTGAAGCATGAAAGATCTAAACTTTGGTGCATTTGTGTGTGCGCTAGCTACTACTACCCAGTATTTTAAGTAATTAAAACCAAAAAAATATCTCATCCCATCTTCAAGGCTATGTGAGTTTTATATTTCAATTCTTCATTTTTATCAAAACAATATAATTCATACTTAAGGTTGCTACAAGCTATGCCGCTACAATTTATCAGGCAAACATAGGCCATGATAACATATTGCAGATAATAAACAGCACATAAATCATACCACTAACTAGAACATCAAGAATCAGCTGACCCTAACATAAAATAATTATGAAATAATGTCTTACCATTGCTGATTTTTCCTGAACTCTGTAAGAACTGGATATATGTTCTCAAAAGCAGTATAGGTCTCATCCCTCACCTAAACAATCGATATTTAATAATGCTTGTCAATAAACATACCAAATGATATATGAAATAAAACATGCAGAACGAAAGAACCATGGCAAAATACTACCTTAGCTCCTGTAAGAACAATTTTTCCTGATACAGAGATGAGAAGCACAATCTTTGGTTGTTTCATTCAATAAATCAAACCTGGGAACAGTTCTGGTTCATACTGACCAGCATAATCGAAAGTAATTAGATCAAGAGCAACCATTCCCACACTCCAAAAGAAAAAAATTTGTAAACTTTGTTAGTTTGGTTTGTTTAGCAATATCAGGACAAGAAAAAACAAAAGAAAAATTGCAAAACATAGTAAGACCTCAACTATTTTGCCTCCAATTTCCCAAAAGACCAATCAAAATATCAAATGGTAATTTTGCATACACAGAAAACCATGCTAACACAGCTAAAAACCAAAAGAGAGAGAAAAAGAGATTACCTGAGCATCCGTTGTTCATGCACATCTTAAGGAGCTCCTGCTGAGTAAACTTCTGTGGACAGGCAAAAGTAGGGGCTCGCCACCTTGCAATGAACTCCGTGATTGAGAATCGTCGAGCCCTTCTTCTGACCAGTTTCTAAACTCCGTGATGCGCCTGTGCTTATTGAGGCTGACATCTTAGCTTCCTAACCTAATCAAAATATATACATTTAAAAAAAGCATAAAACTCATTTCAGAACGGTAAATTAGAGCCAGAAGGATATCAAAATATATACATTTAAAATGCATAAAACCCATTTCAGAAAGATAAACTAGACCCAAAACGATAAAAAATTCAAGAAAAATAAATCCTTTTTGTCAGGGTTTTGTTCATGAAAGACCGACTGATACTTGATGAGACCTTTTAAATTTAAGAAAGCTTAAACCTTTGCATCAATATTCAGGGAATGTTCGAGAGTTATGAGTAATTGGGCAATAAAAAAGGAAGCTATATCTTAAATCGTATATAAAATCTCAAAAAAGCATAAAGATCCAGTCAAAATTAAGTTGAACCAGAAAAGAAAAAAACAGAGCAAAGAAGCAGAATCATTGCATAGGCAAAGAGAAAACCTTTTTCCATGTCAATAAGAGGTGCTATGGTAGATGCGAATTGGTCTAGAGAGATGGCGGATGATTTCTTCTTGTCTTTCCCTCCCTCCATTACTACTCTTGCTTTGGTTACTGCGGTTCTACTTCTTCGTTGGGAAAGAGAATACAAGCCTTGCTGGTCTTGAGTGGCTTGGTAAAGACCATCATCGCGGTACATATGGGAGTGGGAGCTGGGTTCGGAAGGCGGCGAGCTTTGGGTTTGATCATGGATGGGCGGCGCTGGTATAGGCTTGTGAGGGGGAGTGAGCGAGGACAAGAGAGCTAGAAGGAGGGGAAATATTTAGGGTTAAAAAAGGATCTAAACGATGGCGTTTTGTTTCAAAATGATATTTAATTTTCAATCCATACCAGTCAGTGATAAGTTGGTGTTGTAGCTGTCAATTAATATCGTTTAGTTATAAAAAAAATTCGTACTGGTAAAAAAATAGAAGCCACGTCAGCTATAAAATTGGAGGGAAAATTGGCGCCAAAAAATTTTGGGTGTTTAGCTACAAAATCTAGCTACAACTGATGAGTCGTTACTAATTTGATCAATTTTTTTGCAATCAGTTACGAAATTATACTTTATAACAAAATGCAACCTTTTAGATACGAAGAAAAAAATTTGTGGCAAGGGTTTCGTAGCTAAATGTCATTTTTTTTGTAGTGATTAATGCAAAATTAATACTTAATATATAATTTTTAATACACTTACCGAGAAAAATATGTCTGTTATAGTGGGGAACTCCATCAGTATATCACTATGATCATGCACTCTCTTCCGAATATAATAGAGTACACAATTAATTTCCTACATTAAATTGACATTGAAAATTATTAGAAGTTATGTGTTTATAGTATTGAATATAAAATTACAAATTTAAAAGTGCTTACATCATCATCTAACCATGCTTCACACATCATCAAGGTGCATAACTTATTCTTCTCCAGCATCATAGTATCTAAATCATGACAAGATTTGCTTGAGTTATTCATGAACTCCATGAATAAAGTGCAATGACTTTCAACCTTGACCGGGTCGGATCAAATACAAACATTAGTGCTACCTCACATTTTGGTTGACCCATTCAAATCCACTATAGCAAGCGGTAGAGGTGATTTCAAATCCAAAAACGTCATGCATGGCGAATCAAGTAATGTCGACTTCTTTGGAACTCGACCAAACAAGGTTGTCTTTGTTGTGCATTTACGGCCTTTCACAAGACACCAAAACACATGATCCATGAAAGTCTCACTTGCTGGTGATTTATTAAGCAAAGTAGCAAAATCCGTGCTATATACAACTGGTAAATTAGTATATGGTTCCGCAGCCTGTTGCACACCTCCAGAAGCACAAGCCTTTATGCACTCATTCTATTAATTTTAGTAATAGTAAAATGAAAAATGTACATATAAACTTATAAATTTTAGAATGAAGTTATATCTCATGTTCTTCATAAACATCATAAGAACTAGCCATCAGCTCTATTGCCTCATGCACACCTCCAAATGAAGGAATCTGTATGCAATTATTTGTTAAAATCGATATATGTATATAAATAATAAAAGTTTTATGGTGAGTTCCAAATTTATACCTCATACCTTAATGCCAAAATGGTGGATAATGGCAAACATCTTCTTATCAGGCTCATGAAGCTTATTTTCCAACTAGTGCACATCTTCTGCAGTCACTTCCTCTGTGGTTACTGAAGCTGGATGTGCATGTACTATAGGTGCAGTCAATGTAAGCACATGGTCATCTGGTTGTACCATGTTGGAATGTGGATCAACATTCATTTGATCCACCTCCACAACCACTATGGTAGACCTTTATAATTACAGTATGCAATGTTGTTGAAGGAGGTGACGTAAGCCTCCTCCACAACCACTGATAGCAGACCTTTATAATTATGGTATGCAATTTGTTGAAGAAGGATGTTATGTACGCCTCCTTCTTTTCCTTCACTATGATGGTTAATACATTATTTATAGGATATTGCAAAATATACAACATAATTTAGTTTAAGAAACCATAAATCGTAACGCTAATAAAACAATGAAATATATAACTTAGAAAACAATTATACTTATATTTTGGGTTTTGAAATTTTCCTCTTGATAATATCGAAGTGGATCTTCCTTGAGAACTCCTAATAAAAGATTTTGGGACATTGATTTGCAAAATAATTCCCATAACCTAATATTATAGGAATAGGAATGATTTCAAAACCCAAACCTACACAAAAGGAAGTACAATTAAAAGATACTATAATAATAGAAGTACAATTAAGTAAACCAAATTAAAGTAAATATAGCAATGATTTTAATATATATAATTGAAATGTTAAGGGAAAACCATATAATGTGTACGTGTTCGAGGTGGTGTTGCGGTTCACTACATTATATAGGTATTTCATTATAAGGTCGAAAGACAATGAACCCCACAGATACCTCTCATGTATCTCCTTGATCTGAAAGAGCTTGAAGTGGTCATGGGTTATTGCTTTCCTCTTATCACCAAACAATAACACCGTCTTGAATAGATAAAACATGCTCACTCTAATGTTATCATCAACCTCGCTCTCATCGAATGGGTACATCTCGAACTTATTCATAAATTCCCTTTGTTTAAGTGTAACACTATTCCCAAAATACTTATTCCACATATTGTGGGTTAGATCACTAGTCTCCAAATATAATGGAAACTTGCAAAACTTCAAATTGGTCACGAATGAAAATACCTTACAGTCAAATCTTGCACCAATGCCCTGAAAGTTAAACTTGAGTACATCCAGCTCATCGCACTTGTTTTGTCAAACCAAAAAGCTGTGAACAACAATTGAGTTGAACATTAAAGACTTCATGTCAAGGAAATGGTGAAAGCATGTCTTCTTGAATGATGCAACACCATCGTTCTCAAGCTTACAACATATCAAATCGATCGTACTTGATAAATTTCATATATTGTTTACCTTTTGGGATTCTACGTGAGAATCAACATCCATTATTTATTTCCTTAAGATAGTCACCTACAAGAAGAAATGAAGAAAAAAAATTAAAAAACACAAGATAACTAATAATTTTAGTGACTGCAGCGGTAATTCTTGTCAACTAATATCGAGTCTTGTCATTAGATAGCGAGCAAACAATCAATGATTTTTGTCTATGTTAACTATCTTCACTATCTAATGGCAAGATCTGCCATATAATAGCAAGTTCTTGCAATCAATGGGCGAGGATAGTTTCACTTCAATATTACCTCGTTGTTTAACGGCGAGGCTCACTATAAAATAGCAAAGATAGTTCCAATATCTATTAAAATGGGAACTATCCTCGCCAGCTAATAGTGAGATCTCTAGAAATTTACTCGCTATTATATGGTGGGTCTCACCATCAAATAGCGAGGACATTTAATAAATATTACCTGAATGTTTTCTCCAAAAATTAGCGAGAACATTCAAATCTAAAAGTGTAAAATGGGTCATATTGTGCTAGCCCCCCATTTAAAAGTTGAATTGTGCGACTGCATCAAGGTTGGCCCATTTTTCTTCGGTCGCGCTCGTATTATAAAATATTAGGTCCAGCACAGACCATAGGCCCAAACACAAATGTGCTTGTGTTATGCTCATGTTGAGCATGTGTTGTGTCGCTCTGCATTTAGCATACTTCATAATCTTTTAAAATTATAAAATGAAAATTATAAAAATATAAAATAAAATATAATTGAAATGTGACTTTGAGTGTTATTCCATCCGATTAATTCTCATTCATAATAGGACTTCAATCATCAACTTTCATGTATTTTCTATACACATGCAATAAACACATATCATTTCATTGATAGAAAGAAAGTGTACAATCTATAAAAAAAATAAAAAATTCTAAATTTCACTAATGTCCATGGCCGAAACCTCTTTGGCAGTGAAGACTTTCTTAGATACCCAATGGTTAAAACTCAACAATCAAAATTTTAAATTACTATTTTTTCTAAGGCATCAAACACTACAACGGAAATGCTATAATACTAAAACGAAAACATTTATATATTTTCTTCAAAGTCACTATTTAAATTTGAACTTGGAAAATAATCAACCAAGTCATCCTTTCAATTTTGGGTCTGAAGTCTTCCATCTTCCTAATCTTTCATACACATAAGACAATCCAAAATGTCTGGTGCTAATCTTGTCCTTTGCTCGTCCAATACTCGATTACCTGCATTAAATGCAGATTCCGATACTACAGTAGACACCGAAGGTGTTAATAGATCACATGCCATGATGGAAAGTACAGGAAATATTCTTTTATGTGTTTTCCGCTAAGCCAATATATCAAATTTTTTCAGCTCTTCTTGAGTTAGAAAATCTATAAAATCTGTTTCCAAATATTTATACAACTCATTTCGTGAAAAATTTACATTAGAACTTTGTATTCCTTTTTTCGTAAGAATTGACCAAGAATATTGGTTTGACTTAAAAGAAACTAATGAAACATTATTTATAGTAGAACTACCAAATTTTGATTCACAAGCATTATATAAGGTAATTAACAAAACATTTTTATCATTTTTATCAATAACAAAATCTAATTTAAAAATTTAAAGCAATTTCATTTAGTAACACTTCAAATTCAACTAGTTTAATTCTAAAATCCATTATTGTAGCTAAACAGGAAATAGGTGGGATGCATTCCTAATATTTTCTAAACTTTTCTTCCATTTTACTATAAATTTCTGAAAAAGTAAAATTATCTCTATATTTAGCAAAAGTAGTACTAATATTACATAAATGATTAAGAACAATACAAGAAATTGGATAACAAATACCTGAACAAGCCATTGTTGCATTGTAGAAGATTTTCAAAAATTCCATGAACATAAAAGCAACTTCCCAATTTGTTTCACACAAAGTACTACTATCATACTTGTTATTGTAATAATCATTACTAACAGTGCAATGGTTTTGACAAGATTTTAGCATAAGAAAAGTGGAATTCCAACTTACTTTCATATGAGTTTTAAATTTTATACATTTCAAACCATATGTTTTATATAAGAAGAAAAATCTTATTGTCTAGAGAAAGATGAAGAAATATATAGAATAACTTTTCTTATTGTATCAATATGATTATTGATCAATTTAAGACCATCTTGAATAATTAAATTAATAATATAAAAAAATTGCTGTAAATTTTTTTTAAACATATCAATAGCAATATTATTAGAAAAAGCATTATCAAAAGAAATACTAAGAACTTTATCAACTATTCCAAATTCTCCAAATATATCCATGAGTTTTGGAAAAATTGCACTAGGATTATAAGGATATTCAAGCAAATGAAAAGCAATAATTTTTTTCATGTGAAATCCAACTAGAATTAATGTAATGTGTAGTCACACAAATATAACCTTATCTATTGACATCAATCCATAAATCATAAGTAAAAGACAAAACACCATTAAATTTTAAAAAATCACAAATAAATTTCTTTTTCATATCATTGAAAACTTTCAAACGATCGAATCTAATAGTATTTCTTGATACACTAACATATGCAGGTTGTAGAAAAAATTTAACAATATTTTCAAACCTAACATCTTCAGCAAAAGTAAAAGATTGTTTAGCTGCAACTATATACTTAGCCAAACCATCTCTCATTTTTTATTGAGTATGTATAAAGGTACCAATGTTACTTAAACTTTAAGTAAGTTGTGTTCTTTTAGGATCTTTGGGACCATTTTTTTCAATAGATTTTTTCCAATGTCTATCTAAGTGGCCAGCGCCACCTATGCTTTTACAACTTAAAGTTTTTTGCAACAATTACATATTACCATTAGCCCCAAATTACCTTTAGAAAAATTTTTTGGGCTATAGTAAAGTGATTTCATACATGTGATGTGAGACGCCTTTTCTTCTCCTTTAGTTCAAACACGTTTATTTTATCTTCTAATGAGTTGCTTGACGTCGAACCTTATATAGTCATTTGTTCTTCAATTGATGATTTGGAATTGGACCCTTAAGTTATGCCAAAATCAAACTCGTCAAATTCGAACTTTTCAACATCAATAATATGTGGTTCTATTTTTTTTAAATGCTTTTAGAGGAGAGAAAAGAAGATAATTGATAAAATTGAAGTAATTTATTTGAGACAATTTCAAAGGAGAGGAAAAAGATAATTTGTGAAATTGAAGTTGAAAAATTAACTATTTATAGAAATTTAGAGATAAAAATACAAAAAATAATAATAATAAATATTTATTTATTTATTATGAAATAAAGACTAATTATATAAAAAATAATGATCAAAATAAACTTAAAGAGTAAATTTTAATGTAATGGTTGTAAAAAAAAATAACGTTCATAAGGTGAGATCTCTCCATAACATTAATAAACAGTAAAAATAATTAATTTGAAGGATATTAAATTATCTATATTAGTAAAATTAACAATCAGTAAAAACAATTAATAAGGAGGATATTAAAATTATCCACATTGGTAATATATCTAATCAAATCTTTAACTTTAACCAAATCTAACCAACATTATCAATATTGGTAATCAAACATAACATAATTGACTTGGTTACAAATATTCATGATACAATGATTGTTATTAATCATCTCAATATAGGTCCATATCAAGCTAGAGCTATCACAGGCTCGTGCTGTTTGTGCCATGCTTAGGTTGTCACGGGCTCGTGTTGTGCCTGGCACGATGGGTCAAATGTGAAGGCCCAGGCATGGTACATTACATGCTTTGTGCTCGGCGCGATACGATTTTTATCGTGATGGGTCCATGTTGTGTCCATTTTTATCGTGCCGTGTTCGTGCTAGCCTGGCCTATTTTACACCTCTATTCATATTTGTGTTATTTGTCACTCGCCACCAAATGATGAGTCTTGTTTTTTATCACTTTAATATCCACAATTTTAAAAAAGAATGCAAACAAAATTGAACTAAAACACAAACAATATCATTCCAAATTTAAACCAATTAAACAAACAATACAATTCCAAATTAAATCACACTATTAAACCCCGATCAAACAAAAATCAAATTTTTGTGCATAAAATGTATAAATTCCAAATTTGAACCGGAACACAAAACTATATCATTCCAAATTTAAACCAATTAAAGAAACAATACAATTCCAAATTAACCCACACACATAAACCCTAATTAAACCAAACAAAAATCAAAATATTATGCTTAAAACGTACAAAATTCAAATTTTTTATTTATAAAAAACTTACTTTTTTAAGGTTTGATGAGTTGGGCACATCCACAGAGAGCGTGAACTCTTCAGGCATTTCAAATGACAAAGGTAGTTTGAGAAAGTGTAAGCATTTTTACAAAAATTATGGTTGGACATTAGCCCAAATGACCCTTAATTCATTCGAAACTTTCCTTGCCTGCCTACATTTTCAAACATAATATAGAATAGAATTATATAATCTTCCAATATGCACATGTCACACCTGGACATGTGGCACAACTCATTATCCCCAACTTTCCGCTTAAAATGATTTTAATTATATGATACCTAGAAAGGGTTCTCGCCCACCATATAAAGGCACATGATTTAAATGGCTAGCTGCCAATTAGGTTGTTTCTTGTTACTTTTTGAAAATGGAAAGGAACAAATAAAAATTGGAAACAAAACAAAGATGATAAAGTTGTCATTTTAAATTATAATGTCAATATTTATTCTCTAATATAATGTTAAAATGGGCAATCAAAATTTATTACCCCACTCATGGTGAAAAATATTACAATGCAAAAATAACTATGAACTTTTGCTTTAAAGAGTAATCCCACACCACCATGCACAGATTTCATGAAAAACAATTATATTTCTTATGTTAAATTTGACAAAAAAAAAATGTCATCATAATTTTATAATATTAGTATTCCTATTAGAGTACAAAAAATAAATATCAATGTCAAACACTCGCTTTTAGCATCATGCTCACATTATACTTCTTAATTCCTTTAGGGCATATTCGGTGCACCGTATTAGCTTGCACTAACACTTTAGATTGTATTAATTTATTACTCTACCATGTTTGGTTGTTTGAGGGCTCTGTTCCACGTTGTATTAGTTATATGAAGCAAAAAGTTGTGTTTAACTCGCACATTATATAAACTTGTTTTCTATTTTTCTTCTTCTTTCTCTCGCATTTTCTATTTGTGTCCCAGTCACCTTCAACTCTAATCTAATTCTTTTCTCTATCCCAGCACATTTTTCCCTCCGCCATGACCTAGTAGTACTGCTATGGGTCCCTCAACATGAATTAGAGTTTTAAAACCCTAATTGACATTAAATTGCCATTAAGTTTATTAGTATTTTGAATTTTTTTTTATAAATTGGTTGATTTCCTATTAATTGCTTATTGATTATGATTTGTTATTAAATAGAATTACTGTATTTATAGTATTTAATGAAAATTTAATTTTGAACTTTAATGATAGTTGACTCTAGAATTTTGAAAAATTATTAATTGATATATTTTATTTTAATTACGCATTTATTACCAAAACCCTAAAGGACTGTTTATTTAAAGATAGCCTTCATCTTAAAATAGGTTTTTTGTCCTCTTTTTCTCTATATCTCTTCAACTGTTCTTTTAGTTATCTATTTTCTTTTCTTTTTCTATATATTCGAAAAACGATTTTACTCATACAAAAGGAGTTTTGATTTCTTTTGGAATTTTAAGGCAGGGAATATTCAAATCTGTTGAAAAACTCAAGATTTGAGGTAGGTTTTTCCTAAACAATTTTATTTATGCTTTTCATGATGATTTATCATTACCTTATTATATTATGTTTATTTTTATTTTATTTTTAAGAAAAAGTTGAATAAAAACTTTCACGGTTTATCTACTGTTTTGGTGATTGTGATAGATTTTGAAACCATAATATATTTTAAATACTTTTGAATATAATTTTCATGAATAGATTTGCCATCTACAAACTTTTTCTTTTTTGTTTCACCTCAATCCGATTTTTGAAGATTTAATTAGAATTTTTCAAAATTCATACCGCTAATCTAGAAATTTATGACTAGTGGGTGTTTTCTGTGAAATTTTATGGGGCAAATGGACTTTTGTTTTCTAAAACCTTTTCAGTTTGGTCTTAAGATATCTATAAACATGCTTGAATTGGAATTTCTATTTTTCAAATTTTTATAAGTAATGAATTTTTGAAGATTAAGACATTGTTCTTTGGAATGGTGAAATAGATTTGTTGTTCTATGAAATGTGTCTTGTTTCTTTTCTTGGATTGAAATGAATGAATTTATACATTTATCTATATCTATTATGGTTATAATGCCACTGGTTTGGGCTTAAAATAATTTTTATGAAATTTATTAAGATTGTTTGAGCATCTTTGGTTCATTGTAAATAGATCGTATTGGAAAGCAATTATTAAATATTTACTTGCTTTTGAAAATTATGAGAGAATTCTAGTCAATCAGAGACATCTATACGGTTCTATTGCTTTTAAAGTCATGTTATTTAGATGAAAATTAAATTTATTATGAATTTTATAATGCATCTATTGTACAATTTTCCTATGTGAATGTTAGTTAATATTTTTTTGGAAATTTTAAAGATTAATGTTATGATGATGTGAAATTGATGAATATGACAAGTATGTGATTTATGAACGTTTTTCATCTAGAATTAGCTAATGCATGCATAAGCATAACAATGTACGACGAACTATGAACGGTACATTGTATTTAGTTGGTATTTTGAAAGCACGCTATATAAATGTTTGAGTTTGATCATGACAAATTATGTAAGTTATAAGTTAAACTGAAATGCTTACGTTGCTATGCTAAAGTGAGATTGAGATTACAGTTGAGATTATGGTGTTATGCTATGTTTACATGTTGGGCGTCATTGTTTTTATTTTGTTTTTAATTAAGTACTATTTTCTTATTAAATTAAAGTGTTTTAATATAGTTGGACGTGTGTTTAAAATTAGTTATAATACATTGAGTTAACTATTTAATATTCTTAAAATTATGTTGAAAATTAAGTAATTAAATAGATACTATGTTATTTTGTAATAATTATTTGTGTTAAGAAATTAAAGCAATCTAAATATGGACTTTGATTGTCTACATATTTATGATCAAATAAGTTTTAAATTTTTTCATAATTTTCACAAATTAAGTTTTAATAGCTACCTTAATTTTGTTCAACCTAAATGACTTGGTTAGAATGTATTACAACTACAGCCCCAAAAATATATATACCATCACAATTAACAAGTGAAATAACAATTGAAGTGTGAAAGGTAATTAATTGACATATATTATATAAAAATATAAAAAGTTAACCTTTAAAATAATAAATATAAATGAATTAATTAAATAATAACACGTGAATTATTGCATCACTTGATAAATGAAATTGATATTGGACCCAATTTTCCACCATCCCCTACATCTTTTTTGTTCTTCTCCTCTCTATTTGAATCTCTATTGCATCTCTTCCTGCGAGAGGACTCCTATCTCTTTCATCTATGCTCCTATGTGATACTTAAAAGGACTCTCTATTCTTCTCCTATATCCTCTCTATGGCTCTTTATCATAAATTAAATATATATATATATATATATATATTAAATTTAATCTCTAATAATTTAAATTTTTAATAACAATTGTAATTTAATATAGTAAAAATTACATCTTAAATGATATTTAATTATTTATATTTAAATATAAAAATATAATTAATTATAGAAAACGCTCAAAGTTTATCAAATAAATTAAGATCGTTAAAGTTTCCTAAACTCAATCTTTATTCCAAAACTCTAGTCTCTATTTCTAAACTTAGTCTTGGAGACCTATAAATATAATATCTTATAAAGATACGCATATATCTCATTCATAGTCTATATTATTTTTAATGGCTAAACTGATTTAAACGTCAAAGGGTCTGTAGGCCGGTAGTGTTCTATTGGTCTAAGACTACTAATATTTTTTTTTTCTTTCTTGCAGGCTAATCAGCTAGACCTATGTATCAATTTTGACTGCACAAAGTTTTGCACAAAAAATTTGGTGCAGGGAACTCAATTTGTGTTTTGCATCAAAATCAAATTGAGACCTACTAGCAAATTCAATTTCATATTGATACCCGACGTGTAACACCGCATGATCCTTTGGCCACGGCCAATTTTCCGACCATCTTCCTAAATTCGCCCACCATGCTCTGCTACAAATTAGGTTACACAGCTAGTACCAATCAACTCAGGAGATTCCGATCTACAAAACTCATATCTTCCATTGTGGAAAAACTACCAAAAAATGCCATAATAGGCATTAAAAGTGCCCAGTCGCCGCCATCTAGTTCAACCGCAATCCACACCATTTTCCGGTGAATCAAGTTGCAAGATTGGTCTTTTCATATAGCCTATAAAATTCCAAATCTAATGGTACCTCACCCGTGAAAAATGGACACCGAAGTCGTCGGAAATCGCCGCTTGAAGTCGCTGGCATCGTTGCATATTATGGTGGATGTGTGATTGTCTGCATGCTCTTGCTCACCGGCTTGGCTGAAGGTACAAGGGAAAAATATGGGGCCCATGACAAAAATTTATTTTGAAAGAAGGCGGCCTTTGGTCAACGAATAGGAAAAGCAAAAGAAAAACTCCAATGAGGCCCGCGGAAAAAAAAATTGAAAGGAAAAAGAGGGTCACTGCAAGATACAAATGAAGTGGGATCCACATGTAAAAAAAAATTTGAAAAGAGGAGGAACTGTGCAGTGGGGGGGGGGCAACAAAAGTAAAATTATGGAACGCAGCAAACAGAGTGGGACCCACAAAGAACCAATAAAGGAAGAAAATTATATTTTTGTGTACATTATTATTTTTCTTTCAAAAAGGAAAAAAATAACGCATATTTTTGTGTACTTCATTATTATTTTTCTCTCAAAAGCTTTTTTATCCGGCAAGTTGTGGCAGGAAGCTAAGGACTTGGAGGATAATGTTCCTCATTCCGGTGAATGCAATAAAGTAAAGTCCTTAAGTACTTCTATTATTTATTTTTTATTTTACTTGCAAAAAAATTAATTATCTTATAACAGTAAAATGGGAGGTACAGTATAACAACATATTCATATTTTATTGTCGAATGAATTATTTTGCATTTGTTTTAAACTGATTTCATTGGATATGTCATCATTAAAGACTATATTATATTTATTCTTGAATGTATTATTTATAATCAGATTTTTTATTTAATCTGGATATATTTATTATTGCAATTAGAATTTTTATGTGGATGTTCTTTTTTTTTTTGCTTATGGCTCATATTTTTGCAACTTAGATTTCATCAACAGATATAATTATTATATATACTATTTGCAAGTTGGATTTCACCAAAGGACACATTGAAAACTATTAAACCTTCCTCTTTAAATGGAAGCATTTCATGCTATTTTTACAATCGGATTTTCATTAAATTTGGGTGCATATTTATTATCAGCTATTGAATTTTCTACCTAATCATAGCATGTTTATTATTAATTATTGATTTTCTAATGGATGTTAGCACATATATTATATGCTTTTAAATTTTCTATCGATCTCAATACTTAAACCCAAAAGCAACCGAGAAAAAATATCGCAAATCATGTGGTAAGTACCCATATTATTATTGTGGAAGATGAGTGTCCACATTAGTAGTGTCGAAGATTAAGTACCCATAAGCAAATTGTGGAGGATTAAGTATGTAGAGGATCTTTTTCAAGATTTCACTATGTGCATAATCATTAAAGGTAACAAGTCTATCTACATGCTTGGGGACATTCATAAGTCCCAAAAGATTATAATCATATTCAATGAGGGTTGGTGCTAACCAAGACAATTTAATTTGGTCATAATTAGGATGTGGACGACTGTATGAAGGTTAAATATTTCGAGTGACCATTGGAACTATCCGATCATACATAACAGATAGTTTCCCAATAGACAGAGTAATCCAATTATACAATAGATTGACCCTCCCCAGTACAACCTTTTTGACTCTTTGGGGGCATTCTCCCAATTGGGAGTTCAACCTGATGGCTTACCAACAAACTTGAGCGGACTACATAAACAAATAGATTACATCAAATTCAAATCATTAGCATGTAATTTGGTCAACCTATATTCAAGTTGTTAGTACAGCTTGAATAGTGCAATCACACAGGATATTTGCTTAGTTTTTAAATTGAAGTCATTATTCGCTTTAGAAACTGTGGTCTAACTGTGTGGACAAAAAATCTCATATTGGATGATATTTAATTATTTAAAATTAACTATAAGAATATAATTAATTATGGAAAAGACCCAAGGTTTACCAAATAAACTGAGAAAGACAAAGTTTCCTAAACCCTAGTCTTTAAACCCTATAAATACAATGTCTAACAAAGGTATGCATATATATCACAGCCTATATTACCTTTATTGGATTAGATTAACTTGAGCATCGGAGAGTTCTTAAGCTGAGTCCCTCCGGTCTAAGGTCACTAACATTCTTTTCTTCGTAAGTGTGTTAATCAATGAAACCAGTGTATCAATTTCGACTATACAAAGTTTTGCATAAATAATACAAGTCTAAATTTTTAGATACTTTAAATTCATGTCCTACTACTACATAGCTCCTATATTTTGTATCACGTTGCTTGCTTATTTATTTTTTCCTAATTGGTACAGTGTAATATAGTATTGCCTACCAAACGAGTCTATATATCAACTCTTAAGAGAGTAATTATCACAAGAGAGTAAGCTCTCGTCACTCGACCATAATTTTCTCACTTGGACTTATTATAGGGTAACTTTTGTTTTTTTTCTTTTGAGCAGTAGATGAGGAGAAGCAAAATCCATATACAAACAGTGTATACAAATAGTGTTTTGACAATGTTTTGTCAAAAGAACATTAATGGGATAATTATGATGTTTATTTTGTTACTATGTAAATAAATTTATATTAGTTCAATAAACATTAAAACAATTTTTATTTCATTTTTTGGAGAATAGTTCATGGGTAAGTCACTCCTCACTACCTTCGATAGTCGGAAGCCTTTTTAGAGGTCAAAAGCTTGAGAAAAATTATTTAAACAATTTCTTAATTGTTTTCAATCTATACCTGAAAAGTTGCTTTTGGCTATTTAAAAACTTTACAAACGGGGTTATATATATAGAATCGTGCAATTAACTTTTTCTTCTTCCTTTTATTTTTTATTGGAGAGGACAGATTTGAATTCAGGATCATCAGAGACAGTGGCATGACGCCATAAAATTAATTACTTAAAACTTTATTAGGTTCTAACAAATACAATTCGTGCACCATGCATGCTAAGAACGGCCTGCAAAATTAATGGTGCATGAATCTTTATATATAATTTGTAAAACCTAATTGGAATTATATACAAGAAGATAACTTACAAAAGAAAAATGCCAAATTTTTAAATCAATTTATTTTAAAATGGAAAATTTGAGGAAGAGAATTAAGATGCTAGCTACATATATGTTCGCTTTAATTTGCTTCGATTTCACACACTAAATTAACAATTTAATTCAAAATGTAATTTTTTTCTTTTGAAAACTAAAATTAGAACTCCTATTCTCTTTGTGTAAACGCCAACTGTACTCCAACTATAGTAGACAATGACCTTCTTCACCATATAATTAAGAATAAAAGCCTAATATATAGCTGGACCTACCAAAATTAATTTCCAACCACAACACATTTCTGATACGGATTCCTAAATTTTGACAGATTCTTTAAATATTCCTCACAACAAATTAAAATGCTCTCACTTAATTGGCTCCTACCATATATTCTCCATCACAGTCCGTAACTGTTACACTCTCAAAACACTCTCATCCATTCAAATCCAAATCCCACACTATTTAAGCTCCCCAGAAACCTAGTCGAATCCTACCCGGAATCTCTCACCTAAATACGAACTCCTACGTACTTAGAATTCTCTACACTAACATAAAGCCCCAAATCAAACTCCCAAAAATCATAAAAGAGAGAAAAATTCCAAAGAAAAATAATGGAGAGAAACCCAAGTAGTGATCATCAAGGAGGTGAAGCCATGGAAGAAGGAGGGAAAAGGGTAGTGACATTGGTGGTAAGAAAGTAATGGTGGAGGAGGCGTTCCGGGAAACGACTGTGCCACCGTGGAGGAAGCAGATAACTGCGAGGTCCGTGGCGACGAGCTTTGTTCTGAGCATCATATTCAACTTCATTGTTTGTGTTTAATTTGACGACGGGTGTTATACCGTCGTTGAATGTCGCCGCCGGATTGCTTGGTTTCGCTGTGGTGAAGGGCTATTCGAGTATGCTCGAAAAGTGTGGTCTCTTGAAACAGCCTTTCACTCGCCAAGAAAATACTGTCATCCAAACTTGCGTTGTTGCCTCTTCTGGGATCGCTTTTAGCAGTATGTTCACAATATTTTTTATTTTTTTGTATATGTCATTTAATCATTTTTTTTATGAAATGATAGCCTTTAAAACAAACCCTCATCTTAAATTGAGAATAATTACACAAAGAATTGTATTCTTGCATATTTAAACCTATAAAACAAATTAGGTTATAAATTAGGTAGACTTTCTTAATTAGGGTTGTACCATAAAACAAATTACCAAATCTTGGGCATGTAAATTGATGATCTAATTTACTATAGTTCATAATTTTATAATTCTCTGTTAATTAATTAATTTAATTTCTATGTGGGTTATGGTTAGGTGGAACTGCAAGTTATCTACTTGGAATGAGTGCAAAGATAGCAGCCCAAGGAGATGAAGGAAACACTCCAATTAATGTTAAGAAACTCTCTATAGGATGGATGATTTGTTTTCTCTTTGCTGTCAGCTTTGTGGGCTTGTTCTCTATTGTGCCTCTTAGAAAGGTGAGAAATTATTTTAATTAAGAACTTGAAATAGAAATAATTTAATCTGGTCTATTTAAAATAGAAATTATTTAATCTGGTCCTAATTTCTTAAAAATCATCATGATCTTTTATTATTTGATTTTGTAATATATGATTTATTATTGAATTTCAAACAGGTGATGATCCTGAGGTACAAGTTGACCTACCCAAGTGGAACTGCTACTGCATATCTTATCAATAGCTTTCACACACCAAAAGGAGCTAAACTAGCAAAGTAAGTAAACTGTATATATTTATATAGTAGTCATTAAATTATAGATTATGTCTCTTTCTCTCGCATGGTTAACAAAAGTAATGTTGTTGTTAGAATACATACTTATGTAATATGAATCAATGATGTTAAATTTTATGTTTGGTTCTTATATTATAAAATATAGATTTGGAAACAAAAATAATTCATGTATGTAAAATCTATTGCGAGTTCTGGTGATAAAATTAGTCCACTTAAAACGTGAATTCTGATTTGAAAACAGATATTTAGTTGGGATTAAAACCATCTACATATAAATGAGTGTTTGATCACAACATGTACATAAGTTGGAACAGCTAGCATTTGTGATTAATTATAATTTTAGTCACACAATTCTATATATATTCTTTTAATTATAATAGAATTACATTATTACTGTCTTTTATTTTCTAAATGCACTTTTTAACCCTCTTTTTAAAATATTCATTATTTACTTTTGTTTATTTCTTTAAGTATATTTATTTATACATTCTCAATTATTGGATTACAGGAAACAGGTTGCTCTCCTCTTCAAGAGCTTCTGCTTCAGCTTTGTCTTTGCCTTTTTCCAATGGTTTTATGCAGCAGCTGATGGTTGTGGATTTGCCAACTTCCCAACATTTGGTCCACAAGCCTTGGCACAAAAGTAAATAATTTCTTTCAAAATACTACATATGTAACTTATCTAATTAATTTAATTCATAAAATATATTATTAATTTCTCATATATAATTTACTAATATTAATTTTCTTCTACAGCTTCTACTTTGATTTCTCATCTACATATGTTGGTGTGGGAATGATTTGCCCTTATATGGTAAACATATCTTTGCTTGTTGGAGCTGTTATTTCATGGGGAATTATGTGGCCATTGATTGAGAATAAGAAAGGAGATTGGTATAGTGCTGATTTATCTCCTAGCAGTCTCCATGGCATCCAAGGATATAGGGTAAGCATTAAAAATCCAATTCTTATACTAATAATTTACTCCCAACCCAATAAATTTTATTTATATTTCATGACCAGATTACTCAATTCTTTTCTACCTATTTCCAGCATTAATTTTCTCTTATAATATGATGTTTTTCCATGTTCTTTGACAGAGACATTCAAACCTCAAACCCTTGTTGCATTTTACAATTTGAATTTCACTTCGGAAAATACTCATTAAATATATTAATCGATAACCACATATATATACATGATTCTAAGTTTTTGCATTGCATTTCTATTGAACAACTAATGAAAAATATTTAAAATCTTTGGCAGGTTTTCATTGCAATCTCCATGATGCTTGGAGACGGTCTGTTCCATGTATTCTACATGTTAATCAAGACAGTCCAGAGTCTTTCAACACAAAACAAGAAAAGACAGACTCATCATCAATCGTTCTGGCCGATGAAGACTACGACGCACAACGACGACTTGAATTCTTCCTCAAAGACCAAATCCCCAACTGGGCAGCCTTTCTTGGCTACGTCCTTCTAGCAATAGTATCCATAATCGCCGTACCTTTCATCTTCCACCAACTCAAATGGTACCACATTTTGGTCGCCTACATAATCGCTCCCATTTTAGCCTTCTGCAACGCCTATGGTTGCGGCCTCACCGACTGGTCTCTAGCCTCGAACTATGGAAAATTCGCCATCATCATCTTCAGTTCTTGGGTAGGTCTTGAGCATGGCGGTGTCATCGCTGGCCTGGCCTCTTGTGGTGTCATGATGAGCATCGTCTCCACGGCTTCTGATCTTATGCAAGATTTCAAGACTGGTTATCTCACGCTTGCTTCGCCGCGTTCCATGTTCTTCAGCCAAGTATTGGGCACCGCAATGGGGTGTTTGATGTCTCCATTGATTTTCTGGTTCTTCTACAAAGCTTACTCAGTTGGTGACCCTAATGGATCATACCCCGCTCCTTACGGGTTGATGTACCGCGGAATTGCGTTACTTGGAGTGGAAGGTATCTCGTCATTTCCCAAAACTGCCTCAAACTGGCAATCATCTTCTTCGTTATCGCCATCGCCATGAATTTAGCTCGGGAGCTCTTACAGTACTACAAATGCAATGTTTATAAGTTTATTCCAAGCCCTATGTGCATGGCCATTCCATTCTATCTCGGAGGGTATTTCGCCATTGATATGTGTGTTGGAAGCTTGATTCTTTATGTATGGCAGAGGAGGAACAAGCAGAAAGCTCATGATTACGCTCCGGCCATGGCTTCTGGGCTGATCTGCGGAGAGTCATTGTGGGGAGTTCCAGCTGCTATTCTGGCTCTTGCTGGAGTGAAAGCTCCAATGTGCATGAAGTTTTTAACTGCGTCTGTCAATCAGAAGGTCGATAAATTTTGGCAGGTTGATCATTACAAGTGTGTGGTTTATTATATATTGTGTACATATTTCTTATAATATTCAGGTGTTTGTGAGACCGGAAATAGTTATAGGGTTTGGGTACATGTATTTTTATTATTATTATTATTATTATTATTATTATTATTATTATTATTATTATTATTATTTATTTTATTTTCAAAAGTATTTGAATGTGTAATTAGGAGTGATTGATGGTAGATTCTTTTCAAGAAATTGGAAATTGCAATAGAATTTTTGAGGCATTATTGAATGTTGGGATTAGGAAATTAATTGGTCATTGGCTACAGATATTAAACATCTTAGTGCATACATGCGTATATAAGTTTTCTTTGTTTCTACATCGATTTTTAGAGTAGTTGTTCATAAGATTTTACTTACTATTTAAATGGCTTGTATAAAAGGATTTTGAAGTGTATATTTAATTGACATGTCATAAAGTTGTGGTATATGTAAACAGATAGACAAGGAATACGTCAAGCAATCTAAATTTCATTCTTGAGCCCAAAAATAACTAAATTTCACACTGTACACGCTTTTCAGGTAGCTCATGTATGTGTTGCCCCATAGGTTACCACTTCGTTAGTTACGAAAACAAACTTGGTTAACAATGATTATTTTTGGCTAACAAATTCTAAACTAAAAGTCAGAGCAGGCGTGACTCGATCAAATCTCAAAGATAGAGATGCAAGTGGCATATTAGTAGACCAATTATTTTAAAACCTAAGAACAAAAGGCAGTTTTATTATTTTAACATAATATGAAGTGTTTGGCCAACTAATTTTAGAAACAGTTTTCAAATAACAAAAACTATATATATATATATATATATATATATATATTATGTCACTTAAAATAATTAATATTGTGTGTGGTTATTCTTATGCATATGTATACTGAGAGAGGTAATTAAAGTAGTTAAGAAATTTTGTTAAACATTACTTATTCTCTTCAATGATCACTTTATTTTGTCAAATTACTATACAGCAAAATAATATATAATGAGATACAAACACAAAGTGTCTGCTCAAGAGTCTACAACCAAGAATAACTCGTAAAAGAAAAAGGAAATTGGAGAATCTACAATTTAAGTTTCATACATAATTAGAAGGAAAAATAATTGTAGAAATTGAAGTTTCCATCTTCTCATTATGTAAGCATAAGAACTTTATAAATGTTAAAATAAGCAGAAGATCCCAATCCTTCAACGTCTGGGTTGGAGAAAATTATGATACCAGTTTGCAGAGAGTTTTGGTATGCGAGTGTAATTATTGTTGAAATCAATGTAATATAAACCGTATCTGAACTGTGTGCCCATTCCCCATTCAAAATCATCAAATAAGGACCAATGAGAGTATCCTTTGACCTTTACACCTTTCCTGTAAAACGTACGTGCAAACATGAAGCATGCCATTACTACTCGTCATTATAGCTTTTCCACAAGTAATTAACTAATAATTAACGTAAATTAAATACGAATAGTCTCTATTTCCAATTACATCATTTTTATGATAAGGATCATATATAATTCTCTTGGATTTTCATGTGAACAATAAAAAGGGCTACACTAAATTATTTAGTCACTTGAATGCAGGTTCTTTACAGCTAGAAAAATGTTTAGTCTCTTCCTTAACAAATGATTAAAATTAATGCCACTAAAAAATTAAGTATTAATTGTAAAATTGAGAATTTCTTACATGAAATAATTTCTTAAATGCTCATGAATCTAATGTCAATTCAAAGTCAATAGTACTTGAGGTCAAAAATTAAGAAACTGTATGGTTTTAATAGAACTCAGATAACCTATTTCCTTATCAATAAAAGAATATGAAGAGGAACTGCTGATTTGAATTTAGAAAAACAAATAAATAAATACCCTAGGGTATGTATTCCCCTCATATTAAGATGATACCACCTATCTCTTTTGCCGACCTAGCATTATCTTAATAGAGATACATACTCTAAGCGTATTAGAGTTTTTACTAGAGTTTTTCTCTTGGATTTGGTGTCTCTTACCAGGCTTTCTGTCTATTTTTTCTTTGACCATTCCAATAATTTTGGGAAGGGTGGGGTTTAGATCTCAGGACTTAAACTTAAGACCTGATCAAGAGGCTTTGTCATCTAGGTTGTACCTTCGGAGACTACTAAACTATTTTGTTTGAATGATTGAAAACTTAATGTATTGCTTTTCTTATAGCATTTGGTTGTACCTTCGGAGACTACTAAACTATTTTGTCTGATTGATTGAAAACTTACTGTATTGCTTTTCTTATAGCATTCAAATGTCGAAGAGTATAGGCAATTCGATGTACATCATTCAACGTTTCTGCGAGTGGCATCTTAACATCATTCGCCTGTAGAACTCCTACATTACCCAAAAGTTATATGAGAATTATTGTTCAAATCCTTTATGGCCTCGTGTAATTTTTTATTTTTTTGTTCTTTTCAATAGGTGCATGTATAGAAATAGAATAAACTGAAGTATAAGCCAACAAACCATTTTCAGTAATGTAGATCATTGGGTTCTGATATTTTCTCTTCATAAATTTGAGTAATTTCTTTAGCCCTTGAGGATAACTTCCATTAATCTGAAATTTTCATAAGCGCGTAACTTATAAAGTAATAGCCTTTTTTCAAATAAATAAATAAATATATAACATTTTATTCTTTAATATATTGTGCTCCTATATATGTATATATATATATATATATATATATCTCAAAATTGCTAGCATAAACTAGAAACTTACTGGGTATGTACTAGCGGCAATCCATTTTTTCTTCTGCAAAATTTAAAATGGATAAGGTTGTATTAAAATGTAATATATATATTTACACACACACACACACACACACACACACACACACACACACATGTATATATATATATATATATATATATATACATATAGATTCATGTTGATTAATTTTGTAGGTTTAAAATGAGATAAAAATTCAAAGTTTTACCTACACCAAGTGCCAACGAATCAACCTCATGGTGCAAAATTCCTGTTGGCCGTTTACGCATGTTTTGAGCAAATAATGACAAATAATAATTGATTCCTAAATAATCAAAACTGGCCTTGATCAAACTTTTCTCTTCTTTAGAAAAATTGGGTAACCTTTCTTTCACCAACTTCCTCATACTTTTGGGATACCTTCCATAAACTAATGGCTCCGCAAACCTAACAACAAAACCGGTTGTTAAATAAAGACCTTTTCCGTGATATTTAAGAATTTTGTTAATAATGATTTGAATCAATGTACACACCATCCCAAATTAAAGTCTAGTAATCTAGCAGCTGCAGCTTTGTCCTTTGATGATTTTGAATAAGGCTCGTAATATGCTGAATCAAGAGCAATGCCAACGATTCCACCTTGTTTTGCCTTGGAAAAAATGCTTAAACGTGTCAAATAACGAAGTGAAGTGGCATATGCTGAGGTAGAGTACATTTGAAGATGACTTTTCTAACCTGATATTTCTCTTCATATAACCTATATGCAGTAGCATGAGCAAGGATAAGATTATGAGCCGCAATGTAAGGTTCTGTGCTTGAATTGCCAACTTGGCAAACAGGGTTTGGGAGGGAACACCTTCCCGGGGTGCCATGCCATTTTCAAACCCATATAGTGAACAAATTCTTGGCTCATTTATAGTGATCCAATTTCTCACTCTGTCCCCAAATTTTTAAAACAAATTTCGCTATAATCTTTGAAGTCATCCCTGAAAGAAAAATAAAAATCATATATATATATATATATATATAGCAAAATATTATAAACTCCAACAGATGGGATCTTATAAAGCCCACCTTGGAGTTTTTAATTTAATTTAATTTTTTAATTTTTATTTTTATTTGGCATTTAATACACTTTTAAATTTATTATAGAAATAAAATAATAAAAAATATGAAAATTAATATAGTTTTTCTAAACTTAAAATTAAAGGTTAAATTAAAGTGTAAAAGCCATTTTAACTTTTTAAAATGTCTAATATTAAAATAATTATCATACATTTAAAAATATATTAGATGCCAATAGAAAAATAAAAAAATAAGCTAAAAACTCATAGGTGGACTTCATAACATTCCCACCTATTGGGATTTATAGTACTTCCCTATATATATAATCATCTAAGTAATTAGTTTGTAATTTTCTTCCTAACAGTGTGCAGGAAATAGTTGATATATAATAAAGTTGTAGAAAAATGCTTACACAAATGAGCGACTCAAGTATCCTCCATAGTTGTCTTGCAGGGCTTGTGGCAAGTCAAAATGCAAAATTGTGACCATAGGTTTGATGCCTACATTTGAAGAAAAAAAGTGTTCATATTATATATATATATATATATATATATATATATATACGGGATAAATTAAAAATACCCCTATATTTTCACCATTGTTTCAGTTTAGTCGTTCTACTTGTAAATATAATGTGACTCTTATAGTTTCACAAACTTTCAAATAAGCCCGTCGAAGTTCGTTTTAATAATATATGGATGAAAAATTTCATTACAAAAGTTAAAGAAAAATTTCATTACAAAAGTTAAATAATATTCCATATTTAAAGGCAAGCACAAGTCAATATGACTTGCAAATGCATGTCACATACATTTTTATCAATCGTTTTGAAAAATAATATTGATAAAGCGCATGGAAAGTAATAAAAGGGGTGAATTTTTCAAATTAACCATGAAATAAATATAAGATGCTTATAAAACCGTGAAGATTTATTTTATACCCGTTGGATAGCCTTACTACCTTTTTGAGCAATTTATCAATCAAACTGTTGTAGTGATCGATGCCCTCCTGGTTTATCCCACCACTTAATGTTCCATCTGTTTTTCACATACAACATCCCAATGAATTCTATAAGTAACATATGTTTACATATAATAACATATATTAATTAGATTATATTTGGATAGTAACCAAAGATGCAGGACCCATGAAAAATCACCTCATTTCCATTTTATTTCTAAATAGATTGTTAGTTGTAAAATTAAAAGCTCTACTTACAATATTTTATAATAGAATCTCTAAAGTGGAAATTAATTAACAATAAGAAACAAAAGTAGATGCCTGATAAAAGGGTGGTTTTTATAATCTAAAATATAACAATTCTAAATTCTTTGTAATTATAAAATATGTATCATAAATATACTAGTCTCTCCTATTAAAAATTGTTATGCTATTTTATTTTCTTTTATTTCTTGCACCAATTAGTAAATTGATAATTTTAAATAAGGGGTTTCTTCTTCTTCCTTTTTGAATAAATTATTCTAGACCCCTTTAAACTATTATGTGTTTTACGCGTTGCTCTTGAACTTCAGAATTCAACACACTACTCCTAAATTATCATTTTGTTATACTTTACTCCAATTGATAACTTTCGTCCAAGTAGTCAAATGAAACCTCCTATGTACATAGCATATGACCTAGCTAGAAGGGCATTTATTGGAAATAAAATTTCTGGGTTTCACACATTCCTCCACCATCGATCACCCTCCTCCTTCTTTGTAATTTTCCTTCCTCTCTCCTCCTCCTCCTTCCTCTCTTCAAATCCATAGATTTTGACAATAGGCATGAATCTGGCAAGATTTCAAACTTTTTATCAGAATCTATATATGAATCCGATGAGAAGGAGGAAGAAGCAGAAGAAAAATTAGGACGATTAAGGAGAGAGGAGAAGAAAAAGGAGAAATTTTTTATTTTCCAACAAATACCTCTCTTGATGGGTCACATCTTATATACATAGGAAATTCTATTTGTCTATTTGGATGGAAGTTATCGATTGTGCAACGTGTAACAGAAATAATAATTCAGGATGTAATATATCAAATTTTGAAGTTCAAAAGTTGAAGTGTAAAAATGAAATAGTTCAAGGGATTTAGTGTAATTTATTCTTTTTTAGTACCTTTAGTGTAATTTATTCTTTTTTTAGTAACTTTTAAATTAAGGTTTGAATTTTTATGCTTTTTATAAAATAAAGCTTCATTGAAAGGGACAAAGTATTTAAAAATTAACTATAAACTACTAGTGTGCCATAAATCAACTAAAAGATACTACATTTTTTTTCAACCAAAAAAAAAAAAAAAAGATGAAACAGACAAATTTTACATGTCCTATGTATATGTTGAACTTACTGGGCAAAATTCTACTCCAAGAGATTGAGAATCTGTAAAAATCTACACCAAGTTTTTTGATAAGCCTCACATCATCCTACATTCATAAATATCATATCATAAAATACATGAAAAACAACATTTAAAGAAAATATATCATATTTGGAGATTAGTTTCCAGTTTTATGTTTTCACCTTATACCGTCTATATGAATCAACCGCTGCAGAAAATTTCGATGGGACAAGACCTAAAATAGAAATAGATAAGAAATCATATATAGTCACACATATGTTTATTTGGGGACTTGTCATGTACAAATTAGGCCCGAGTGCATTAATTCAAAGCTCCGATCAAACATCTTATTGAAAATTAAAACTATCAGGTCGACCAGATAAGAGAATTATTCTATATTTATATATGTGTGCGTTTTCTAGTAATAAGTAAACGATTCAAGATGTTTGAAAGAACCTGGGAATCTTTTAACGAACTGATCCCAAACACTTTGTCCCTTTCCTTCTTCATTTGCTGACCCTTCAATCTATAAATTCAATTACTCAATTCGTTAAAGATATGACACACAAGCATAAATTATGGTTAATTTGAATTATAAAATAAAAATTGTTGGCTTAATTTGAAGGTTAACCTGTACGGCAGAAGTAGCAACTCCAAATACAAAATCACTCGGAAAGTCATTGCGCTTTATTTTTATTTCTTTAAAGATTGAAGCATCAGGCAATTCCATCTCATACTTGGAACCTCCAGCCGTCACATTCACTATAACTGTGTAACAAAAGGCTTTCAATTTAAATATGGAAAAATGAAATTGGTGCTACTAATTGTAATTAATTATACAAGTGTTTTATTTATTAATGACTTTCTGGTTTCGAAGGGCGCCCATGATAGCAATTAAGGAAAACTTAAAACTATATTAGAATCATTTCACCTGCAAAACAAAAACATATTATAAACTATTAATGAATTTTAAACTTAATTTGCCAAATTCTTGGCCAATCGACCATAGATTTAAAACAAAAATTGCATTTGAGCCTATAATAAGAATATAAATATTATTGAAGAACAAGGATAAAGACGATTGATGAACCTTTACTCTCCATTCCAACAAGTAAGTAGAGTAATGACGAAGATGCCGATGATGTTCCTTAAAAGCCTTGTTGGCGACGAAAATTTTGGCCGTAAAAGATCCATATATATATATATATATGTGTGTGTGTGTGTGTGTGTGTGTGCGCGCGCGTGTATATATATATATTGATGCGTCGACTTGTACACAAAGTACTTTCAAAGTTTTGCACAAATTAAAAAGTGTTTATATAATGAATTATGATAACAACAACACCGCGTAATATAGACAACTTGGTGAAGAAAAAACACCGAATTTAGAGCTAAAGTTAACCAATAAACAATACACGTCTTGAAAATTCTGGTTGTTGAGCATAAACAAACTTATGCGACAACTAGCTAATGTGTGGTTTCTTATTTGTGATTTTTTTTTCAAATCATCTCCATGTGGATACAGATAATTTTACAACTCTAATATGGGGTTCAAGTGCTTTTAAATCCATTTAAAATTATCTAGATTCCTATTAAATACAGCTTCAACTTTGAAAAATTTGATAGGCATTTATGTATGTGTTCTGTTCATAGTTGGCTTTCCTTTGGTTAATTAACCATTAATTAACTATTTATACTAACTTCTTTGATAGACTTGTTCAAAAGGATCAACATTAGCTAAATATAAATAGGAAAAAGAAAATAAATAGAATAAAGAAAAAGGAAAAACAACTGCATTGATAACATATATATATTTATTTGAAAAACCGTAGGACTTTAGTTAGCAAAATATTGCATAATAAATTAATTTGTTTTTTTTTTTCTAAAATTCATTTGTCTTTTGTACGTTGTTTAAAATTATAAGTAATTAATCAAAAGGAACCTACTGTCTCTTCTTACCATTTTTTCCCTCTCTCTCTAATACTTAATTAAACATCTAATGCATTGTTATGTCACTTAAAAATTTTAAAACTATTAGATTCGCTGTAGACACATTATTTTCTATTTTTAATTTATCTTATATAAAGAAAAGAAAATCAATCAAATTGTCATATGAAAACTGTTATGTTATGGGTAATGAATTTGGACTTCCATCAATCCAAGCTCAATAAAACCCGGATAAACCTCACATGCAACCACCCCAGCGTCCGGCCCAAGTTGGATAGGAAGCCTTCAGAAAATTTTCTCCCTCAACTGAGCAATTAATGCTCCCAACCACCCATTGTCTAAAGTATTTAATGTACAAGCAAATCTAGTCGCCAGCTAGAGGGAATTTTCCTAAATGAGGTAGCACGCCACCCGAAGCGTAGAGGCTTGGGGCTAAAGCAACCAAAAAAGGGAAAGTTTCCAGCAAAACCACTACCACCCAACTGTTTGGCTCATGCAACTGAAGGTGTCGCCCAACACACCTGAAAAGGGTTTCGAACGCCTATGTATGCCTCCTTACACGCCAATCTCTGATTGTCACCGGCGGCCAGCTAGCATCATCCAAGTTGGCATTGGTGAGAAAGCTAATTTGACCTTCAATTCAGCTTAGGGCGAGCGGCAACATCTCACCCATTGAGCCTCTACACGTGTCACTCATTCACATGCTCATATGGAACTACTTACGCATTAGGTAAGAGGAAAGATGGATTTTTTGAATTGTCTTCTCCACTCCAAACTGAGAGCTTCTTCACTTGGTCTCCAAGTTTGAAGGACGCCCTCGAACTTTTCAAGGAGAAGAAGAAGTGTGAGCTAGTTCTTCACTCACTTTCTCAAGTCTTCGCCTTTCTCCTTCCACTTCCTCTAACATCATTTCCTATATTTTCCATTATTCTCCATGTGTTAAACCCCGACTTGAGGTGGAGGGTGTGCACCGGCATCGATGCCGTGCCCCTACTAATCTCATTTTCTATTTTGGAGGTTACCATTTGGAGCACGAGGATGCAGCGACCATTTAACGCTTCCAGTGAGTTGCGCTGCAAATAAGCATATCGGCAATCTTTCAACAAAATTTCTTTTCAGTTTTCTCATCATCGCCATCACTAGGAGAGAGAGATTAGTCCATAAAAATCCACGCCCCAAACAAAAACAATTTAAATAAATAAATACCAATGTAAACCATGTTATTTGTTTCCGCAAATAGATGTATATCTTTCACATTTTACAGCTAAACGTGAATATTAGAAAAGAAAGAAGCAAGCTAATTAATACGGTGTACCCATAAGTGAGTACGAATAAATGATATTCTGAATGAATATGCAATTAGAAATTTTTAAATTTTTAAATGTTGGTGAGAGGGATATGTGATTACGAATTCACAACTATCTAATAAATTATTTAAACAATTAAGAATTAAAACTTCACTAAGCTTTTATTATTGGCTGTTTGATTGAAAAATTCCTTGATTTTTAAGAACTATAAAATTGTAAGAAACGTAAATCTTGAAGATGTTATCATGCAAACTTGAATCGGTGAAAGAAAACAGGTAAATTGATAGAGTGGATATGACCAGGCAATTAAATTTTGGAGTAATGCTATTGATACCAATTTTATTTATCAAATGATGCAATTGGTTGACAGTTTAATATGGCCTAATAAATAATATGTGAACACTAAATGAAAACTATTGGCACATGAGTTGGTAAATAAAATTGACAAAATTTGTTGAATCCTAGCATTATTGTTAAATAATTTCAAGGCAAAATTTGGTTGAGAACAATACAAAAAGATTTCAAAAGATGAAGTATATGAAAAGCCCAATACCAATTCCTACGAGAGTCATAACGCAACCTCCAAGAGGAAGGGCTACTTGATGAGTAAAAAGCTAGGCATTTTACAGCCCAAGCAGGCTCACTCATAAGATATTAGCGAAAAATCCTCCTAAATTAAACCAATCTAATTGGAGGAGATGAAATAATTAATTAATTGTTGTTATTGTAGCAATTATTGAGGTGACCTAGGTTGCCAGAATTAAGAAGTAGATGGTAGACTCTAGTTCTATCAAACATATCATTGGGAATAGAAAGAACAATATGCTAAGCCAAGGAAGAGAAAGAACAAGTTTATTTTGGTGCACTCACATCCCGCACCTATCATGGGCAAATGAAAGGTTCTTCTCCATCTAACTTTTGGGAAATCCCTCTCACTAAGCAATATACTTTATTTCAAAATATTATGTGCAATTATTATATGTGTATGTCTTTAACAAAGCATGAATAAAAATTTCAATTTAAAAATTAAAAAAAAACACTAATAGAAATATCATTTGGGAGGGATAAAACCATACTAACAAAAATAAGGTTTGTGTTGGAAAATATTATGGTGCTAATGAGTTGTTAATTTGAAATCTATTTATAAAGTTCTTTTATTAATAATAAGAGTTTTGTTATCGCTACTTGATCCATAAATTACAAAGTTGTAAATTGATTCATAAATTAAAAAATAGCACCTATACCTTTCAAATTTTAAAAACTATTGCAAATTTTTACTTCATTCATAATTATCTATTGTATTTTTGCCTTAAACATAACATTTTTTTAATCATTCAAAGATATTTTTTACTTAAATAATTCAAATTAATTTATTTTTTATCTGCATAAATATATATATATATATATAAATAGTTAAAAATATATTACGTTTATAAATTAGAAAAAATTTACATCTATTTCAAAAACTCAAGAAGTAATGATAACGATTTCGTATTTTTCATACGTATTTCAAGAGCATTAGTGTTAAAAAATAATGCTATCATCTTTTGTTTTTTCGTGGACAATATTGATACATAGCAAAGTAGGTTTAGATGGTGAAAACTTTTCTTGCATTAAAAAAACTGATTAACCAATTTAGGGAGTACGAAAAGCTGGAGAATTAGCGCAAAGGACGAAATTAAAGAGGGAATTATTAATGGCGAATATATCTGAGATCGATGCTTGTTGGGAGTATTCATAACGGGCTTCTATATACTCATGAAGTCCCTCGGCTCGTCTAAGATAACAGTAGTGTTTTGGACTCTCAACTTTGGCCCACCCTTATTTGTAAAACCTTATGGACTTTTCTAAATGAATATGCAGAAGAAGCCAACATCATATCTGACTAAAATGTTCTAATTAATCTAATCAACCGTACAGAAATATACCCACCATATTTAATTCGAATAGAAAATTAAATTCAAAAAAAATAAATCTAGAGTCTCTTACTGGAGGCAGTTGTCTCTGAGATGTTTTAAAGAAGCATATATATATATATATATATATAGAGAGGCTGTAAACCCTATGTTATGGGTAATAATTTTGGATCTTCATTAAAATCCAAGCCTAATGAAACCCACTCAATTGAAAAAACCCACATGCAATCAACCCAGCGTCTGGCCCAAGTCGGAAAGGAAACCTTCAAGAAATTTCCTCTCTTGGTTAAGCAATTAATGCTCCCAACTACTCTTTGTCTGAAGCATTAAATTTGCAGTAGATTTGGTCGCCAAATGGAGGGAATATTTTCTTAAATGAGGCAGCACACCACTTGAGCATAAGAGACTTGGGGATGAAGCAACCCAAGAAGGGAAAGTTTCCAGCAAAGCCTCTGCCATCTAGCTGTTTGGCTCATGCAGCAGAAGGCGTCACCCGCCACGCCTGAAAAAGTGTGTCTAGGACATCTACGTGGCACCCTCTCACACGCTAAATCTCTACATTGTCAATCGAGTGGCCAGCTAGCATCATCCAAATTGACATTGGCGGAAAAGCTACTTTGACCTTCAATTCAATAGACAGAGTCGGAAGCATCTCACCCATTACACGCGGTGACTTATCCAAACGCTCATATGGAACTATTTAAGCTTTAGGTAAAAAGAAAGATGGATCTTTTTAACTTGTCTTCTCCACTTGGTCTCCAAGTTTGAGGAACGTCCTCTGGAACTCCACAAGGAGAAGAAGAAGTGTGAGCTAGTTTTTCACTCACGTTCCCCAAGTCTTAAGCTTCGTCTTTCTCTTTCCCCCTCCTCTAATACTATTTCTTGTGTTATTTATCATTCTCCATGTGTCAAACTCTGATTTAGGCATCGGAGGGTGCGATTGGCATCAATGTCGGCGCCCCCACTAACCCCATTTTCTATTTTAGAGGATATCATTCAGAGCTCAAGGATACAGACGACCTGAAAGACATTTCCAGTGAGCTGCGCTGCAAACTAGCATATCGGCATCCACACAGCGAATTTCTTCTTTTTAGCATCTCTACTACCCTAGGAGAGGAGATTGTGTCCAATAAAATCCACGTTCAAAAACACACCCACATTATACACAAACCCTAATTGTATAAGGCTCATATGATAATAAACCATTCGATTTGCACTTGATCTTTGTCTTGCTCCTAGAGTAGAAATCCAACAATTCCAAATGTCTATAATTATTTATTTATTTTTCTTATAAAGAAAAATTTAAAAGGAGGGAGGCTACCCCAATCCAAAATCATCGCATGCCACAGGCCTTAACAAAGGCTTACAGTGGTATTTAAAGATTACGTATCAAAACAATAGCTAGCTACCGAAATCGAATCTAAACCTTAATTATAAGCATAGTAAATTATTTTACCAATTCAATCATTGTTAATGTCCGTCATTTTTATTTTTTGGTTAAAACTTTTGCTTGGTAAAATCATATTTATCCATCATTTTTAGTTTTAAAGACGCGTTTTACAATGTTCATAATTATTAGTGAGACCTTTTTAACGGTGTACTTTCGAGAGAGTAAAAAGAGTTTTCTAAAATTTTAAGGGAAATAAAAGAGTACAAAAGCATTTTTTGCAACGATTATTTTTATGATTCTAATTATAGAAATGCCGAGTAGGTGCTTATTCAAGCGCTTTTAAGCGAGATTCGTAGTTGCATTGCTAAACTAAGCCAGTTTGAAGAAAAATAATGAATTGTAATTAATAGAAAATGATATTAAAATTTAACAACCACATATATATATATATATATATATATATATATATGACTGGCTGCTGACTTTGATAGCTTGGACAAGAAGAATCCCCAAAAGAGAAAGTAAACGAGTCTGCCGTAGCTATGAATTTTAATTAATTTAATAGATCTCAAGGGACATCTTTTGGTTCACTCAATAAATAGAAAAATAAATTGAATGCCATTGTTTTTCTATTATCTGTGATGACAATGTTCTCCTTCCAAATTGCCAAACAAATGTTCTTCCAAACACAAATGGTCTCACTGTCTTATACCATAAAACAAGTGCATGCGACAATAAAGCAAATATTGAACATATTTTAAAAGGAACATGTTTCATTGCATGGTGATGCTCTTCTGTAGTTCTTTATTTGAGTCAAAACGTCCATTAATTAATTTGTCCCACTATATTGATTCAATTCAGGCCGCTTGTTGTCGCACAACAAATATTAATGTGACTCAATAAAAATAAATATGATTATAGTATGGTCACAACCAAATTGATTTTATACTTATACATATATATATATATATATATATGTATATGTATGTGTATATATATATATATGTATATGTTTGGTCAGTCACAACGTCATGGCTTAGTGTTACATATAATCCAAAGACGTAGTCTTGTTATTAATATTAGAGTTGTGAAGCTAGAATATTAGGGTGATGCACTATTAGGGTGGTGTTGTCTTGTTTATACCCCTTGGTTATATTTGGTGTGAAGAATTGAACAGGATTCTTATCAATATGCAGATTGAATTTGTCTGGTTTGATCTGTATTAAATAAATATTAGCATTATTTTATGTTTAGTATTTGGTGTAGTTTTGGACTTAATAATTGAGTAGGTATAATATATAAATATATACCGTGCTTATGTGAGAGAGAGCATAATCCAATCGACGATTCAAACTCATAAATTTAAGCGGGTAGAATTGTACAATCAATCTCATACTAAATTAGTATCCTAATAATTTTAACTCAGTCTGATATATTGCATCAAATACTAGACTATAACTAAATACAATACTGTCAAGCCTGGTATACCAAATATAGTTCTAGATTGTTGTGGCCAAATTTTGCATAAACAAAGGAAGAGAGCACCATGTGTGTGTGTGAAGAGTGTAATCCTTTCGACCAAAAAAAAAGAAGAGTGTAATCCTTAAATGTTTTAGTAAATTTCTATTATTGATATGCTCTTTAAACGTAGGAATCACATTAATTATCGAACCTCATTTAATCTTGTCTCTTTTACTTCTCTACAATTTTAGTTTCCTCTCCGTGTGTTTGATTTTATCTAAAATCTATCAACCCCATTGAATTATTAGGTAGCATTCCAATTTTATAGTAATATGTTATGTTTCTAGCTATTAGGTAGGTTCTAATTTTCTAATAATATGTTATGTTTCTAATTAAATAATAGTAATACTAATAAGTGTTAAGTTACATACATTTATAATATACGAATATTAAAAGCAATATATTTATAATTGCAGTGAAAAGACAAGCAATGCTTACAGCTTTAATTACACAGAAAGCATAGTGTTACATCAGACCGTCTAATTTGAGGTCCAATATCATAATTCTTCTGGGCGGCACTGTCGTTGAAATTCTCATATTTGTTTAGACCCTTTCACATGTGCTTCAAAGCAGCACATGCCCCATGTACCCTTTTATCATTTTGTTTATTACTGCAAGCTCTGGCGTCCGTGTATCCCACAAATTAAAAGGGTAGAATTGGAATTATCCCACCGTCAATAATTATATACATTCATTATATGTAATGATCTTTTTCCCTCTCTACTTAAAAATGTGTCACATTATTAGTGCGTAGGATATATAAACATTAGTATATAGGAGAGCAACCATATTATATATATATATACATATATATATATATATTTCTTTATTTATTGTATAGGAAGAATTAAACGAAATGTAGATTCAAGATGGAGGAATGAGCGAGTCAAATCAGAGTTGGAAAGAGCTCACAACCCGGCCAAATTTGCTTGAAGTGCCTAGCCAAATGAGCTGTGGTCCGTCAAGGCTCGCAAGGAAGAGCACCGGACTCTCGTGATGAGCCTATATTACGGTTCTGTTAGGCTGGCTCGGACGCCGAGCCGCGAACTTCCCAGAAGGATGGCTCGAACAATTCCCCCTTGGCTCGAATGTGGTGAAGAGTGGTTCCAAAAGGAAAGTTCACTCCAGAGTAAATTCTGATACTTTCCATACCTTACCAAACTGAAGAGTCCATTACGATTTACCTTAAATCAGTGACGGCCAGTTTCAAGCCCTCATCTGGATAGGTAAAGCCATGCATATATATATCTCTTGATAACTCAAAGCAAGTGCACGCAATACTCTACATTAGAATTCACTAAAAGTCCAGTTCCATTAACCTACTTTCAGCCGTCGGAGTGTTCTTCTACTCGGCATCACACGCCTGCCAAAGCTTTCACGCTTTTCCTTAATTTCGCAGATTTACACTTGGCTAGGTGTGAAATTTAACCGCTTCAGGGCGGAGCAAAATTCGACATAAACAAGCTTTGGCTGAAGGAGGCCCCGATCGAAGTTGCACTAAAACCATCAAAGGCCTATTACCGCGAACTCGCCAAAGAAAGACTCATGCCCAAATAACGCTAAGTAGTCTTGTTTCTAAAATCGCGCTCAAAAGACAAGAGGAAGAACTCACCCCTATCCAAAAAGACGTAGCAGGCCTTCATTCACCTGGAGGAGAACCCAAAGATGACTGGATGAACGTAGATCAACCTCTGCATTTGGTGAGTTGCAATCCACTCGAGCACTCCAACAGCGAACGACGCACGCGAGAGGATCAATATAGGCAACCGCTGAGGTTCCTCTGCCGCTCGAACACCCGTGGCGTGAACGCCGATTTGAATCGTAATGTACCGCCGGGTAAAGCCGCTTTGCTGGCAAGGCCCTACTGTGGATTTAAGGTAAAGGACCAGAGGTTCGGGCCGCTCGAAAAGACCCGAGGATGGAGACCATTCTGAGGACAACGCCGAGCCGAGTATGGAAGGAACCGAAATAAGATTTGACCACGGACGAGTATATCCCCCAGCGAACCACACGCTTGGCCATACCACTCTCTCGAGAGCTAAGGCACTACACCCTTCGGGAAGATCTGCTAGAACCGAGAGGATATGGCAGGCAGAGTACGAACCGAGATTGGTTCTGAGCGATGGACGGAGACAATCGCCAGGGACGAAATCACAAGCGGTCGATACCTCAGGATTCTCTCCCCAAAGTTCACTCAGACGATGGCATAGCCGATCCGCAGGATCACATAATTCATTTTAGGCGTGCCATGATCCCAACATGTATACCCCAAACCAAAGCGACGGATGCAAGGTAGTGTTCGTGATCAAGTCCGAAGGTCCAGCTTTGCTTGGTTCAGCCGCTTGCCGCCATACAGCGCGGGATTCTTTCCATACTGGCTCACCTCTTCCTGACCCAATTTGCATCCAAAAGCAATATAGAAAGGACCCTGATGATTTATTTAGTGGTTCAGAAGCAGAAAGGAGTCCCCGGAGGACTATATTCAACGCATTTAACGACATGAAGGTGAAATTATGGATTGTCCGCACGAGTGGCATGCAACGCCTTCAAACGCTGACTGCTACCCTAAGACTCAAAATTTATGACTACATGGTCCGAAGAAACCTGTGAGTCTATTGTAAACTTTACAAAAGGCCCGTGACTTTTGTAGGTTTGAGAGGAAATCGCCTTTGACGCATACGAAGCGCTTAAGGAAGGACGAATTGCGCCAGCTTGAGGAGAAGAATACCGAAATGATTCAACCGCCGTGGCTCGATAATGTTTACGTAATATCCTGGGGACAAAGAGATGGCCTGCAGAAAAGGTTTAACCAAGACTACGCCTGAAGGGGAGACAAGGCGAGCCCCATGAGAGAACGAAATGAATGATCGATGCGGACCGCTTT